>JANPWX010000029.1:2172716-2309855 GCA_024734555.1 Trochalopteron elliotii
CCCAAACTGCCCCAAAGAGCCACCTGAACCGCCCCAAAACACCACATGAAGCACCCCAAAAAGCCCCAAAACACCACCTAAACTGCCCCAAACTGCCCCAAAACGGCACATGAACCAGCCCAAACTGTCCCAACATGGCACCTGAACTGCCCCAAACTGCCCCAAAACGGCACATGAACTGCCCCAAACTGCCCCAAAACGGCACATGAACCACCCCAAAATGCCACCTTAACTGCCCCAAACTGCCCCACAATGCCCCAAAGAGCCACTTGAACTGACACTGCCCCAAAATCCACATGAACCACCCCAAAACGGCACCTTAACCGCCCCAAACTGCCCCCAAATGCCACCAGAACCCCCAGAAGCTGCCCTAAACTGCTGCTGAGCCACCTCAAAATTCTGCCGAACAGCCCCGAAACGCTGCTGAACCCCCACGAATTGCCCCAAAATGCTGTCAAACTGCCTCAAAATGCCCCCAAATGCCCCAAAACGCCACCAAACCCCCACAAACTGCCCCCAAAATGCTGCCAAACCACCCCAAAATGCTGCCCATCCTTTCCTTCCCATGGCTCTCAGCACACTCTGGCTGGCCACGGGCTCGGTGCTCGTGCTGATTCGTGTGGTTTCTGGTTTATTGCTGATGAAGTTGTGCTGCCACAGACGCTGGGGAACCGCTCACAGAAGTGTGCTGGGTTTATTGGTGTTCTTTTTCCAGGTATAGCTTAGAGGTGTCAAAGAAAGGAGACTGAGGGAGCTGGGGCTGTTGGAGAGGTGACTGAGAGGGAACCTCGTTAATTGTGTAAATATCTGCAGGGAGGGCTCAGAGCATGGACCAGGCTCCTCACAGTGGTTCCAGCCCATAGAACAGGAGGCAGCAGGCAGGAACTGATACCCAGGAAGTTCCACTGAAAGTGAGGCAGGACTCCTGTTCAGTGACCAAGCACTGGATCATATTGTCCCAATCTCCCTCACTGGGGATAATTCCAGAACCTTCAGGGCACAATCCTGTGCCCTGTGCTCTGGGATGAGCCTGCTGGAGCAGGGGGCTTGGACCACATCACCCACTGTGATCCTTCCCAACCTGACCCTTTCTTGATCTAGTAGAATTGCATTGTAGTGCTTGAGGGAAGTCAAGAACTGGCTTGAAGCCAGGACCACATCCCTGCTTCTTCTTTCTCAGATGAATTGTAATAGCAAACACCAAGGACAGCAGAATTTGACCCATGGTAAACAGTCTGTCCTGTGATATTAATGTGAGAAATTAGACAACAAATGGTTTCTTTTTCTCTTAAAGAAAAACTGTGTTCCAGAGGAGGATGACAAAGACGTGGCAGTGGAAAGAAAAAATAAGTAAAACCTAGAAACAGAAATACTTTCTTAAGCTGAGAAAACGTGTTAAAAACACAGAGAAGTTACATGTCACAGAAAGGATTTTAATCATTTAAATGGAATGCTTTCTACTGGTGAGGTTCAGAGGTTTTCTTTGCTGCATCACAGTAAGGTCTTCTCTGGTTATTACAAAAATTGTGGGGAGAAGGCAGAACAGAATGTTACAGTTAAACAAAGCACCTCCCACGCTTTAGTGTGCTGGGATGATGGATGACATGACTGGAACAGGAGAAGTCTGAGCTCTTGATTTTTGTCAGCTGAACAGTTCTGTCCAGAGGCTGAGCATTGTACCACCCTCAGGACCTGTGGTTCATGTTAAATTTGATAATTGCCAAAGCAAGTGTTAGACCAGATGCTGACACAGGATACTCGTATTGGGAAGACAGTTAAAATAGAGCTGGGAAAGGAAACTGAGTTGTTCTTTTAGGAGCTTGATCATTTTATGGATTTGCTTCTGTTTTCAATCAATGGTGCTGCTGCTGCACCTCAGCTTCTCCATGTTTTCCATGGAGGGTCTAATTTTGACTTCTTCCTTGTCGTGAAATCCTACATCCTGATGGTGCCAAAAACCTGAACATTTTTAGACAAGTGTTCATTGGTTTGGCTTTCATCTCTGACTGGCTGTAGGTCAAAGTGCATGAACAGCACGTCCCTAAGTGCAGGGCAGAATGTTTGCATTGCTGCTGAACTGCCTCCAGGTTGTGCACAGGTGAGAGACCCTGTGGTTTTGGGCAGGAACCCGAAGAGCTCAGGTCGGCAATTATGGTCATTTAGCAGACAACTGCAGGGCTTTAACACCTTTCCCAATTCCCTCCCTGCAGCTTTTTGTTGCCATCTCTGTGCAAATACAGGGCAGCAGGACTGCAGAATTGGAATGTGCTCATCTGCCTGGGGCACTTCAGTGCAAATTCTGGCAGTTTATCCCAGCCCCACTGTAATTAGCTTTGCACATTTGAGGAGGCTGAGATGCTGTTTTGGGAGTGGTAACCTCCTGTAGAGGAGACAAGGAGACAGAACTGCTGGTTATGCCTTAAATTGCTGCAGTTAGCTTTCCTCAGAGCATGTTGGAAAAGTTTACTTGTTCTTCTTACATTTTGTAGAAGGTTGCTGAAATGCTGATAACATGGGGGAAGGAGGAAGAACAATATTTAGGCAAGTAATCTTCCACAGTGGAATAAAATGAATGACAGGTTTGGATGAACACAAGAAACATCGAAAAGACAAATTCTTAGAGCTGGGAAGGGTGAAAAGTTTTTCTACCTCACCTTTCTTTTTATTATGTCTAAGTTAATATTGCTATCCCAGCAGTTTTTAGGAAAGCCTCTGACAGCTTTTAACACAACAACCATTTCAGGGCTCTGGCTGTGGAGAGTGACCTTTCTATAATTGACATAACTCAGGATGAAGCCATTCTTTTCAAAACATGGGTCTCCCAAAGAAACCTTTAACCCCTAGTCTGAGAAGGGCCACTTAAACACAAGCTGTGCCTACTCAGCAAGCAAAGCATTTTAAAGTAGAGCAATTTGAAAGGAAAAAAAAAAAAAAAAGAAGCAGGTATTCAATTTGATCTGCCTGTTCCTTATTAAGAGACTAAATTCTGGTAGGAAATAATAAAACTGCAATTTAAGAGGCATGTAAATTACTTTATTACTGCATTTTCCTATCTGAATGAAAACAAAATTCACTATTAAGATAACTCAGTTTCAGGTTTTTTGTAATTACACACTACATCTCACTAATAGTGGGTATGTCTGAAAGGAGGAGGCAAGTGCAATGGGCAGAAAAATCCTCAGTGCTGCTTTAAAGCTGCAAGTGAAGTCCACCATGCTGTGAAAGTTGTGTCCAACTAGGGATTTAAATTAAGAGACAAAATTTCCTTTCTTAATACAGACAATAAGGTTGTGTCCCTTCGTAGTGCATAAAACCCCAAAAATTGATACTGCCTTGGAATTTCTACTGGGATGAGATAGATTGTAATGACATTTAAAAAGCTTTCTGAGAAAGGAGCCCATTTATCTCCTATGTATGTCTTATGTGGCATAAGGATAATGTTAGAATTTGGGTGTGATAAATCTAAATTAAAGGGGAAATTGGGGGGGAGAAAGAAAAGAGGCATGTTTGGGAATAATTGCTCTTTCAAAAAGTAGTGAAATAGATGACCTTATGGGACTTTTCTGTGCCTAAATTCTGTTAATCTATGCCAAAACAATTTTTCTAGATTTAAAATTATGTGGTGGGCTAGACACACATTTCCATAAAATCTGTGACTGTGTGCTGTTTCCTTTCTAATTGGCAGGATATACCATAAATTCAACTTTAATCATTTCAGAGGACACCTAAGATAACCTACAATTTATGTGGAAATATCCAAACTAACCCTAGCTGAAAACCCATGTAAAAAATGCTTTGGTGTCAGGTTTTTGGTTTTTTTTTTTTTGCTTGGGACATATTGTCTTTGATGTGCTCACTAATTTAGCAAATTTTCTAGTAATTCAAAATTGACTTAGTGGTTTTTTTCTTGATTGTTCGCAATAGTAATATTCTAAAAAGCTGAAAAACACAGGAAGAGATTGTGATCTCTGATTCCAGAACCTCCCATTTAAAAGACACCAAAAGTAATTGTGGGCAGCTGTAGAAAGACCACTTTAGGTACAATAAATACACTGACTGTTTCGAAAGAGTTGATCTTAATTTGTGTTTTGATACTCACACAATCCAGGGTTTGCTTCTCTTTGGATGAACCAACCTGATCCAAGTTCATGCTCAGTTTGAGGTCTTTCACAAAGTCTACCACACTGTTTGTGGATTTCAGAAAGACGTTTTCAAAAATATTACCGTTATTAAATATTAAATTACTGAAGTGTTATGAAAAATACTTATTTCCAGATATCAAATTCAAAGTTGCAAATATAATGTCAATAATGAAACTAAGAAAGTTTTAATTAGCTGTTAAATTTGGCACCATCTCGCTTGCTTGAGATGAGAGAGAGGAAAAGCAGATTTCTACTGATGTAGCAGAAATTTTCCTTGGATGGATGTGGAAAGCTGAGCTCAGCAGTCATTGTGGAGCTGTACAGGTTGTCTCCAGCTCTCTCCAAATGATGTCGAGAGCTCTGCCAGATGCTGCAGCTGGGAGTCACATTTTGGTGTGCACAAATTGTTTTCTAATAGTTAGGATATTTCATTAGCAGTGCAGCACACAGGCAATGCTAAAGGAGTGACAAAGTTCTGGAATGGGAGGATCTGCCATCCTGGCAGAGGGATGAGCTGGGGCCCAGATGCGAACAGAGCAGCTCCTGACTCACTGCCTGAGGCACCAGAGCTACCCCCGGCTGTGCTGCTGCTGAAACCCACCCAGCACTGCAGGGAACTCTTTGTCGTCTTGTAAAAGATCGACTCATCCCTCATTAACAATGTAAACAACATGAATCTCTCGGTTTCTGCTGTTTCCTGTCAGGCACTTTGAAACAGACAATCAAAATGGAATAACAGTCAATGTGTTTTAAATGTCACTCCTGTTACCTTCGTTTTCAGTCTAATCAAGACAAGCCATCATCTTCCAGGTGGATTAATCTTATTAAGTGGCTAATGTAATGTAGATCTTAATTAACATGTTAGCAAGCAGAAGTATTAAGATGGAGGCTATGAAGGCTTGCAGATGTGGTCTTCTGAATATACACCAGACTCAAGGGCTGTCTCAGAAAAGCAAAGGATTTGGCTAAATCCAGCAGAAGAGGAGTTTTAGATTTGTGGGTGTGTTAATGGTGATAGCACGAGTTGGTCTGTTCAGAGTTAGGTGATGAAGTTTGGTATATGCCATCAGAGATGATTGTTTTCCTGATGCAGAAATCCATGCTAGTATGTATTTGCTCTTTGTGAAATGCACTGAACCAACAGATCTTAATTTTATTTCAGTTATAATTTGCTTTTGATTCTGAAAGCAGTGACTCCTGTGAAGCTGTGCTCACATGAATGTGAAGATGTGCCTAAATTTTTAGCTGTATCAGGTGTGTCATATTTTACTAAAAGCAAACTGCTTCATTTCACTGCCCCATTGATTGTGCAGCTGAGCCAGAGCTGGGGTCTTATGCAGTCACTCCCTTTGAAGATTTTCTTTCCTCATGCCACAATAGAAATTCAGGATGCTGACCAGACAACCTGAGGTTTTGGTTTTGTACCAGCAGCTGCTTTCCTGGGCTTCTGAAAGCTCATACCCTCAGAAGCTTCCTTCCTTCTTCCCAATGCAGAGCTCATTGATGCCTCAGCATCTGCAGCAGAGCTGAAGTTCAAATGTGCCCCAGCAGCTCCTGCAGACAAACTCTCATTGCCTGGCTTTTTTAGCTCATTGCAGCTGAGGGAATTTGTTTTGCAGTAGCAGTCAATCTATTGTACACATTCCAGAAGTAATCTGTTCTCACCTGAGTCCTAGGGCACTTAGGTGATAGTAGATAATTTGAAGTGGAAGTTCATATAGGGAGTTGTCAGTATGGTAACAGTGAATAGCACTGATTTTTCCACTGAAGAGGTTTGTATAGAAAAGACATGTTCTACTTTATTTTATTTGCCTTTCTGGAACAATAAGACATGTCTGGTCATATAAGAAGCAAATTTACCTAAGGAAAAGAGTTAAACTATCATGGAGAACCATAGTAATTCTCACACGGTCTTTTTTGGCAAAAAGTCAGAGGAGTCTATTTTTGTATTGAATGGTTCCCTTTACACAACTGTACCATAAATTTCTTCAGAATTCCAAGTCATCTTTGAAAATCCCTGGCTATATAAAAAGAGCAACAGAAAAATAAGCTAGATAAAAAGATAAGGTAAGCTATGTCTGTAGCAGTGATTTATAAGAAATAGAGAATTACAGGAAGAGAAGGTAAGGAGAATTTAACCAACCCTGGTGGTATTTATTTCCTGTATTTAATTTGAGGTTTTCCACATTATCTTGGTAGTTAATTTCTGATCCATCGGAATGGTTATTCTGCTAGATATTTTTCAAGAGTGCTATCAAGATGTAATTTGCAGTCATCCCCATGATAGAGGCACACAGTCACAGGACTGGAGTTAATTGCTGTTTAAATGTGATGTCTGTAGTGTGACACTGCTGGTAGCCAGATTTCATTTTTATTTTTAATTTTAGCTACAGTGTAGGATACTGTAGTTATAAATAATCAAGTATATCTGGTTTCAGTGTAAATA
Organism: Trochalopteron elliotii; assembly: GCA_024734555.1. Classification (NCBI taxonomy): domain Eukaryota; kingdom Metazoa; phylum Chordata; class Aves; order Passeriformes; family Leiothrichidae; genus Trochalopteron; species Trochalopteron elliotii. The sequence goes on from JANPWX010000029.1 coordinate 2,179,305, forward strand.
CAGCTCTGCCTCCATAGCTGACACTGCTTGACATCAGTTAAATTAAAGGCTGACTGGGCATGTCCCATCCATTGCCACCTTGAATGTGACCTCCAGCTCACAGATGAGACCTGCTGACAACTTAGCAGGGGGAGTTTGCATTGCTGTTGTCATGGATTGCCTGTCTGATAGCTTCAAAGGCAAATACACTTGAATGCTAAAACAGTCTTTTCAAATGTATATGCCAAAATAGTAATTCAGCTGGGTAAATAAAACAGCAGTTTAAATGAATAAGTGTTATTTAGTTGATGAATATATGTTTGACTGAGTGATTGAAATGGCTCCCCTGGGTAAGATGAAGAAGTATGCTTTTAAAACTCTTTTGTAGATGTTTATAGAGAGAAAATGACAGGGGAAAAATAATCAAGTATCTGTGGGGTTATGAGATAAGCACGGAACTTTCCAACAGTCACCCACAACAGAGAGAATGATCTTGGGATTCATTTGTTCACAGCAGTATGAGTAGTTTGGGTTAGTCTTTCTTCACAGATTTGTCAGTTTGTCACATTTGTAACTTCACTTAAATGCAGTTGATGCTCTTTGAATGTGATCTGCAGTGGTCCATCCAACGGAAAAGCTTCTAAAAATAGCTGGAGGAGAGTGAGTCAGGTGGCAAGAGAAATTCTCTGCATTAGGAGGTGAGGACTGAGGGGAGCTATAAAAAAAGCTTGAGTCTCTAGTGACAGGGTTTGCCAGTGAAGCTGTTAGTGCAGAAAAAGGCATTGCAAATACCAAAGCTAGGATGATGGTCTGCTTTTCAGGTTAAAAAAAAAAAGAAACTTTAGCCTAATAACTAAGGTAGATTCAGTGGTCATATCTTTGCATTTCCTCTCTGTATTTGTATCCTGGGGAGGAAGGAACATGAAGAGGCCAGTGCTGAAACACCTCCTGTAATATTTATATTTACTGCTTTGCCTTCCTCATCTTCAAGGTGAGAATTGTTAATAATTCTGTCATTGTTAATAATTCTGTTTTACAAGAAGACATCTGAGAGCAGCAGGATCACGACCAACCCAGGTGCACTGGCAGTATCAGAGCAAGGAGCAGAACCAAGATGCTGTCACTGGTTTTGTGTCTCACACAAACAAGGGTAACTCAGGAGGAGTTTGTGAGAGCATGATTCAATAATGCAGAATCTTGAGAGTTTGTTGATATCTTGTTGGACTTAAAACTTTATAAGTTGTTAGCTAAGCTTGCAAATATGAAACCTAGATTTTAGTATAACTTCAAGCATTTCTAAATTTCATTATTACAGCATTGTAACATAGCTCTGTAAAAACAGGATGTCATGAATTAAATTCTTTAAAGCAAAAGGAAAGGATCCTTTCAGCATGCCAGAGGTGAGGCAGCAGATGTGGCACAGGCTGGGTATGGAGCCTGCTGCACTACAGAAACACAGACTGAAAAGAGTCCCCCATCTGCCCCATTCTGTGCTGCAGGTTAAATATATCTCAGTCACTTGTGAGGGTTGATCATCTAACCTGCTCTTAAAATCCTCTGCTGTGATGAACCCCTGTCACAATTCCCTTCCCAGGGAGATTTTCCTAAGATGTACCAGGAGGAGTGGTTTGTTGAGCTAAAAACCAGGTCATTGATGCTGTAGAGTAAAATAAAAGCTCATCTATGGGGAGATGCTTCCAAGGATAATGTCAAACTGAACAGAATCATTTCAGTATTGGGAACCTGAATCATGACTCTAGGCTCAGTAATAATTACAAATTTAATTGTCATATCTGCAGTTTTCACCAATTTTTATTTCACTGTGATAACTTCAACATTTTGATGAGAAATACAAAGGAATGGTCTTCTAGTATTTTTTTGGGGAGGAAGTCTGATATCCAATATATTTTTTTAACTTTGCATGCTGAAGTAGTATGAATGTAACTCTGGTTCTCCTGATGGCTGAAATTTTATCATTTTAGCTTATTTGATGTATTTGAGGATCCTTGAGTCCTGAAAAGTGCCCTTTTCCAGTGAGAAATACAAAGCAGAATTTTGGATATCCAAAAGAAGCTGAGGCTTAATTTATCCAGAAATACTAAAACTTGATCCTCCATTAGAATTATTTTTTTTTACAAAGTTACAACTCTAATTATACACATAATTAGCAAAAGCCATTGACAGTTTCGGAGTTGCTTTAATAGCCAGTGAAATTGTAACTGCCAGCAGAGACTATTGTGGCCTTACCATTCACATGCTCCATACATTTCCTGCACTGGATAATAATAATAATAATAATAATAATAATAATAATAATAATAATAATAATAATAATAATAATAATAATAATTCTTCCTGGAAGTAGGTTTTTCTTTGACTGGTTGGCTGTGGATATATTGCTCCTGAAGAACAAAGCTCTTTAGAGTGTGACATGGAGCCTTTTGCAGGTTACATGCAGTTGATGTTCATTAAAGAATGCTCAGTCTGCTTCCAAAGAAAGTATTTACAGCACACTTTTTAATATTGAAAAAATATTCATCATTTATTACCACATGTTGGAATTGTGAAGTAAATGTAATCTTCTCAAAGGAGGTGAAGGTGCCTGCAGTCTTTTGCTGACTTCCCAGCTCTGCCAGTGATTCCAGCATAACATGCCATAGGTGATTTTTGGTGTGTTCTCTGCCCTTGATTTTCCTCTCCACATGGGTGGGTAAGAACTGATTTAAATTCTGGTGAGATGGTGCCTGCCTTCCTTGAGATAGGAACCTTGAGATATCCTCTGCTGCAGTAATCCATTAGAAATGAAATCCTGCAGTTTCCATGAAGCAGGACGTGGTTGGATCTGGTTGCTCTCTGTGCTTCTGGTGGCTCTAAGGGCACATTGCTTGACACTCAGCCATTTTTCCTTTCTTTGCAACCTCTGATTGCAGCTTCTTCTGCTTTCTCTTTCTTTGTTAGTGCTGTGATGTTATTGTAGACCCATTAACATAGAAAATGAAAAAACAAACAAGTTGCCAAAAACTGTGTAGCAGTTGGTATTCAGAGCATTCTTTTACCATTTCAAAACACTGCCAACATAGTATCTGTTTCATTATGTACAAGTGTAAGTGCTGCTAACACAGATAATTTAGAATCTATAATTGAAACCGTGCTTTTGCAGCTCTCTCAATTAAAGATAGTCAAGACAGAAAAGCTGTTATGTACTTACCTGCTGGAATTATATGTTGTTCTGTGCCATCCCATTACATTCATACAGTGCTGGAATATATTTCAAAAGTAACTTGCCATTTATTGAAAATAGCATTCCATCACAGCAGAAAAACCCCCATGAAGTAAACACTGAGCTTTTTACAAATGTTCTCAGGTTGTATCAGAGATATCCCTACCTTCCAGTCTGTGGTAATAGTGGTATTAGTGATACCTTTAAAGTTATGTGATTGTTAACAGATACTTTCTGTGGTTTTCTGATTTATTATAGTGTCTGTTTAAGAATTTTTAAATGGCTTTCTCACCATGTTGTTTGGGAATACAGAATCAAACGTTGCTGCATATTGTAGCTTAAAAACACTGCTAACTCTGTGTTCTGCACTCCATGTTTAAAATATGTGTAGCCTCAGAACCTGAGAACAGAAGGGATTTGCACCATATTTTAGGAGTTGACTATTTCATGGGCTGAAAGCCAGAGCACTCAACCAGAAAGGTCTTGTATCTTGTCTTCAATAATGCATGCTGAAAAACCAACAAATGATGGATTTTAACTAACCACAGCACAAGGGAAAAAGACTTGTAGATAGACCCTGCTTCAGGCAGAGAGAACTTCAAAGGCACTGCACTGAGTTGTGCTAACTCTGTTTCAAGGAGAAGATGCATGTTAGAGTGCAGAAATTGTCCTCTAAACCCTTTTGTGTGCATTTCATTTCTTCTGTCAACTCTCTTGTCTGTGACCTAAAGTCTATTGGACTACTTTAGTGAAGAAAACAGTGGTAATAAAAATTTGTAGTCAGTTCATTTAGATTGAAGTTACCCTTCAGCTCACCTTTCTGGGAATTTCTTATACCCTGGTTGTGTACAAGATGCAGCTGAAAAGAGCACAAGGAGATTCACATGTGCTTAATTGACTCTCTGCTGTTGCTGTTTGATCAGTGAGGAGCAATCACAGAATTAAAGGATTTGAGGGATGAGAAGATTCGTGATGCTCTCCAGAAAAAAGGGTTTGCAGAGTTCTTTCTTCAAATATAAGGGCCAAATTCTTGCATACTGAATAAAACAGCAGTCAGATTGCATCAGAATAAGGAAGTTACAGTTTGATTTAAGAAGTCTCACTGCCACAGATGCTCATCTTGAATGAATAAAACTACCTGTATTAAAACCAGTTATCTCATTTGATTTATATTTGCTTTTGTTTCGTAGGACCATGGGTCACTAGGAATAGCAGCATAGATAGTGGAGAAACAGAAGTTGGCCACAGGGTCACCCAGGAGGTGCCCCCCGGAGTTTTTTGGAGGTCTCAGATCCATATCAGCCAGCCACAGTTCCTGAAGTTCAACATATCCTTAGGGAAGGATGCTCTTTTTGGTGTTTATATAAGAAGAGGACTCCCACCATCACATGCCCAGGTACTTTATCAATGTGTTTGTTGGCTTTGAATGTCAGAATGCAAAATCTGGGTCATCTTTGTTAGGTTTGTGTTGGAGTTTACAGGATTCAAGTTTAGGGATTTGCTGAATTCCTTCATTTGTGATATTTAACTGAACCACCCTCATCTTAACATTTTTTTGGTTGTCGCATACTTCAACAATATATTTATTAAAGAAGTAATTATGTCCTTGCCATTCAAATGAGGTTTTAAATCTCTGATATAATCTTGGCATGAATTGGGATAAAACTATCCAGTTATCTGTGAGACAAAAATGATGAGTTGAGGACCAAAATCTTTGATTAGACTTTAGAGTAAAAAGGAGTGAGGAGGTTGACATGGGTTTATTACCTCTGCTTCTAAGAATTTGTGCAGAAGGAGCTTTGGCTGTGCAAAATTCATCAACTTACTGTAGTAAGCTGTTTTCCAGTGTTCTTTGAGTTACTGAATGGGTGTTTTTGGTAAGAAATGAGGATCAGCAGTGTACAGCCCAAGGAAGGCAGGACACATGGTCAGTTTTCCACATTAGCACATGGTGTTCTGAATTTTGATACAAAGACTAAAAAAGCTTGGGAAATTGCAGAGGGCTGGTGACTGATTTTCAGTGATTTCCAGCCATCCAGGCAACACAAAACATATATCTTCAGAGAATGTGTTCCAGAGTGGGAGCCTTCCTTAAGAATGTTTTGATTTTGGCTGTAAGGCTTCATTCAATATGCTGTCTTGAGGGTGAAATTATGTCTGTGGATCTTCAGCTGTTCCAGTGAGGTAATGGCATAATTCATTGCACATGTCTCATTTAATTCAGAATTTTAGTGCTGGCTTTCCCTATCCTATCATGAATAAAATGGCAATTTAGTTGAGGAAAACAAATAAAAGTATAAATCATTAAATGAAAATTACTTAGGGCAACCAAAGCTCCAAAGCAATCATCAAAGTTTGCTATAAATACAGGTTAATTTTAATTTTTTGACTAAGTCATGAGGGAGGCATGCTTATATCTTTTACAAGAAATCCAGTTGGAAGTAGTTCGTAGTACAAAATAGTTTTTTAATTCAGGATGAACTTTATATTGCAGTATGATCAGATGTGTTTGTTCTAGGTTTCATTATGATGTTCTCATCTGAGAAGGCTGTGATCAGGCAGAGTTTTTTCCTTTCACTCCACCTCACATGGATAGAATAGAAATTTTGTGACCTTTCTATTAAATTAAATAATGAGAAACATCATCTGTGTTTCCTCTTGAGCTGGATTCCTCCTCAGGGGATCTGTTTTCCAGTCTTGAGAGGAAGCAGTTCTAAACCTCTTCATAAGTGGGGTTAATGAAATCTGCTGTAAACAAACTAGTATAGATCTGGTCTGAATCTGCAATATAAACCAGCATAAACCTTCCCACATTCCCTCCCACATTCAGGCAGGGTCCTGCTGCTTGTTAACAGGGTGCTACAGCTGGAAATTCCACAGCATTTTTGCCCAGCAATCAAAATGCAGTCAAGCTGCTACCAAGAGAAATTATTTTAGAGTAAGAAAGGCAAGCTGTTACAGACCTGAGTTGGTGAAAAGAAGCCTTGTTCTGACAGAAAGGAGCACAATACTTCTGTATGAATGAAAACAGTCTGAAGTTGACACCAGACAATATTTTAAAATTGAAATTTAAAATCCTTGTTTCTGTAGGTTAGGGACATGAGCTCTAAAGCAGTGAACAGCTTGACAGTTCATCACTGATCAGTGCTCATATGTCAAGCTGAGTAAAATCCTTTGTGGGAACAAGTCAATAATCAGCAAATTAGGTACATGATTAACCTGAGACAACAAGATGCAGTTCCTGTCTGAGAGCCCTGCTGAGATTTAACCTTCTCAGTATTACTGTTTAGCAAATATTCCAAATGCCTGGTTTAGTCAGTCAAACTGATGTAGCTGTGAAGTTGTCTGGATGCAGCCTGTGTGCCATGAGCATGGGGAGTGGAGCTCTGGAGGAGAGGCAAAAATGCAGTTTTGAGTGGCAAGCAGAGTACAAACAGGAATGCAGGGCTTTTGGGCAAAATCCCTCCAACCTGTGTAGTGCTATGCAGAAATAACAAAATGCACACTGCAGGCTTGAATGGTCAATAGGAATTTACCAGAAGAGAGTCATATTAATAGAATTGATAATGTATGGAAAACAAACTGTAAATGTCAAATAATGCATGAGATGACTCTGCAGAGCTTACAGCAATTATGGTGTTGCTACATGCTGGTAGTACGTTCCAAATGATGCATGAAATGAGGGAACCTGAGAGGAACTTCACTGGAATGTCTGGAGAAGGCAGTGCATGGAGCTGGATTGTTTTCATTTCCAGCAGCGTGGTTTATACTTATAAATTTTTCATGTCAAAATGAAAACTGTTTTCATTCAGAACAGGGAATGGCTTTATTTGAATAAAAAAAACTTGGAGAGCAGGGGAGCATCAGTGTTCCCTTGGATTTTAGCAGGTCCTCAAACACTTTTAGGTGCTCTGAGCACCTCAGAGTTGTCTGGTGGCCACGGGGCTGGTCTGAACAGGCTGGCTTGTGACACATCCAAATGTGGGATTGATTTTTCATGTCAAAACGAAAACTGTTTTTATTCAGAACAGGAAACTGCTTTATTTGAAAAAAAAACTTGAAGAGAAGGGGAGCATCAGTGTTCCCTTGGTTTTTAGCAGGTCCTCAAACACTTTTCGGTGCTCTGAGCACCTCAGAGTTGCCCAGTGGCCTGGGCAGGTTGGCTTGTGACACATCCAAATGTGGGAACAAACTGGTTGGTTGGCTGCCATCGTGGGTGTCAGATGTTTTGTGGCTGTATTTTAATGAATAATTACCAACTGGATTTTATGAAGAACTAATTTTAGAGCACTTTGCAAACAAGTTTCCCTGCCATATGTTTTCCTGGCTGCTTAGATCCTACAAGGCTTTGGCATAAAGGAGAATGCTCCTCACCATGCCAAGCGTGCTCCCCTTCTCCTGTTGAATATGCATCCCTTACTGAGATAAGAGCTCTAAGACATCTTTCTTTTCAATTCCGAATCTCAGAAACTCCTAGGCATTTTGTGGAGGTATGCAAATTGTTTCAAATCTAAGAAAATCCCTGAAGATTATGGTGGCACTCTGCATTTCCAGTCCTGAGTCCTCTCTCTGCTTTGCAGTGGTCACAAGTGGTTCTATTCCCCTGAGTGTGACTGAGCTCGATGGGTCTGGGCAGTGGTGGAGCCACAACCGTAGGTGTAAAGTTCCCAAACTGTTTTGCTGACTCCCCCATGGTTACAGGAAAAATAAAGTCTTTATTAGCCTATGAATAAAATGCATCAGAGGGTAGAAAGCCCTGAATGGGGAAATTATAAAAACAAATTGCCCAGAAAGAACTTAGCGTGAGATTTTAGGTTTGTAAATAAAAGTAAGCAGTAGGATTTCGGTGTGCTGGGTAGTAAAAATAAACAAACTCACCGAGAGAGTGAATTTGGAATTTGTTTAGTAATGTAGGCTGACAAGTCACTTGCTTATATTGAGCTTTAATCATAGTAAGTACTCCCTGCTGCAAAATTGAACTCTGATGATGTAGTCATTTGGGATTTCTGCTGCATGTTGTTCCTGGGTTGTTTTAGCCATTTTTATGTTATTTTCAGTATGCAGCCATGAAATATGAGGGATCATAAAAAAAGAAAACAGAAAAGCCAAAAGTCAGTGAAACTTCCAAATTACTTCAGAGATTTAATTTGGTTTGACATGTCCGTTCCCTAATTCATGTGATTTAGTGGCCTCTTCCTTAGCAGTTGTGTGTGTGTGTTACATTAAGAATTCCACAGTTGCTTTTTAATGATTATGAAATTACTTGCCTCCTTTTCCTAGATGGATCTTCTAATCTATTCATATATGCCAATAAGTAGCTTTAAAGCAAGAGTGGTATCTTCAGCACATTATGTAGAAGTAATTAATCATGCAAGGGTGGTAAATCAGAAAATCAGCCAGGCTATGAAAAGCAAAATGATGATTCAGCCAAGCATGTGAAGAAATCTTATCTGCTTATGAGTTCACGGTGTCATCTTGGTGACCCTTCAGTCAGGGATTTTCGATTTTGGGGCACATGTACCTAGTCTTTACTGGCATATTAAGATTAATACACCCGGGGAACCACCAGCAGATTCATTAACTTTCTTGAATTTTTGGGTTTTTTTCCCTCAGTCCTGAGAAATCCAAAGAGGGATAAAAATGTATTATTGTTTTCTGTAACACTTTGCACCGATACTTCAGCATTCAGACTTGTCCAGATTTGGTCATTTTAATTTTGCCTGGGCATGAAATGATTTGTCATAGTTCGATTAAAGAGGGGCAATACCAGTCTTAACTGTACTAAAGCTAAAATCATTGTGCCAAGGGACCTGCTCTCACTAGGTCACACACCATCATCGTGAAAAGAGATTCTGCTGCTAAAACTGCTTCAAGCAGTTTCAGGCTGAAAACTCTTCCCCTTCGATCTGGCCAACTGCTGAGCCTTCTCCACTATATGAGGTAGAATCAGCATCAAACAGAGGGAGGCAGAGGAACCTGCCAGCACAAGCAGAGACGAACAGCATGTTGCCAGTGAGAAATGTCAGCTTTTATTGCTGCTTCCTCAGTTGACCCTTTGTGAACAATTGCTCTGAAGAGCACAATTTCTTTTTCCCAAGATGTTGCCCAAGTAATAACATTTCCCAAGGAGGTGATGCATCTGTCCTTAACCTCTGACTGTTAGACAATGGGCTTTAACAATCTTTCCAAATGCCATTGATTCCAGAGATAGATGTATGTGTGTTTGGCACCTCACATATGCTGAAAGTTACTGGCATGCCAGAATTCTCTACATCTTTGGCATGCTTTGCCTGAATTCTGCTAATTTATCTGATTTACCTTTCCCCCTAAGAATCATATGTGGAAAAAGGCTCAAGTGGAGGGCAATCTGATACTGAGTGAAACTTTTTATTCCACTTCTCTTACTTTGTCCCTCATTTAAAAGCATAGAATAATAGAGTGGATAATGCACTTACTGTGATGATAGCTCTCAATATTAGTAGATTGGGGCTCAAATTCCTCCCTGCCATGGATTTCCTTTGTGGAAAGGCTGCAGGTCGGTGTCAGTTCCACATGTTTACTGGGAATACAGTACTTCCAGACATCTCCCTTTGTTGTGAGGCTGAGCATACCAGGGCTCTATAATGCTGCTACGTAAGAGGTTTTCAGCTAGAAAAGTGAGGTTTTGTATCCCAGTTTTGGAGAGATGTGGTGGCACTAGAGTGTCAAATTTGTCTGTCTCTTCTACCAGAAGAGAGAATCTTCATTATTTTATCACATATTGTGAATAATTTGCTAGGGCTCACAGTTAATGAGTAGAATACATTGTGCAGGACAACCTTCTCTGGATGTTTATTCTGTTTAGGAGGAAAGGTTACAGTTTCATGTTTTAACTGAAATCAAGGGAAGGTGGATGTTTTCTCGTGGCTGTTGTGGGCACAGCCTGGAAGTGTTAGAGATAACAGAGGGAAATGTAATGAAGCTACTGGCAAGCAAGCACATACTATTACTGTATTTTATTGAACACATACATCTTTCTTTAGACATGTCTATCTATCTCTATCTACTCCTACACAGATAAATGTGTCGAAAACAAGATGTGTTTTCATAGGGGACTTGTTATACAGCTATCAAAAGATTAGATATATTGTTTTTGGTGTTTCTTAAGGGCTTCCCTTAGATAGGGGCTATGAGATCTACTCAGTTGAGCTTGAGAGCTCCAGAATCACAGGCATTAAAGAGAGGAAAAAAAGTCTATTAGGACAGCTAGCTCAGCTGCTTTGTTATGCAGAGTTATTCCCTGTTGTAGACTAACCAATATTTCTTCCAGTCCTGTTTAATTGTGGCATCTCCATTGGGAGGCTATTTACTGAGCTAATAGATGGGAAGCTTATCTGACATTCATCTTAAATTTCTTTCTTTCTTTTTTTAGTTTCATGCCATTAATGGTGCCATCGCTCTTATGCTCTAAATAATCACTTGCTCTGTTTGATCCCTTTTCCAAAGATTAATGCAATGTTCTACCTTATTTGGAAGCCATCCAAACAGAAATTCTCAGTTTTCCTTAATATAAGTTCAGTTCCCTTATTTGTGTTATTCCTTTCCATGCTCCCTCTGGTTTTTGTATCACACTTGCCCTGATTGTTCCTCATGCAACCTCAGGTAAGCAACTTTTACTCTGTGATGTAAAACTCACGCAGTGTATTTTTATCTGGTGATGAGTTACATTAGGCAAACACATTTCCTATGTGTACTACTCCTGTTTCACATTCTGGGGGCTTCCATTCAGTATGTCTGGAGTTGCACCTCAGATGTCAGTTCCTGTTGCAAAAACAATTTATTGCAGGTGATGGCTTAGAAAAGGGTGTGAGTCTCCTGGGTCTCTGTAAGCTGTGTAGGAATCTAAAATTAATGAGTCAAATAATAGATTTCAAATCGTTTCTCAAAAACCATCCTGTCAATTTGTACATTTTATGATCACCTATGCAGAGGAAAGATGCATAGTTCTAGGTCACTGTTTAAGCCAGACTAAAAGCCACAGAATCTCTTTATGTTCCATGGTCAGCTAGTAAATGTTAGTTTCACATTGCTTCCAGAAATATAACAAGGCAGAGTCAGATTTTGAGCTGAAACATTCTATATTCAGGTCTGTTTATTTGGGAGTTTGTTTGTTTGTGTTCTCTTTTTTTTCCCCCTTGGTTTTGGTTTTTTTTTCCTCCGTGCAGTATGACTTCATGGAACGTTTGGATGGGAAGGAGAAGTGGAGTGTGGTGGAGTCCCCCCGGGAGCGCCGCAGCATCCAGACCCTGGTTCAGAACGAGGCCGTGTTCGTGCAGTTCCTGGATGTGGGCTTGTGGCACCTGGCCTTCTACAACGATGGCAAGGACAAGGAGGTGGTCTCCTTCAGCACTGTCATTTTGGGTAGGTGTTTCCACCAACTGGGCATTTTTCCAATCTGTTTATACCCTCCCTTACCCAAAGCTGTAATATTTTCCTGCAGTCCTCAGTATTTGGCCTGTTTGTCTTTATGCTGTGCATTTTTTTTCCCTCAACACTACTCTGGCAAAGAGTCAGTAATGGGGTGTGCTGACTTTAATTCACTCATTTCTCTCTTAATATTTTAGCATTCCCATAGATCTGGAGTTTAGTCTTGGAAAACAAGGCTCAGAAAAGTTCAGTGTGGTTTGAAGCACTCCCCAGCTGATATTCCTCTCCCTTATCTCTGTCATTTTGATACTTTTTGTTTGCTTCTCTGAAGATGCTTCTTTATACTCAGGTGGAATAGTATGCACCAGGAGAGCTGTTTAATCTTAGTGGAAAGACAGCTCAAGAAACAGATACCTGCAAATGAGATTATTGTTTGCAGCCACCCTAGAGATTAATTGAGCCAGTTAATTAGCTGTATGTTGTTTTACAGCTTATGACTCACCTAATAGTGAATCATCTCCTCAACATGGTGGAAGAACATCCAGCTGCAGTTGTGTTAGAATAGGATTACATTCAGTTGAAAATCAAACTCAGTCTAAATTCTCCAAGCTGTATTAGATTTGTTGACCTTTGAAGCTCTTAATGAACTTTGCTGACAATCTTTTCACAGTGGCATAACAAATTCTGAGGTATTGTGTGTGATATTCTGTCCTGGCTGGTGAAGTCTTAAACATCATTGTGTTGTATAAATCTGTAATTTCTCTTAGCTTAGGGAAACTATAAAAAGCAAAAATGAGCTTTTAGATTTGATGAAAACTAGTCAGAGGTGTTTTGTAGTCTTGCCTTTTTAATAGGATGAAGCTTAGGGGTTTTTTTCCTTTTACATTAATATAACATTCACTTTGTTGGCCTAAGTCCCCCAGGGTGTAGGCAGATAATCAATACTGTCATTAAGAACAAGCATAATTGTTTCTGTTACCCTGAATTTAAAAAAACACTTTTCTATTAATTTTAAAATACACATATATATATGCAATTTTTTTTGGCATATTTCCCCATCAAAGGCTTTCCCCACTTCTCTGAAAACAAGAACATTTGTGATTCTGTCTTGTTATGTCCCTGTTGTGCTTAGAAAACCTTAGGGTAATATTAGCTGCCCTTTAAAGAGTTGCCTGGTCAAGGCTATAGCTTTCAAGAGCATCAAAGGTGTAATAGCCAGGTAGGCTACTTTATAGAGCAATGATAGTAATTGAAATGAAATCTGGAGAAAAATATAGTGTTTTATCTGGTTCTACACACACACCTTGTATCAGATGCTTCATAATGAAAGGCTCTGAGACAGCTGAGCATCTCTCTGGTAAGGAAGAGGAGAAAGAATAACAAAAATTATGTTAACTCCCAGACAATACTAAATTTACCATGATTTTGAATACATAGAAAATGCTTTTGTGTGCCATGAAGCAAAATAACGAATAAATCTATAAACAAGCTTCTTCATTAGACAAATTGATTTCTTTGAGCATTACATTTCAATTTTTCTTTTCATTGTTTACATGAATCATTTCTAGAGGCCCCACTAATGACATCTCTTTGAAAATTTGCTTTAGACATTTTGTATTTGGTGTCCTGCAACTGTGAAATTAGATTTAAAGTTCTACTTGAATCCTTTTCTTCTTTGCAGTTTAATTTGACAAATAAATATACTCTCTATAGTTCTGCTAGTTCCAAATCCAAGTTTTCTTTTCTGTGTTGTACAGCAGCTTGGTTTGGTGCCTGGGGCTGACAGAACCCTTTAGTTTGAAACCACAGGTCCCACAACAACAGGGAGAGAGATAGTGAAGAGTAATACTCCTATTAGATTTTTGTTCCAATAATTCACTGCTGAAAATATGTTCCACTGAAATCCGACAACTTTCAAATTAAAATCATTTTAAGAATTAATTTCAAAAATGGAATTTTATTTTTAGATTGTTATTATGCAAAGTAGTGTATGCTTTATCAAAACGATAACAGAAATTTTGGAAAATAAGTACTTTGGCACAGCTGAAATGTTATCAGGCTGTGTCTACTTTTCTCATATTATTAAAGTCATCAACATTGCAGTCAGTCAGTCTGATATTAAACTTTGTCCTCTGTTTTTACAGAACTCTTCTTCATCCTCTTGCACAGCCACTTGCACCTTTTTAATTTTTTTTTAAGTGTCGAGTAGGTTTGCCAGAGAAAAAGAGCTCCTCTTTGTCATGTTCAGCAGATATTTTTGTCAGCTTAATTAATGAGGCTTTAAATGCCTGTAGAAGGAAAAGAAGACACAGTCTTTGGGATAATCAGTTTCCCATGGGGGAGTGGGTGAGCAAGAACAAAGTCTCATTGCAAAAGAGAGAGGGTTGATTTTCCTGAGGAGGAAGCATTGTGTTTGCTACACAATATGAACTCAAACATGGCTGTAGAGGTCTTAAGAGGTCCTGCCTATTTTTGGAACTCTAGGATTTGAACACTATCAGAACACACTGTGTTCTCATAAAGCCCAGAACTTCATATGTGACTTTAGTATGTCACTAGATCTCCACACGTACTCGTGCTGTCAGGAAACTTGGTGCATTGTGCTCCACCTCAACCTTGTGGTGTCAATATTTGTCAGGGCTTGGTGCTTCTAAACATTGAGGACAAATAAAAATGGAGAAAAATTAAACAATAAATCTGTAGCCTAAGTAGGAACTGACCAATTAATGTGCCTGTGATGCTTTAATTTCAGACTCAGTGCAAGACTGCCCACGTCATTGCCATGGGAATGGCGAGTGTGTATCAGGTGTCTGCCACTGTTTTCCAGGATTTCATGGAGCAGATTGTGCTAAAGGTATCATTTTCCCTGTATTTACCAATAACCACAGTGTGTGTCTGTGATCTACAGTGCCTGATAGCTAGCTTGGGTCTGAATTACATTCAAATAGAACAATTTGCTTCTTTTATTTTTAGATCTCAAGTTAAATATGATCAAGAAGAAGTTTTGCTACATTTCCAATGAGCTTGCATAGCTACAGCTTTTTTTTTTTGTGACAAAGGTAGTAGGCAAAAATGGCAGAAAATATTTATTTTCAGGAAAGTAGAGGAATTGTCAATGCTTTCTGATAATCATTAGCTGGTCTGCAAGAAAAGATTTATTATCTTCATTGACAGAGTGTAGTACATACTCTGGCTTGCCTGAGCCTTACTTCTAGTACAAAGCATCCTTCTTGCATATAAAATTACTTTTTGACCAAAGGAACTTTGCCTTTTGTAGAAAAATAGGACCTGATAAAATCTTAAAGTTTTATCAGAATTATAATCAGAAAATAAAACATTTTCTGTAATATCAATTGTCAATTTTAACAACTAAAACTGGGAAATATATTGCTATCAAGGATTAAGTAGAAATCTAAATGACATCTACAGATTGGCAGAAAGGTTTTCTGAGAGTTTTGGATGGCAGTCTTAGAGAAAGGATTCATAAAGGGGGACTTCTTTAGTTTGCCCACCCAGTTGCAGATGTGCTGTCTAAATTCAGTGACTTGGTTTTATTCCCCTCTGCTCCTGAGCACACTCAGAACGTTTTACAGTTTGCTTCCTTCTTAGTTTGTGTGAGATTTACACTATCACTATCATGCTTACAGTTATTTTCCAGGGGGTTGTTAGTATTCCAAGGGGGAAAGCCTGGTGTTTGAAAGTTTTTTGAAATAACTCGAAGGGCCTTAGAAATTTGCTCATTTCTTCTTAGACCCCTGGTGCAGTCGTGAGGAGAGTTCATTGTGCCCCACCTCTGTCACTGCTGTAACATATCTGTGTGTCTATGAAATACTCCTTGAGTAGCTGCTATAGTTGTACTGGAGTGAGTAATTTCTGGGGTTTTTCTCCACATTTGGCTCTTGAAGGTGCCCCAGTTAAAAAAAAAAAAAAAAAAAAAAAGAGAGAGAAAAAAATAGAAACCCCAAGGGCCTGAAAAGCTGAGACTGATATTTCAGCGCTCGCCCTGCTCATTTTACAGAACACTTCAAATACTTGTTTGATTACCTGAGAAATTAAGACAGCTGGTAAATCTGGAGAGGAGATATCTGTATTGCACAAAGTAAATGGTGTGATAATGTGAGCTATAAATACAGACTGACAGCTCTGTGCATTTCTGTGGTGTTAACCTGTGAAAGTATGCATGCAGTGACTGTGTGCTTCACTGCCACCCTTCACACATACATGGCCATTATATCAACTCATTTGCATTTTGAGTTGTGGAGCAATCCTGCATTGTCTACTGAAGCTCTGTGTAGCACTGTATGCTGTGTTAGTGCCAGAAAATACTTCATTCAGGCTGTGACAGATAAATAGCTTTTTTATAGGGTTCTTGTCAAACTGTATTTGTCAGGCTTCTCCTGCCCCTCAGTGCATTCCCTCTGCTTCCTGCTCTGTCCTTTCTGTGTTGTCTCTTTCCCCTCAAAAGCAGAAATGGTTTCATGGAAGCTTCCTTCAACTCCTGTACTGTTCTCTTGTCAGACATCATGGTATTTCTAAAGAACAAAGAAGCTTGAAAAGCTACACAAAATGGGAACAGGGCTGTGTTGACAGAACGGGTGTTTCTGTGCAGGAGCAGCTGCACAATGTTACCCTCAGAGCTGGGTGTGAGGGCTTTTAGCCTCCCCTGCTTCATGCCTGTTCTCACAGCCACAGGTTTTTCTGCTTACTTGAATGCTCTTCATCTGTGAGAGCAGTTTCAGGACACAAATCAAAATTGGGATTCTATGCAGAGTAAAGCACAGTAAAATGAGATAGAGAATTACATCTTTTACATCATATTATGTGTATGGACACGTGTTTGATTTACCATAAGGTTAAATTTCAATTTGAACTGTCACAAGTATGGAAGGATAATGTTTTTGTTCAATTTGATTTTTTTTTCAGTTATTATTTCCCTAGCTATGCATCTTTCAATATCTCATTTCTCCACCATAAAATAACTTGACGCAAGACTCAGATAGAGAAGCTCCTCAGATGGCTTTTGGAACTCAGTCCCTGCAGTAACAGCAGTCTGAGAGCTCCCCTTTGTGTGAACCCCAGGTCTGATAGATAGGAAACACATCCTTTATCCCAAGTACTCTGTTCCAGGGCTGACCCTGTGGCCATCAGAGCCAGTGAGACATCAGGGAAGTCTC
The DNA here is from genome assembly GCA_024734555.1 of Trochalopteron elliotii. Lineage (NCBI taxonomy): Eukaryota > Metazoa > Chordata > Aves > Passeriformes > Leiothrichidae > Trochalopteron > Trochalopteron elliotii. Next base: position 2,196,084 of record JANPWX010000029.1, read on the forward strand.
TGCAAACCATGTGCAGGCTGTGCACAGGGACCCCTCCATCCACATGATTCTAAAAGATAAAAATGAAGGAAAGCTGTGAGAGCACAGATTTTACTTCAGATCCATTAGCTTCAAGAAAACACTGTGGATGTTATTGGAATGAGATGAACTTCTGGCCCAGCCCAGAGGCTGTAACATATTTTCCTACCCTGATTGAAATGGAACAAACTTCACCCTCTCCACACTCCTGCCAAACCCTGTGTGGGGTATTTCTCACTCTTATTCTGTGGAAATAGCTTATTATCAGGTATTCAGTATCAGCAGCAGATTTACTCCATTCCTGCTTAGGCAAGATTCCCTTTGGAGTTTAACCTTATTAAGGTTAAAGAATTTCATCTGACAAAAAAAAAAAGGTAATGATACATTTTGATCTCATGGGGATAAGATATGGCATACAAAGAAAAAGAAAATCTGATAATCAAAGGATAATTCCATGCAGAGATGTGTCCTGATAAAGCAAGTGTGTACAGTTAAAGCCAGTGGAAGATTTGCTGTGAATTGAACTGCACTGTGAGTAACCTCTTGTCCAGAATTATGTCTAGGAGTCACTGGTGAAAAGTGATGCTCTGGCCAAGGATCAATTAAAGAATCAGACATGCAACTGTGATTATCTTATTTTTTGGTGTGTTGTCACCTTGTTCTATTCATGTCTATTTTTCTGTAACCTCCGTGATATAACCACTGATATATATCAAGAAGTCCTTCTTGCTTAGAATTCTTGCTGTTTATGTCTGATGATAGTTTGGATTTTCAAGGTCTGTGGTGAACCTGCAGGCAGGCATCCTTAGTCATGTCCTGCCTTTCACCACCTGGGCATGGGGTTCAGTTAAAATGAGTTGGGTTCCTAGAGGTGACTCAGACTTGGCTATAATTTCATTTCATCCCATAAGATATTTGAAAGGCAAGCAACTCTTCTGCTCCTTTAACAAAACCACTTCCAAAGACACTGTCAAATACTGTTTTGCAACTAGGAGCAGACCTTCCCTTAATTTTGCATTTTAAAATACTTGGATTTGCATCCTAAGCATCTTCAGCTCATCTGAAAAGGTGAACAGTGCACCATCACATCGGGTTTCTACATTGATATGATGAGCCTGGCCTGCTAAGAGATGGTGTCCACTTTGTGAAAGAAGGACAAAAATGGAGTCAAGTAGCTTATGTCAACTGCCATGAAGTTGCCATTCAACAGATACTTCTAGTTGATTATGCAATGTAATAAGAAACATGTTTAATATTTTAATCTAAATGAAATGAAGGCTTTGGGATTTTTTTTTAAACCAGAAATTTGTGCGATGTTTGATCAGTTGACTTTTTAATCTAATTTTAAGAACTCTAATTATTCAGATTTATGTTATTCGCAATTTCTTTTTCCTGTTCTCTTTGTGTGGGTTTTTCATTATTTTATTTTCATTCTGTTTGTTTTTGGCTTACTGGCAAAGGACGGCGCCACTTTAATAAGTATAAAAAGAAGGGTAGGTTTTTTTAAATTTCTTTTCATTTCTTTTGCAACACCTATTTAGTTTGAAATAGTTACAAAGCTGTAAAGTGAAGTCTCTCTTTAAATTTATTCTAATGGATTTGCTGTTTGCACTACAGTAAGAGTTCCTACCATTGCCATTCTCTTTGTTATGTGTGGGCTATTAATCTCTGTATAAAAAATATAAAAAGCTGTCAATTATTAGGTAAGTAAGGTATAATTGCTAGAAGTAGCAACTCTTGCATTTTTTCAGTTGTTATCTAATTTCAGTTGTTTGAGACTCATCTTGCTCTGAGGCTTTTCAGAGGTTTCCTGCTTGGACAACAGTGCATAAAGTAATGTTTTTTCATCCATTGAATACACTGCTTGAAACTGCTCTCGTTGTGCTGTGTCCAGAATGCTCCCAGTGGCACACAATATTCTGGGAGTGGTTGCAATGGGGACAACATGAAATTTTGGGGTGCATCCTGCAGAATAACTCAGTACTTGGTTCATTGCTGTAGAGCTCCTGGCCCACAGGACTGAATGATGCCCAGCACACACACTGGTAGTGTATAGGAGTGTATATTTCCTCTCTCTGAGAGTCAGAGAAACACAATTTGACAACTTGGCTCGAAATTTTAGAAAATGGCTTAAGCAGACAGAAGCTCCCTGGACTCTGAAGGAGAAGGTGAGGGGACACTGAATCCATTTTTCCTTTGCCAGTGCTGCACATGGCCATGGCCTCACAGGAGAGATGGGAGCTGAGGTGAGGCAGCACTTTGTGCCTCCCGTGGCACAGTCAGGCTGGGGAATGGGTCCTGAGCTCTTGAAGTGCCTCCCTGCAACTGCAGTAACAGGCTGAGGATCAGACAGGTGAGGGAGGGTGGGTCAAACCTGGTGATGCCATCACCAGGTGGGTTTGCAGAGCAAAGGGCTGCAGAGGAACAGCACTGTAGGGAAAATGCCAGGTTTGTGGCATTATTAAGATATTGTTCTGAGCAATAATATAAGTTAAAGGCAACTTATTGTGGTTAATCCTTTACATACAAAGCAAATAAATCAAAGCAGCACCTGACTCCAGGGATGTACCACCTCAGTACAAGTTCAAAGGGAATGAATGGGAACCAATTGACAGGTATGAGGATGCAGGCAAAAATGGTGATAATGCAGTGTAATAAACACAACAGCAGTGTGACTGTTGTCAGCTTGGGGGAACGCTGTGGTAAAGGCAGTTTTACAGAGGGGTGGTGGGGCAGATAACATCTTGTGAATAATGAAGGGCAAGTGGGGCCTTCAGAGGGGAGACTGAGCAAAGGAAACAGCTCAAAAAAAGAAGCAGTTTTAAAATTTGACTTTCAAAAACATCCTTTCCTAAGTCCTAGAAAGGTAAAAGTCAGAATTCAAGCAGTGAGCGGTACAGGGTGAAGGGGGTCTGTAAATGAAGTTAGAGCATGAAGCTCATGTTCCATAAAAGACTTGAAACAAGACTGGGAAAGGAGAGCCACACAGCTGAAGGTTAGATTAATGAATTAACAATATCATTATTGAAACAGTGTTGCACATAAACGTGACTGAAGAAGACTGAATTTATCAATGTGGAGAAAAATGTGTTTATTTAATGTAGATTTTAATTACTGGAAGCCAGGGCAGAATTCTGACCTAGAGATGTAATGCAGAAAAAATTCTGTAAAAACTTTGTCAAAGCCTGAATGTGAGGCAAGAAAATGAGTCAAAAACAAAACTCCAGACTATGAACCTTAATGAAAAGCAGAATGATGGTATTTTCCACTTTGGTAGAGCAACAATGCAGGGTAGGGCTGAGAAGAAATGAGATAGAGAAAAAATGATAAATCAAAGAATAAATAACGATTGGTAAGCATTTTAGATGTTCATAATCATAGCACATATCATCTTACACTGTTGAAGGAAGAAGAAAAAGAAAAAGTGTGCCTTTCTCTCGAAATGCTGCATTCCTGACTTGTCACCCACACATATCTCACATCCTTTCTTGCAGTTGACAGAATTCAGCATGTTCAGCTTCTCTCTTTGTATCCCTTTCTGGGTGGGTTTGTTTTTGGGTTTTGTGTGTTTATGTGTGTATGTGTGCCAACCTCTGTGCGTGCTGCAGCAGCAGCACAGCCCTGGCTTGTCACTCAAATCTTCTCTCACAGTGGGTGGAAGCATCATTTTGATACTTGAACAGACAAGGCTGTCTTTGGCAGTGTTCCCCTCCAACAGTTCCCACCTCTCTGACTCAGTACCTTAAAATGCCTTTGTTATAAATTTTCTTCTCGTTTTCCCAGTCTCATATTTTATTAGCACGCTATTTTCATTTCTTGCAAACTGGTCATGTCCTCAGTTGCCTTCCAGTGATTTTTAGGTACAGGGCAGTGGTTGCCTGCCTGCCCTTGTTTTTCTTAGTTTTATAGAACTGCATTACACTCTAAAAAGAGACTTGTGCCATTAACTCTGCCTAAAATTAATTACAGAATAAATAAATAGACATGCAGCCTATTTTGACAATGACTGACAGCCCTTGCTGTCTATCAGCTGCTAGCTTGCCTGCATGAAATGAGATAGTAGCTTTGATCCAGTGTCAGGTACACAAGGAGAGCCAGCACAAAATCCATCACTGCAACTCTTTCTAATTGGCAATTTAAAGAGGAGCCAAGGGCTGCAGGGGTCACAGGCTGAATTCTCTCAGATTGTTTAGTGGCCATGGCTCCAGAAGGGGCTCAGGGCACTCAGGCAAGAGGAGCCATCGTGTCTGTCTGCAGCTTCCCTCATCAATCTTCACTGATGAGGATTGATAATCTCATGGATCCTCTTGGAGATTACAAGTAAGAGCAGGGGACTGAAGGGTCTGCACTCTGGAATTCTGCAACAGATCCCTTGTTAAATCTGTGTTACAACACGAGGCATTTAACAGGGTAACATTTCACTGCTGCTTAGGGGTATGTACCTGTCCCTCTGGTAAGGCGTAGGTTGAACAGGAGGATTAGCAGCACTCAGATTGCTCCCTTTCCTGCACCAGGCTGGAATTGGTGCTCATACCCTCTGCATTGTTTGTGAGAGAATATTTGCAAAGTCGAAATAGAGCCCAGGAGGTGCTTGGAAATACTTGAGAAAACAAAATTTAAGAATATAGGTTTGAACATGCAAAATATTAACTTTACATTGTTCTTAAAGTTTCTATGGCTTCTGCTGATTCCAGCATTGAGTTTAGGGCTACAAAGAATTTATCTGCCAAAGATCTTGTCCCAGATCATTTTAAGTGGGGATTCTCCTGTTGCTTAGAAGCACATCCTTCTTTCCTTATATTATGGTTGGGCCTCTACAGGGCAACAAAAATGCCTTATTTTTTTTAAGAAATGTATTTAATGCTGTTAAATGCACCCAATAGTTGCATCTCATGTGGCCATTTCTTAGCATTTTTTCTGTATTGAACCACTAGCAAACATACAGGCAGATTTGTTCATGTGAATCACATTGTCCTTTCATATGTTTCTGAATTCATGCTGCAGCCTATGAACTTGAAATTATGTATGATTCCTTTTCCCAAAGAGCTTGTAGGATAGTGGTGCAGCTAAGAAGGCAGATTTGTTCTGCAGGAGAAAATTTCAGACAAGGCTAAAAGGATTAAGAAAAAGAAAATGGGGAATACTGAGGAATTCAGTAATGAAGGAAGACGAAAATAATTGACAGAAGTCACTGATGCCAGTGATGGACAAAACATGATAGGTGAAAAGTGGACATGTAAGGAATTATAAGTCTCTGATTTCAGCAAACACTCAGGTATTTTTATGTGATCATTCACTACCCCATGTGGAGAAACTCAGAGACCAAAGAGAGCCACGGGCAGTAAGCACTGTAGCTGAGCTGGAACCAAATTTTATTGGGTTAGTATTATAAGAAAGTTTGTTTTGCTTATGTCCAAGATGGAAAGCCCATGGAAACATAGTAAAATCTTATTAATGGATTTTTATTCAACAGCATTATGTAATATTTTCATACTTAATGAAAACTGGGTACATTAATTTTATCTCTCACAGCTGCCTTTGAAGACTGCTGTATTATCAGTTACTTCTCTTTCTTCCTTTCTTATACACATACAGCACAAACACATCTATTTGCACAAATATTTCCTGTTTCAATGGAGTTCCAATAAGTAGAATATTCCAAAAGGTTCTGAGTGCAGCAAGGAAGTGGATATCCATTTAAATACATGCAGGACAAAAACCATTGCACAGCTAGTTCTGGCAAGCCAAAAAGCTTTTCTCCTTCGTAATTCTTCCTTTGGTGGCCAAGAATTTTTCTGCTCCCACTCTGCTCTGCTGAGCTGAATTGTGTTCACTGTGCTGTATGCCTTGTAATTTGTTTTTGTGCTTAATTGGTTAGCTTATCTAATTATGCTGCAATCTACATTTTGGTTTTACTTTGCTTTGTCTCCCTGGAATTGTAGTGGTGTTTGTTTATTTTATTAAGTTCTAAGTGTTCATCTTGACAGTTGTGTTGGGATCATCTTGGAGTCCTTGTGATGATGGTAAATGTCATTGAAGTGACTATGATTAAGTAGTATTGTAAATCACATTCTAGAAATACAGCTGTTGTCAGACATCCTTAGACATTTGCCATCCCTGAATAACAGAAACAGTCCTGAATCATAGCTTCAGATTTCAGCATGCATGACTTTTTTCACACCTACACTGTATGTGGATTTTAAACTGTAATTTAGATATTTTTCTATATTTAGTCCTTACTTCAGTAAGATTAAATTCAGTTAACTGTCATCCCCCTTCACTTTCTCAAACAAACAAAAAAAAAAATCTAATTCAAATGTAGAAAAATGTTTAGATATCTGCAGCTAATGTGGAACCATGCAGTTGAACATGTTATGATTTCACTTTTCTGGTAAATTTAACAAGGCAAATACTAGTAACTAAAATAAGACCAAACCAGCCTGCATTATAAATACCCTGAACGCTGCAGCCTGTGGATGCAGTCCTGCATCAACTGCACTGATGTTTAGCCAGAGCTAAGCCACTACCAGAGGAGCAATAGTTTTTACAGCATTCACTGGGAATGGTGTAAAACTTAGCAAAAAATACTTGAAGAAATATTTCATGGTTTTTGTTCCTTCTTCTAGAAGCACAAGTGATTTTGTGCTGTTAGTGCTTTTCTGTTACGGATCACAACACTTAGGTTTGGAAGGAAATTTCTGGTATTTGATGTTTGTCCTTAGTGCTGCTTTTTGTGAGCTTGAAGCATCATCTCTTTAATTCCTCACTGACTCTTTCCACTGAGATAGCAACTGAAACCTCTGAAATAGTTCAGTTTTGCCTTCCTCTGCAGTTTTCCTAGTGATGAAGTTATCAAAACATAGGAATGAATATCTCCATGCTTGTCTATGACAGTAGCTGATTTCAACATCTGTTGGTTTCCATCTGTTGGTAGGAAGTAAAACTTGTTTCTCTGCATGGTCTTGTGTCGACTTCACTGCTTGTATCTAAAGCAGGAATTTCACAGCTCTTATTCTGTGTTACTCACAGAAAAAGAGTTGGTTTGGTTGCTTTGGGTTTTTTCCTTCCTTTTCAAAGGCATAAAATAAGTGGCAAACTGATCAGTCTCATTCTTTTGTGGTAAATCAGAACCAGAGTAAGGGAACTTCCATTTCCTTGAATGCATTGATGCATGTGAAATAGAGATTGAACTGTGCTGCTCTTTAACGATGTAGCAGAGAGGGAGGACCTGATCTGGATTGGCTGCAAATCACATTCCTGTGCTGTGTGGGGACCTGCAGTCTGCCCTCAGCACAGGCAGTGACAGTGGCAGACCCTCTGCCATGGTGGAGAAGGAAATAACCAGGCTGACCGAGGATTGAATCCAGAATGCACTGACAGGACAAAGTCCTCAAGACATTTGGCTCCTGGCAGAGCTAGCTGATTTATCAAGTGTCAGTGCACTCAAACATCCTCTTTTGTCTCCATCTCCAATTTGTAGTTTGTTTTATGCCACTTGAAATTCTTTTTATGTGCAACTGTGACTTCTCCAGTGAGACAGAACAGTTCTCTTTCCCTCCACCTGAAGCACTCCAATATCTTTATCTGAGATCTTTGTTGATGGTTAGTGAGATGGAGAGCTCATCTCCACAGAAGCAGTAATGGGGCTTCAGTCCTCTCAATCCACCATTAAAATAGTTCTGAGGTATTTGATATTGGCTTAGTTCTGATTTCCTTATTCTTATGGGCTGCATTGTTATTGTTACTGAAAATATTATAGGAGTTAAATAATTGAGCAAAATTTACATGTACTAGCTGAGCAACCTCAAAGAGATCATTTAAAAAAATTGTTGTGTTTCTGAAAATTGGTGCTGGTATGGGAAGACACATTTGTATTTCTTAAATAGGTTTTTTTGTAACAGTTGTTAAGCAAAGCAATTACCTAATGGAAATAGATACTTTGTACAGTGGTAGAGGGGGAAACAGCAAGTGTTTTCTTTTTGAAGGATAGGCTCACACTGAAGGCGTGAGACAAAATATGACCTTTGTGATAAATTTGGGCCAAAGCAAAAGTTTGCTGAGTGTTCAGAAGAATGTAAATATTAATTGTGCAGTTAATGCTGTCCAGTCACTTCTATAAAAACCGTGCCATTCTTTTTGTAGAACAGCTTAAGTACTTATCGATTGAGAACTCCTATAACTCCCAAAATGGAGGCATCCCCATATCTCTACAGGTATTCTAAATGAATTGAATTAATCATAGGCTTAAAAGTCTCTAGTGATCTTTGTTAAGTTTCCTGGGTTTAATTAAAACATCTGTGCAGTTTTAATTTATCGATTCATCCAACTCATATGTCATGTTTTTAACACACCCCAGCATGCTCTGCATCATTTTTAACCCGATTTCCACTTAACTAAAGCAATTAAATTCACCCCGGATTAATTAAAGCATCCATACTTTAGTGCTTAAGTCAGCGTGTGCTGCTTTCCCCAAATGGTTTCTGAATGTCAGAGATTTGACACACCTGATGGGTTTTTTGTCCTTCTGGAAATTCTTCTGTGGGTTTCCTCCTCGCTTGCTGCAGTTTGGCAGAGCTTGGTAGGGCTGGGTTTGGGCAGCTGAAGTAGGGAGAGCAGAGCTTGGCTGCTGTGAGAGACATTCTCTCTGGATGGTGACCTGGTGCCTGTCAGGGCAGAGCAGCACTAGTGTTAAACCCTTTAAATTAGCTCCGTGTTCTCTAGTCAAGGCAGTTTCATGAAGTAACTGCTAAACCACCTGATGTCAGTGAGTTTTTCATAGTTGTTCGTTCTCCTGCTTCTGGGTGAATCTCTAGAAGATGACTTCTGCTTGGTAGAGCACCTAGAACAACCTAAAAGACGTTGTAGATCTTTTTAATTGTCACTGTTCTTAAGAACGTTTCAGCCTGATGGGAGTTAGTGAATTTAGTGATCTCTGAAGAGCTGCCAGACTAGTCAAACACCATTCTTCCTGACTGTGCAAATAGGTTTGTGAGGCACAAAGAGCAGGTGAGAGAAAACACTCTTGGATTCATTGAGTCTCCCATTCTAGAATGATTTTCTTGGGCCTGATTTTGCTAGGGGTGGAGCAGCTTCTCACAGGGAAAATAGTATAAAATTAGCATAAACTAGTAAAAGAGAAACAACAAAAACCGTGAAGTGGTCTTAGAAGTTATTTCAGATTTTCATACCCACAAATGAACTTCAGTAAAAACTAATAGGTTTGCAGATAAGTAGTGAAATGTGCAGCCAACTGATTAAAATAGGTTTAAACAGAAAATATGAAGAGAAGCATTGTCAAACAAAACCATCGTATTTTCAGACTACAACTAAGTAGATTTATGTCTTCTGATTTTTTAGAAATTTCTGTGGGCAAATACTTGGTGTAACAAGGGACATGATAATTGCAGGCAAATATTTGGTGTAATACGGGACATATAATAAAACAAGGGATGTCTCAGTACTTTTTTGTTTATAATATTAATGTAAATTCTAGAGCCAACATTTTGGATCAAGTTGACAGCAATTAATTTTTTTAATAACTGGGCTGATTTTCTAAAATGCAAATGCTTCCAGATGCTTTGGGTATAGTGATTTTGTTGATTTTAAGCCATTTAGATTAAGATCGTTCATACAAAAATAGGCATGACTTCATTTTAATAAAACAGAAACTTGATTGTAACTTTTGCAGTGAATCTAAAATTATTTGGGGCTTTGGTAGACAGTTGTAGGATTCAACTCTTACATCAGTGACACACATCTTTACCTGATTACTTATTAAACTAATTTTTAGATTAAATGAAATTAATATGTGTAGTCTAAATGCTGCATATGCATCACCAACATGAAGACCAAGAAGAGAAAAATGCCAAGACAGTGTGACTCTGCTCTCATCTATCAGGTTAGGAACCAGGCAGTTGTACACAACATTTGTCTTGGCTCTTTCCTCTATTTCTCCAGCTCCAGCTTGGGGCTGACCTAGAGTACATTTATAGGCTTCAGATTAGACTGTCAAAAACTGGAATCCATCTTCTTTATATGTTGGCAAAATCGTGCATAATCTCCCAGCAGTAGCAGCCTAATCTCTGCTGAAAGGAAGTCCAAGTGTGAGGTATTACAGAGTCTGAATTAATTATCCCCTGGAGGAACTGCACCCAGAAGGGTCGCTGGTGGGGCTCAATGCTAAGAAGTTTGACCTACATCTGTCTTCAGTTCAATTCCTGGTGGTCAGTGAAAAAAGAGAACAACTTTAGTTTCATTATGCAAATGTGGATTTCACTCCTTTATATAACAAGGAATTTGTGTGATTCCATGTCCAAAGTGCATAGCAAGACTGCCCAAATCAGTTCAGTGAATTTTTGTGGCTGAAATTTACTTCCTCCTCCTAAACAGGAGCACCCACAAATAAAAATAAATATTTTTCTTAGGTGTGGCAAAATTCTGTACAGTTCAACAAGGGCTGAACATATCTTACATAGGAGTTTAAATAGTGTCTCTTCAGACTGTTTTTATTCTGAATGTGTTTATTTGTTTAGAGCCTGTTGAAATGTTGTAATGGCTGAGACCAAAATTCCTTTCACCCAGGATTTCAGCTAGAATGATGACTTACACATAGCTGAGGGAGAGTAGAAATTTTATTTGTCTTTGTTGTTTCTCCATTAAATTCTTCTGGTTCCAGAGGTAGTGTGTTAGGACTTTCTACAACAGACAAAGCCTCTTTGTGTTCAGTAGCCTTTGCAGATTTTCCTGGAATGAATTTGTCAAAATTCTATGATCAATCACAGAATGTTCTTCCATAAGTTTTAACTTTTCAGTTGTTTGATGGAACAGTCAGCAGTACTCAGGCACTGTAGATGATTTCCAAGTGCTCTTTTAGTTTAGTCTTAAGCTCACACTTGAATACTCAGTCCTGGTTTTCTGTACTATTTACATGGTTAACAAAAAGCCAAGCTCATCTCTTTTGCACACCAGGTTGTAGTAAGAAGAACATGGCTTCTATTCAAGATTAGGACATGCAAGCATTAAGGATACAACCATTCTTGCCCTTACCCAAATACCACTCCTTGGTGCAGTTTTGTCATGAGCATCTGACCACAAAATTCTGTGGTACGCACATAAAAAAATTAAATGAGACCAAAAAGTATATTCTTTCTCTGCCATGCTTGAAAATTTACATCTGAATGTAAAGCTGAGCTGCTTGCAAAATAAGAATAATATGAGGGCATTGCTTTTGGTCTGGTCCAGGACAGGGAAGCATTGTAGATGCAAATTCAAAAACCTTTCCAGTCTGCATGTATTTATGCCCAGAGACTCAAATAACTTTGAAGAGAAATATACCAATTTGTCTATTTTATGAGGAGGAACTGCAAAATGTCTGCAGTAGAGAGCTGACAGCCTAGATCCTAGTGGTACAGGACTCTCTGCACCAGGGTAATGTTCGCTCTACAGCAAGAGAAACCAAGTCAGAACTCTGCCTGTTTGGAGCTTCAAGCAGCAGGGGAAGGCCTGTCAACCCAGCAGCTGTGTAACTAACCCAAGTTCTTCAACAGCCTCCAAGAGTTTGTCTCCTCAGATATCCTTTGCTGATTTCTTGCCATGCTCTAGAAGAACTGCTCTGGTGAGTATGTGTGTGTGAGCACTGGAAGGGGGAGTGTGCAAGGAGTGTGTACACAGACTGCAGCTGGGACACCCATGGGCTGTCACTGGACAGAATGGTGGCTTTTGATGCCAGACCCTTTGGGCATTAGCCCTGGCCATCTCCTCTCCTCATCCATGTGTAATAGGCTGTTACCAACTCACCTTTCCTCATGCATCATAACAAGAACATAACTCCAAAATATCCTTTAGAGAGAGTTTTTGGAGGAATGTTTGGCTTGTCCTTCCTGCTCAGTGGATGTTCTCAAATGTCTGCAGCCCACAGGACTCAGAGGTCTGTAGTGTTTGTTCATCAGCTGAACCCCATGTTAAAAACTTTGTCTGATTTTGTTCAAATGCCAGTAAAGGGCATAATCCCATAACCAAAGAACATTAAGGGCTAATAGCTGTTGTGTTTACCCAGACCTCACTCAGGATATATACCCTTGGGCCTAAGTTGCCTGAGTGTTGCCATAACTACTCCTGAATTCCTCTGTCCACTTTTTGCCAGTGCTAGTGTGAGATATGCAATCAATCTCTCCACAGAAATGAGATGGATCTTGGTTGTTCCATTACATAAACCACCTTCCTTCACATTGCTTCAACAGACTTTGGGAAATCAGTTCTGTCCTGGACCAGGGGCTGTCCACTTCACGTGGGGAAACACAAGCAGTCCTAAACAACGAGAACTCCGTAGTATTCTTGAGGAGTTTGCACATCAGCTGAAGCTGCCAGGCTGTAAAATGAGGGTGGATTGGTTTAGGTCTCATCCTGCAGCAATATGATCTAGGAAACAGGCACAGCAGAATTCTTTTTAGGCTACCTGCTCCTGTTCTCTGTAGAAAATCAGCTTTATTCTGTCTCTTCCTCACACAGGACAGACTATAAACCCATAGTAAAAAAAAAAAATGCAGTCATGAAGAATGGCATGCTTACTACAGTAGTGGCAAGCCAGCTTCTTGTAATAACCCAGACCTTCTTGCATTCTTGCTTACATGTTTCTTCTGCAATCTTACTGACATGGCAGTCTTGGAAATGCTAAAATTTGTCCCAGAATCTCTGTCATTTTTCTTATTCTCAAAGTGATATTCCTGTAGTTTGCAGAATAACTCCAGCAGAGGGTTGTAGATTAAACTGTGACTTTAACTTGCGAGTGTCTTAATCTTACCTATGGCCACTTCATCCCTAAGGTTAAGTGACAGATTCTCTTGTTTGTCCAAAGTCAGTTCTGGTGTCACTGGCACTGTGACCGCCGTGGCAAACCCTGAAGGCAGATTGCTGTTCAACTTAGAGACAAGCTTCACAAGGACTGAATAGATCCATGAACCACAGCGAGACCTCTGACCTGATAGAAACATGAAGAGAGGAATGAAAAGCTGTGACATGGCTTTCAGCTTTTCTTAAATTCATGAAGCACCATAGCAGAGTCAGGGAGCACTAACAAACTGCTGTGGGAGCTCTTTAGCCCAGGACCCAGCACCATCCAGTAACCTTTCTTCTGGCATGCCAGGCTCTGCTATCCCAGAAGCTGAACACTGCAAATCCAGGTCAAAAGCAGGAGCTAAGAATGACTTACCTACAGCTAAGTTCCAGATAGCAGGTACACCTCACCTTTAGCTGGACTGCAGTTACCCGTTGCTTAATGAGACTTAGGGGCAAAGCAAGCAGAGGAGTGATCTTACAGCAGGTGTCTGGCACAGAATTACAGGTCCAGACCACTCTAGCTAGGTCTAGATTGGTCACAGTTAAGTGGCTTGGATGTTTTTGTTGTTTTGGTTTTCTCCTTTTATTTATTTTTAAAATGGTTTATTTCTGCTCAGTCCCTCTTTCAAGGGAGTGTGCTGTTTAAAATGAGTTATTGTCTTTGAGTTTTTATGCCCGAGGAGAGGTTTTGCAGAACAGAAATCCTTTCAGGAGCTGAGTCACATGTTGGTCTGTAAAACAACAAAACAAAAAGAGCTGTCCCTCACTTGTATCCAGCTTGTGACTCAGCTTTTTGTCCTTATAACTACTTGAACAAATGTGTTTTTTCCAAAGAACTACCTAATGCCCACAGATTCATTTAGCCTTCATGGGGCCTGTCCTTTCCATGCAGCTTTATCATATCACAGTGTGGTGAGGAGTTGTGTGGGCAGAAGCAAAGGTGTCCTAGTGCAGCTGGGGGATCCACAGTGAGAAACCACCAGTAATGACAGCTCTGAGCCTCGGCAGTGGCGTGGAAACATGCAGAGAATTTGCTTCCAGCAATATTTACTTCCTTCTGTGGTGGACTTGACCAAAGGGACTGCAGACTTGGCCACCACATAAAGGAGCTGAGGGATGCCTTGTCCTAGAAAGAGAGATTTTTTGTATTAAAGTGAGTTCCAAATAAAAGACCAGGGTGTGTACAGTGTTTCAGGGTGTGCAAGATGACACCAAGAACATGCCATTCATGATCACTCCAGGTCTTTAGGACAGGCTGCCTTCTGATCACTTGCCCAAAATCCTCTACACCATGAGAGAGCAAGACAGAAATTATTACCTTTCTTAAAATGCTTTGAGAAAATGTATCAGTGTCAGCCCAAAACAAGCCTTTAAATTGCAGTGAAATTGAGTGTTGTGGAGAAAGGAATTGTGCCCCCAGGTCTTCTTAGCCACAAAGTGGGAGTGGTGCCAGGTTGGTCCCTTTCCTTCTGGCTCACCTGGTGACTTGCAGGAGCAGTAACTGCACACCTGGGCAGGAAAGGCCACGCTGGGAACTGAGCCAGACTCCTCAGTGGAACATGCATGCAGGAGGAATTGTCATACAGCACTCCAGCTGCTGTTAGTCCAGTGTATGGTACATCATGGAAAGGGGTTTGATGCTGAGGGGTAAAAAGATGTAAGATAGACTGTCCTGGAGTGTGGGGACAATTTGTCTGTGTGGTATTTCAATACAGCTGGCTCAGTAAAGTTAGCTCTGAAACCAGCTGCTGATAGCAAAACCAATAGAAATTTAGCATAAACTTTTTCACTGAACTCAGTAAAGCACTTGTGAAGATATATCACATCTGAAATTAAAATGTTGGTGATGGAAATTATATTTTATTCAAATTTCTGTTCATTTTTGCAGTGCCTAAGAGAGCAACTGGACAAAACTTATAGTAAGAGAGAACGCCAGGAATGCAGTAAAATGAAGTCCTTGCTACCAAAGGATGAATAATATGGATCTAAGACATAGTAGCAGTAACAAACCCCAAACTTCAGAATACTGACTTTGATATTGTTCTACAATAGGAGAAAAATAGGCCAAAAAATATTATTATATGACATCCAGCCCATGTATCTTTAGTCTTAATTGAAATAATTCTCAGCACTCTAAATTTTAGCTAATGTTTCAGGTTAGAAATCTGAATTTTATTTTTTCTGATCAATTTTTTCCCATATCAAATAAGAAAATTCATAAAAAAATCTATTCTAAAATGTGTTTTTGCAGCAGATCAATGGGACAGCTGAGATTAATAAGGATTGCAGGACTGAACAATGGAGAAGTTGAATAACTGGACCATTGCACATTTCTTTGTAGGAAATCAATTACCTGGGTTCTTCTTGATCATTCAGGTTAAGGGGATAATAGAAGCCAAGAAGACATTAGGACCTTTTAATGATTAATAGTAGCTTTTGAGTGTATTTTTGGCACTGTAAAACTGGGTGTTCATTTCTAATTACTTTGAAAAGGGGAAAGACAGCAAAATACTTTTCTGTCTTTATCAAACTGTATCAGAGAGAAGAGCACAAAAGTTCTCCAAGCTTTTCTCAAAGACTCACTTCATTACTCCCATTTTCTGTTACTTCTCTGTTATTATTTCCATTTCTCTGGCCAGTGACCACACACCCAGGCTTTGACAGGCAGGGAAGTTCACAGATTTCCATGTTGCCAAGGGAGACACGAGCATATAGGAGTGAATATGACTTAGTGAAACATTTATATGCACCTGGGTTTTAATCAACCACTTGTTTCTCTCCATTGCTCTGCATATGTACAACATCTGATTCCTGGCACCCAAGACCTACTGGCTGCTTTTATTATTCATAGGCTTCATTTCATTTGCATAAATGAATATTTGCTCAGAATGTCTTAGCCCCTTGAATAGTACAGTGGTGAGGGGTAAGGGTTAACGGTGCTTTCTTGCCAATACACACAGGGTAAATGCTGGCACTGGGATTCAGGGAAACAAGGTTTAGCAGAGAGAGTGGTGGCAAGGTGCATTTGTAGTACCTGAAAGCTTGTGCCATTCTTGTGTTCAAGATTGTTACACTGAAAACCAAAGGCTCTAAAAAAGTTTGGGGACATTACATCAAAGAAGTGTTATGGTAGAAGACAGATGCCATATAATGAGCTGTTGTTGGGGACTGAATGTTTTGTGTTCTATCTGTGAAAATCAGATGTTACCTAGAGAAACAAAGCAGAGTAATGTCGAACTCAAATCTGTTCACATAGCCTCATTAGTTATCCCAAACATTATCATTATTCTCCAAAGAGTAGGAGTTGTTTACTCAGGATGCCCAACACAAATGTGCTTTATTAAATAGCAATCAAATTATTTGCTTGGGAAATGAAGAACTGAACCACTACAAATTATCTCAGAATTCTTTTTTCCCTCAGTAAATGAATGTATTTGAGTATAAGTGTTTGATAGTGGATTTTTAGTGCACTTTGACACTTTGACATGCATGACCCTGTGTGTTTTTTTCTCTCTCATTCCATTTTCCAGCTGCTTGCCCAGTTCTGTGCAGTGGCAATGGTCAGTACTCCAAAGGCACCTGCTTGTGCTACAGTGGCTGGAAAGGTCCAGAATGTGACGTGCCCACCAGCCAGTGTATTGACCCCTCCTGTGGAGGTCATGGTTCCTGCATCGAGGGGAACTGTGTCTGCTCTGTGGGCTATAAAGGAGAAAACTGTGAGGAAGGTAGGATATTTATTTTCTCTGTTTATTAGTTTGTTTTCTGGGTTTTGGAGTTATTTAATGGCTAGGGGAAAAGGAAAGAATAGAATAAAAGTCTAAGCATGAAACTGCTATAGCAGGTAAAAGAGGGCTAAAATGTAATCTATCACAATTTTACTGATCTATCAGAGTTCAGACAAAATTTCAGGCCTTCTGTATACATTGTTTTGCAATATGAAGTGTCTGCCACAAGTAAACCTGAATAATTCCTTTGCTGAAGAGCAAAGAAAAATCTTTTCTTATGGATTATGTTGACTGAGCAATTTAGATGTGAAATTCAGAGGAAAAAGGAGCAGTGGCAGACAAAATTGTATAGCTTTACCTTCACACAAAGCACATACCAATTACTATTAAGAGAGAAACTGATTAAAAATATTTGGAAGACTTGGATTTCCATGTTACTCACAGACTTAGTGTGGGGTAAATGACTCATGTTGGCCGTATCATATGGAATTAAGGAAAGGTAGATGGCACACAGGAACAATAACTGTCCTTTAAATGCAGTAAAGCTTTTGAGGTTGAAAGTGTCCAATTCCTTGAGTATGTGGAATGAACAGATTTTTAAAAATAACTCATGAAAAATGTGGCCACAGATTATGCTTAATACTGGTTGTATCCACAGAGTTTTCTGTTAGAATGCACAATGTAAATTGGACTCCTTTTCTTTTTAAACTATATTCCTGTGCTCCAAAGTTTATTAATCCTCCAAACAGAGAAACAGCTTGAGCATTGAAGTGATAGGGCTGGGATGTCGTGCTGTTAGGACTGAGGAGTCTCTCTGGATCATTCTGAATGGGTTGCAGAGCTGAATTGATACAGTGTGTATCGATTTTTATCTTATCCTATAGTAAACAGCTGTATCTCCCATCAGAAAACAAAGGGGAGAAAACTGTGGATAAACAAACCACCAAGGGTTTCATTCTCAGGACCACTGATAATCAACTTTAGGACAAGATCTTGCATTAGTCTGAGTGAACTTGTGGTAAAAGGGAAAAAAAACAAGCCAAGGATCCTCAGTGGTAGATTGCAATTGTTTGTTCATTTCGTTCATGTCACCTTCTTCCACTACATCCTCTCAACACTGGTTATTAGAGCTTTTCTCCAGGGTTCAGTTGAACCCAAGAGTTTTTGCATTGTTTTTAATGGATTACATTTTAAACTATATTCAGAAAATGCTGTAATGTCCTTTTTTTCCCTTAGTTTTTCCCTTGATAGATCTCAGTTCACCCTGAGTGCATGATATGAAGAGATATTCAAAAATTGTCTGAAATGCCTTGCTTTAACTATCATTCTCATCAAAATCAAAGACAGAAAAGACTGTTTTTAACATGCTTTACAGCACCCAATCTATTTCCAAGGAATGCAGAACCTCTCTTTCTGGTACTAACTGCAGTTGTTTGCTTGGTCTCATTGAGTTTCATGCATTTCATTATATTTTCTGTTGTTGTATAAATAAATGCTTATGTTATTAGAGAGATTATGGTAGATAGCCTAAAATAATCTTTGTTTCATTTAATTCAGGAAATTTTACCTTGCAAGCCATTCCTCCCTCACTTTGATTGCAATTTTCTTGATTGTACTTGCATGGAATTCTGTCTCTGCTTTCAGTTCTCTACAATGGCTGTGGGCCATGGATCTCCATGGATCCATCTACCTTGGATCCCCAAACTCCTGTTGGAGAAATAGGCTCCTGTAGTGCTTAACCCATCTTATCCTCAGGTGAATGTTTGGAATGGTGAAGCAAAGACATCAGCAGCTCCAGAGGAGTTTATAGAAAAGCTAGTGCAGGCCTTTTTGCGAGAGTGTTGTGTTAACTCCAGCCAAAATTGGGAACACAACAAAACTGTCAGTCAACAGGGCTTTTTGGGAGGTGAATGGCTATGTGAGATGAAAGGATATACATTATTTAATCAACACTGTGCTTGGAAAGACTTGTTTCTTCCTAAAAAGATAAATGGGTTACAAAGGCAGGAGGTATCGATTGCAAACTTGGAAGGGGCCAAAAACATGACAAGAAAGGTTAAAGTAACCTTTTGCATATATGATTGGGCAATAAATAAGTCAATGAATTAATTTGGAAATAAATAAAAACCAACCACCATGTTTCTACTCTAAAATTCCATTTCTTTTGTACATATTTCTCACATTAATTCGAGTGCTATGGGAGAAAGGGTACACTACGAATTGGTCTCTCTCTAATTAATCATCTAGTCTTAGTTAAAGTTTTTGCATTAATAGAAATTTTACACTTTTAATGGTAGAATAATAGAAATAATATTTCTGTATTTATATATAATATATGAAATCTCCTCTATTGATTTGAACTTCCAAAAGGAATGCCAAAGGTTGATTCATTTGCCATTTTCCAGCTAGGATATTGAATTAAAATAAGTGGGTCAGCAATTTTTTTGTTCTTCCCAATAGCTTTTTATTTCTGATATTCATCATGGTTATATTGTTCAAACAATTTACCTGAAATGAAAGTGACACCAAAATCAATATTTTTGATGCACAATTTTTGCAGCATAAACACTGTTTTTCTATTAGCAAATTTGCACAGAAGATGAAGTGGAGTATTTTTCAGGCTTCATTCAGCCTGCTTTGTGGGGGACACAAGAGAAATTGCCAAATTAGGTTAAGTTAAGGGTGGTTTTCTTGTCACTTTCCTGGTCGAGTCATTTTTCAATGACATTTAACTTCGTAAGTGTAATTCATGGCTCTTTGGGGACTTCATGGTACATATTGTTCAGAAAACTCCTTGACCTCCTTTTTTGTCCTTAAGGATATAAATTGCTTTCAGTACCTTTTTTTGTCAAATCTACAGAGGGCCCAATACTAAATGAGCTCTAATGATCTGAGCTGCCAGGGGGCTGTGAGTTCCAAGCCTCACGTACTTGCTAAGGCACATTCTCCTTTGTTTAAACACCAAAGACGGTCCATTTATAAATCCTGGTTAAATACCATTGTAAACCCTGCTACACCTCAGGGCCAGAACCTCTGCAGCACAAGTCAGTGCAGTTCTGTTGCAGGTAATCACATTATGCTAATTTCAGCAGCGAGGATCTGGCCCGAGATGATAACTCTGAGGGTGTATTAAAATAGAACGAGATTGGAGCTCAGAGTAAAAACTCTCCTCAGTTTAAACTTTGAAAGCTACTACTTACCCAGATGATAGAACAAAACAGCTGTAAAGCACATTTGTCTAGAACAAAGGACAAAGGTGTTTAGTGTGTTATTCTGTAAAACAAGGGAGATAGGGGGCTTAGGGGCATTGATAGGCTCGTTCTGAAGAAATAAATCAAAGCTGCATGAGCACTGTAATTCGGGATAGAGGGAAGACAGTTAATTTATGTAGCAGAAGGTGGTGTTTTTCATATGCTCCACATTCCTTTCATTACTGCTTTCATTTGAGAAGGAAGATGATACATTCCTGACAAGGAGAGTACGTTATGACTTATCATTATCTCCTAAAGTTATCTGTCCTAAAATGATGTTATACACATATTACCCTTCTATATTTTCTTTTAAAATATATATTCCAAAAGAACCAGAATAGACCAAATGTAGAGGGGAAGTAACCTTCACCCTTACAGCAGATTGACCTAAGTTTTTGTGTACTTTACTTCTTTATTCAATCAGACTGTTTTATCACAGCTCTGTGTCCATTGAGTTCAACAGAAATTCTATAAAAGATGTATTGTAAGCTTCAGACAGGTTATGATTTGGCTAAGCACAAAGAAGGAGTTTCAATACAGGACAACCACTCTGTGTAATTTAATACAGTTTATGAATTTATAAACTTTGAGATGAACTGCAAACCAATCTCAGTTTACCTATAAATACAAAATTGCATTATAATATTTTCATGTCAAATTAACTCAGCTTTAAATCTTAAAGAAAAAAAAGAAAAAGCAAACCCACAATAGCCAATGTCATCATTAAAATTAAGATCTTGTAAGAAATTTTACAATAATTTATTCCTGTACTACTTTATTCTGAATTCTGTACTACTGTATTCTGATAAATCATTTTATTGCATCTCTAAATGTGTCTGTCTCAATCCTCTGCCTGTATCTAATCTATATCTAATCTTGCTTTAAATGTTCTGCAACTAAATAAAATAGTCTGGCAAGGCTCTGTGTTTATAGAATAGTTGAGATTTGAAAGAGCAAGTATTGTTCACATCAGGTGGAGTGAAAATGTCTCTGCCTTAATTTAGAAGGATCAGTTTGGAAAAGATGAGAGATAAATCACTTTCATTATAAACTCAGATCTTCCTGGAGCAGCGAGAGAGAATGCAAATCATTCTTGGTCCTGCTGTTGTGAGCTAATATATACCAGTCATGAGATGAATTCAAGTTATTTAAGACATGAATTTGACCTTGGCCTTCAATTCCACAGCAAAAGTCACTCGGTAAAGCCTCCATGTGGGTATTGGCAGCAAAGCATAGTATTGTTATACAGATTCATCATATAAGAAAAAAATTTGAAAACTCATAATGAAACTGATAAAGTTTATTTGAAAGACAGCTTGTAACATTCCGTTATGAGACTCAAATAGCAACTGGAATTTCATTGCATCATTTTCCATCATAAGTATTTTCACTTTGTTGTTTCTGGGTTGAAATCCATATCTGTCGCTGGTTTTACTTCTTTAAGAGAAACAATCTGCTGGTTTAGAATATGGGTTGAAGTAACCAGGGCTCTTAGTTTCACAGCTCAGCTATTAATGGACCATGGATCAAACACTCAGAAGTGCCTGAATGATTAGGAGTCTAAATGAAGCTGAAAGCCACTGACATTTTGACTTCTGTGTACTTGAAGTGACGGTCCTAATGTTCGAACAATGCTCTAAAATTTCAATAGTAATAATAACAGGTTTTATAAAAATAGTCTGAATAAAAATCATTTAAAACTGCAAATTATTAACTTACTTTGTAATTGAAATACAGTACGTGAGTCAGAAAAAATGTCTCCAGGTTTATGTGCAGAACTGACTATATATATATTTAAGAGCTATTTTTAAGCCTTCATGCTTCTCCACCACAGCATTCCTCTAGTAGATTGTCATTGCAGAGTCAAACCCTGCTTGATTTATTTAATGTAAAGTGCAAATTACTTCACTTTCCCATTCTCAGACCAGGTATTAGTATGACTTGGAAAACCACCTCAATTTGCTTTATCAATAACACACTTTTCAGGGCACGTTTTCCAAACATCCCCTCGTGTGAAGTGACCCTTCTGTGCATGGCTTTTTTGTCCCCTCCTGCAGTGGATTGCCTGGACCCGACGTGCTCCAACCACGGGGTGTGTGTGAACGGGGAATGTCTCTGCAGCCCGGGCTGGGGCGGGGTGAACTGTGAGCTGCCCCGAGCCCAGTGCCCCGACCAGTGCAGCGGGCACGGCTCCTACCTGGCTGACACGGGGCTCTGCACCTGTGACCCCAACTGGATGGGCCCCGACTGCTCCGTCGGTAAGAAAAACAGGTTCTCCTCATTTTCCAATCACCCTGCTATTTTGTTGAAATGTTACTACCTATATGGCAAGTTTGAGATGCAGTAATAATTGAGAAAGTTGTGTTTGTTGCACGATTGCGCTCCTTTAATTTTGTTGGGAAGAAGTGTGTGTACCTCTATTTATATTTTTATATTTCTATATTTTTATATTTATCTATTTATATTTTCATTACATTCTTAATTCGGGGCTGTGAGATGGGTGCAGGTTAGGAGTTTGTGGTTTGGGGCTCTGAGGTGGATGCAGGTTAGGAGTTTGTGGTTTGGGGCTCTGAGGTGGACGCAGGTTAGTAGTTTGTGTTTTGGGGTTCTGAGGTGGATGCAGGTTCATAGTTTCTGTTTTGGGGCTGTGAGACAGGTGCAGGTCAGGAGTTTGTGTTTTGTTCTAACACTGATTCTCTTTTTGACTGAAAAAGTTACGTAAGTGTACTTCTGTTTTCCAACCGTAAATGAAAATGTCCATCATTTATGGGAAGAAATACAGGGAATTTTGCTTTTACATTGTCAGTTGGACCTTGAGATGGTGCTGTAGGTCAAAGCCAGGTCTCTCAAAACAATATTTACATTTTTCACAGTTATTCAGTTATTTCCTAAGGTTAATCAGCTGGAATAACCCACCAGTGATATGAATATCAAGATGTGCTTTCTGCTTTATGGATAAAAGTCAGAAAAATTAAAGAATGAGAGTTTTGCTGCCACTTTCTTTGGTGATGCATGGGACAAAAGACTCTTCTGCTTATCTGCAACTTCAGCTGGCAGAGAGCAGTAGAATTTTTGGAGTGAGACACTGGAAAACTGACCGTGTCAGTAATAGGAATCCAAAATTTCTCCTTGGAAAGTGACTTTTACCCATCATTCTAAATGACCCTGAATTGCTGCCATTCTCTGCCAAATGAGTTTTAGGTGAGTTTCAGTCTCAATTCTTAACAAATCAATATCTCTCAAAATCACCCAAGGTCCAGGTTTCAGTAAAGCAGAGCCACCTGCTCCCCTCCTTTGCTGTTGGGGACAGCACCTGTGACACATGTTTGTATCTGCGTGGAGAATGCAGCTCTGCAGCTCTGTCCAGCCTACTTTAGTGGATTTTTTTAAACTGATGCCTTGGAGTGGCTACAGAAGCACTACAAAGGCCTCTAGAACAGAGGCTAGACAAGGTTAAGAGAATAAAAGTGGATATTTATTAAAGGCCTTCTAGAGATACACCTTGGGCAGTCAAAAGCCTCCAAGGGGCTACACCCACGATGGACAGTGGTCACATGTTTTTCAGACAGA
Source organism: Trochalopteron elliotii (assembly GCA_024734555.1). Taxonomy (NCBI): domain Eukaryota; kingdom Metazoa; phylum Chordata; class Aves; order Passeriformes; family Leiothrichidae; genus Trochalopteron; species Trochalopteron elliotii. The sequence continues at coordinate 2,219,482 of JANPWX010000029.1, forward strand.
TATAAGTTTGGTCTGTTTATGTATCAGGGGTTTATCCTCCAATTACACCTTCAGGTAATGAAGTCATTTACCTCCAGTTTGCTCTCCCCAAATTCGCTTTTGTTTATACTTTTTGGGGCCTGAGGCTGTAGGATGTCCTTGAGTTTCAGGCCTAGAGGAATTGTTTAATTGTAGACAGTAGGTAACACTTTATATGGAATTTAGAGTTATGCACTAATGGAGTACAAGATTTGAAAAATAAAGAGGCTAAAATCTTAAGGCATTTAATTTCGACACTTAACTCAGTTTGCTTTTAAACAAAAACTAAACGCCGGCTTTCATCCGAAAGTGAGCAGGGCAGCTTTTGAGGGGCTGTATCTTTGAGCAGAGGTGCTCCTGCAGCCCTCCCTTTCCCTGGAGGCTGTCTGTGACTGCTGTTCTCTCTCCTAGAAGTGTGCTCCGTGGACTGTGGCACCCACGGCGTGTGCATCGGCGGGGCCTGTCGCTGCGAGGAGGGCTGGACGGGAGCGGGCTGTGACCAGCGTGTGTGCCACCCCCGCTGCACGGAGCACGGGACTTGTAAAGATGGGAAGTGTGAATGCAGAGAGGGCTGGAATGGGGAGCACTGCACCATTGGTAGGCAAACGACAGGCACCGAAACAGGCACATATTGCTTTCTTTTCATAAATCGTAGAGACATAGTTGCTGTCGTGGGCTGTAATGGGCTGTTCCCTTAAGGACCCAAGTGCTCTCAGGTATTAACCCTGACTCAGTTGGGGGAAATGCAGATAGGCTCTTGGAATCATTTCAAATCAGTGACAAACCAGTTTATAGGGAAGAAAATTAAAAAAAAAAAAAAAAAACAAAAAAAACCCCACCAAAAACGACCCAACAACAAATTCCACATTAATAAGTAAAGATGCAACAAATGGTACCATGTGTGATATCAACAAATACAATACATGGTACTATGGGTGATATCTCAGTATCATCCAAGCCTGAATGAGTCTCAGACTTAACTAAGCATTCGTTTGTGTGAATGGCCTCTTTTTTAATTTCCCTGTCTGATGCATCAGTGCTCTCCTGCTGTTATATATCACATGTGAAACGTGCTCCCACCAGCAGCACCCAGAGCAGGGCTGGAGTGCTGGGGGATTGTGTGCTCCTGGTGGTGCAGGAGCAGCTCCCTGCCATTCCCCCGTGCTGTGCAGGGACAGTGGCCCTGCTGTTTGCACAGAGACAATGCCAGCATAGGAGGATCCGTGGGCTGCTGTGAGCCCCTTCCCTGAGAGCCTGCAGCTCACTGCAGCATCAGCATCACAATCTCAGCTGGGCTCCATCAGCCTGGGAAGTTCAAAAAGGTCATCCTTACAAAAGCAATGATGTTCTAGCCTCTCAATTACTGTGCTTGAAAATTTACTCTGAAGAGGAATTAATTGTTCCTAAGTGAAATCCTTTATTTTGTCTCTACTGTCAGGCAGTCTATTCGGATTGTTTTAAAAAGTTACTTAAAACAAAGGAAAAAACTGTTATTTTCTCTGAGCTATAATCAAAAATGTGAAATTCTCAGTGATCGCATCCCTTCTGAGAAGTCTGAGCAGATCTGTCTGAAACAAGACTATCCCATCTACTGAGACTCTGAGGTTCAGGCAAGTGTGCTTTTCTCCAGAGAATTTTTGGAGAACTGTGAAGTATACCTTAGAAGAAATCTGGTGAGTCCAAATCCAAAATCATGTTGTTTTCATTATCTTAAGATAGTGAATTTAATATAGAAACGAGTAGGTCACTTGAGATTTTCTTGGCAATTAGGGACCCTAATGGGACAGTCCTATTACAAGTGAATTGTTATTTCTTTACTTAAACGTATGGTGAGATTCTTGCATCCCTCAAGCTGTTTTTCTTTTTTATTCCCCTCTGATTTCTCTTTGGATATACAAACCATTTCCAATACACACGTGAGTTGGAAACTAAAAGTATACTCCTATTGGAGAGATTAAAAAAAAAGATACATATTTTCAGGGCATATCCTTTGATGTTGTGGTGCTGCATGCTTCTGCCACACTCTGCTAATATGATTTAAATCAAAGCTTTTATGACTGAACACTTTGTGACCAGCACAGATGCAGAGTGTTTTTTTCATAATTGCTTTCAGTCTTCCATCATATCAACATACCTCTGCTAGATCAATCCAGGCATTTTGTTTTCAAAGTTCTTCCCAGATCTTTACAAAATGCCTGGTATGTAATTTTTTCATTAAATTCTGTAATAATTGCTTATTTCAGAAGTTGATGCTTCGCACAAAATTTGTTTTGCTTTATAATCTCTCAGTAATGTGCCGATGTTTAGAAGTAATTAGTGTATGTAAAGTCTTCATTACTGTGCAGACAAAAAGATGCCTTTTACCAAGATCTCAAAATTGCAAGATGAACTAGTGAACTCTGAAGCAAGATTTTAAGTCTAATTTTCAGAGCTTTGAACTAGACATCTTCCTTATTATTGATGTATATAATCAGTTCTTTCCAGAGGAAGGGTGATACTTCTAAAGTGATTAAAATATCGTAAGCTTTTTTTTTGTTTGGTATGTATTACACAGATTTCCTTGAAACTTAATGTGGTCCTGCCTGTGGCAAAGATGTGACTAGTGCAAAAAATCCAGGTATGCCCTTCTAGTTATCATGGATGAAATTTGTGCAGTCAGAAGTTGTCTGTTGCATGCAGACAGATATTCTTGTGACAGGCCTGTGTTAGTATGGATTTTCACACGGTCATGTCCTGAGGCCATTCACAAAAGCACAAAGGCTGATGCTGGGAATGGGAGTGAGTTCAGAGGGACAACTCAGTGTGACCCCACTGGTTCATGTTACATGGAGCTGAAACAGAGTTCTGAGGGAAAGGATGGTAAAAGTGATTTTTGTCAGTATTGATACGCAATTTCTAGAAGTTACCACTGGAAAATTTGTGCTTAGATTGAATTGAGACTTTGGTACAACGACGAGTTGCTCAAGATGTTTTAAACATTTGTGTGAAGAATTAAAGTGCACTTAAATTTTACAGAAACTCACTGTCGTTTAGAATACTGCCTTTATGGCTTCATTTTCAGCTGAATGTTTGACACACCATTTAATGTCAGAGTTACTGAGGAGTGTCCACCTAAAGAGATGCCACAAATGAGTCCTTTCTGGAAGGTACCTGACAAACTGCACAGTCTGTTTGTCCTAAGGCAGAAAATGCAAATCCTGTAGGAGAGGTTATTTACTCTGAATTTCTGTTTTTGCTACACCTAGTGTGAAATGAAGCCAGCAGAAAAACTTGCTTTGATTCCAGTGACTTTAGGCCAAGTCCACTCAGAACAAATTGATCTGTGAGGAAGAAAAGGAGATTTCTGTATACAAACCATTTTCTTTTGTTTGTGTTTCTTTACCAGTTTCTTTGTGCTATATTTACATGGCGGTGGAAAAGAAATCATCATAGTAACCTGCAGGTATCTGAGTTCATTCAGGGTATTTTATTCTATTTAATATCAAATTAGCCTTTAATAGAGGCTTGACAGAATGCACACTCTTTGTCATTTCATTGTTGAGTATCTAAGCTCAAAAGTTTTAATAGCACTGCATTTTTTCTCTCTGAATTACTTGGTTTAAGAAAAGCACTCAGAAAATCCTCCCAAAACAGCAGTGTGAGCTCAGTGTTAGCACAGTGTTTGTGCAAAGCAGCTTTTGCCTGTGTGCAGTAGAATTATGTGTAAGAATCAATGCAAATACAAATGCATGCTGTTCCAAGTTACACAGATTTTGATAAATCTATATCCAAATAATATAAAAGTGAATGGAGTGGGTGCCTGGTCTTGCTCAGCTGCTGTTGGAAGCAGAGCAGAGCTTCAGTTCACTTTGCTGCTTCAGGTAAGAAAAGAAATTGCTTACTGGAGTGGTGATAAAGAAAATTAATCTTTTCCCAGTGCAAAAATAGACCTGTCAGGATATGTTTATTAAGTGATTACTATTCATTGATTGCAATTATGGAGGAAGTTATAACTAAATAATAGAGGGTAATCTAGATGAAAAAAAAATATTGGAAAACTAATAACAAAGTGAAAGAAAGGTATAGAAGTTGTTAATCTTGAACCCATTTCATGACAGAAATTTAAGATGGAGGATTTAGCTTTTCGTTGAATCATCTGAATGTTGTTAAAGCATGCTGTTATAAAACAGATCTGTTACTTTCACTGAAAATAATATCTGGATGTTTAAAACTGTTGTTTTTAAATGCTTGCAGAGGATGTTCTGCATATAAACTGTCAAGATAGTATTCCAAGGACAGTGTGATATATATGGAGATCTTATGAAACAGTCAGAAATACCATTTTAAAAGTGTAATTCCATCTGTAATTCATATCCCTGGAGCATGGACTCTAAGTTATTGGTAAAAATCTCACTGGGAGATCAGTGAAAGCAGGATTTAATCCTAAATATTTACAAGTAAAATTTAAATGTCTGCAAATGGATCTTTTAAGGTGAGCTCTGACCAGAAGGTGATAGAAGAGGTTTTCTTTGTGGCTGCCTGTCATATTCCCAAGCCTTGCTCTTGTCTGCCCATGTCCTCCCTTAGATGTAGGTAAAGCACTCCCTTTCAGACAGAAAGTGGGAAAAAATTGTACTCAAGGCTATTTGGTAATATGAATACTCTGCTGCAGATTTTGATCCAGACAGTTCTTATGTTTTATGTTCTTTTTTTTAATTTTTTATGCAAATGAGCTATACCCCTGGTATAGACATTGAAGCTGAACCTCCACCTGCCTGCCTGGCAAAACACAAACAGGTGATGAGTCCATGTCTTCAGGCTCTGCCTAGGTTCATTCAGCTTAGAAAAGACCCTCAAGATCATAAAGTCCAGCCATAAACCTCACACTGTTCTGGCCTTGGTGCTGCTTTCTGAAATCTAACTCCAGAGTTGGGGATCAGCAACTTTCCCCCGCTGAGCCCTTGGCCTTTGTACTAAAACTGTCAAAACTGTAGAACAAGTTCCTTAGTAAAGAAGGGGTTTGGAAATCTGTATTAGCTCTGTATCTTATCTTCTATGTTTTCAAGGCCTTGAATAAAGGAGAAAGGTTTGAAAAAAGCTAGGATTCAGTCACCTATGTGGTGGAAAATAACCTAATATTTTCATATGCATAAAAATATGAAAAAGAAAGAACGCCGTGTCCAGGATTATTAAAAAGTTACAGTAGAACATATTTATCTTAGGAAAAAAAGTGTTACCAGTAAATGAAAAACTGAAGGAGGTTGTCCAAGCAAGTTGTGAATTCCTCATCAATGGAGTTTTTAGCGACCGTTTAGAAAACATTTGTCAGGAATAACAGAGGTAATTCATCCTGCCCTGGGGCAGCAGGCTCACCAGAAATCATTCAACTCTATGAGCTTTCTTCCAGCCTGCTTTTAAATGAGTTTAAGAGGAAGGATTTCTTCTAAGGACTTTATTTTTAATGGCCTGCGTTAAGAATTGGATTGTCATTCCCTTTGAGAATCCAGTGCCACTGTTGGAAGTAGAATTGATAATTTATCCAACCAGGGAGATTTTTCTATGTGTTCTGTATTTGCAGAACAGTGGGTTGTCCATGTGGATGTTGAGCCACTCTGAAACATCCAAACTAACTCACACCCAGTTGGTAAATACTTTAAATACTCTCCCTTTAAAGATGAACACTATGTGGCCCATATTCCACCTCTGGTTCCAATAACAAATTGTTTACTAAAATCTTTCCCCCCCTGAGTGCTCTGGGATGACCCTTCCAGCTTTTAGACATGTTTATATTTTCTATCAGCTGGATGGAATACCACAGGTGAAGTGTAAAGATTTGGTTCTTTACCTTATCATGGACTCAATAATCACTAGAAATATTAATAATGGGGCATTGTGTTATCTTTGGATATAGCAAGATATTTTTGTCCCATGATAAAGCTCTTTGTGTCAAGATTTTTTTTTCTTCTACTACTGATTTCTCTTGTTGTAATTACAATGGTAATGATTCAAAGATGAGGCAATTTTCAGGAGAGATGGAAAGTGTGTGGGAGGAGGCAGTGGAAAGCCATCATATCTGACAAAGAGCAATTTAGAAGGAGCTAGATATATCAGACTTCTCCAATGGATTTCTAACTTGAAATTAATCTGTAACAGTTTATAACCTATGAAAGCATAAAAAACCCTCTAACCACGATGACAGGAATTTAGATTGCACACTCTGAGGAGGGAGGAACACATTTTTTTCATTTTATTTGAAAAATGCATAGAATATTTAGGTCATGACCACTTTTCATTACTGCTGATACAGAAATATGTTGGTAATATATATATGATGACATGACCAAAAATGTTCGAGATGTTGGCTGTTCCTGAATGTGCAGATTCCAATTCATCACCTGTGTCACACAGTTATCCCACTGCTTTTACACTGGAAGCAGATTTCTGTGATGCAGCCTTTAGAGCACATGGTGCCAAGCATTCATTGGAGTTTGAGTTGTTCCCCCTGTGCCTCTTCAGCAAAGCAGAGGAGCAGCAGGTATCTCATGGGGCAACCTGAGAGATTCTCAATTATTTCTGTCACTCACTGCACATCATTCACATTTTCACTTCCATCATTCAAACACAGAGAGACTCAAAAGGTAGAAATCTTCCTTACAGGGTGGCATTTTGGAAATATATATTATGTCATGTCACATTTTATAACCAAAGCCAAGGAAATGTACTCATCACTTAGATAAATAAATGCTCATCTAGACCAACACCTCTGTGCTTCAGTAAAGGTGTGAGTTCTTGGTAAATAAATATCTGATAAATAAATTTCTTCCTGGAAATCTGATGCTTCTTATCTATCCCAAGTACATTTGCTATTGAGGTGCTTTGTTGGTTGCCTGATCTTTGTTATATTTTTTTCACCTCCAAAGCTTCTGAATAAAATCTCTTGGCTGTAGAGTCCCCAGATTCCAGACTATGTGGATGGCTCTTGCTTGGGATTTCTGGTTTTGGTTTGTAACTTTGCAAATTCCTATGACAAAAACTGAAATACACTGGCTACTTTTGTGGATCAGGGATGAGTAAACTTCCTAAATAATTCCTGTAGCACTAAGGAATCCAGAACTACAATATGCATCCACTTAACTTTATCATAGCTGAGCAAGGGAGCTGATTATGACTACTTGGAAGGAAGCATTCTGTGTGGAGATGTATGTATAGTGAGAGTGGTTTGCCTTTCAAGGAGTTTAGAAACAAAATTCCTTTTTGTTGGCAAAATTTACAGGGGGCAGCTGGGGATCTTTTTTGGCTGAAAGGCAAGCTTATTCATGAGGAAGAACTTTCCTGTTTGCATTCTTTGCTGAGGGCTTCCTGTAAATGATTGAAACATGTCACTGCTCAGTGTTAGAACACTTGAGTAGCTTTTTTCTTTCTCTTTTTACAGGATATTTGTGGAGCATGACCTTATTTCTTTTCCTTTCTAGCCCAAAAAATTTAATGAGTATGTTTTCAGCTAAACTTCCTGCATTTTGTCTGGTACTTCAAAGGTGCACCCAGAAGATACTGGTGAATAGTTTCCCAAACTAAAACCACATTTCTTTTCTCTCCTTTTGGAGGGGCTTTTACATGAGTTATATTGATTTTCTGGCCAATTCTTGAACTCTTAAAAGACCACAAAAAGGGAGGGAGGGCAATCAATCAGGGAGCTGATCTAACTTTTGAAAGGGCAGAGCCGATTATGCTGTACATTGCAGCATTCCCAGAGTCAGACAATCTCCTCTTCTCCTGCAGATAATATTTTCTCTATTATTTTGTACCCCGTGGTGCCAAGCAGAGCTTCAGTAAGTGAGTGAATTACACGGTGTTGCTGGAAACAAAACAACAAAGACAGAGGAATGCTAGTGAGGTCAGTGGCATGGATTGTATAGAGATAGAAAGGTAGAGCTGGATCTTGAGAAATAGACATGTATATACATATATATAATATTTATACTTACTAACAAAGAAATACAAAAGAGAACAAAACCTGTCCATCCTTTTGAGACCTGCTGTTCATATTCCTGTTAAAGATACCTTTTTCTTGATCACTTTCATTCTTGCTTATACATTCTCAAGGTATCATTCTTGCATCTTCAGTATCAGTTTCACATAATCTTTCATGCTTGAAGTTGCAAATAAAGGCAAATGTGTTTTGCCTGACTGCTGCAAACTCTGTGGAATAATATTTCAGATGCAAAGGTTTGGGGATTTTTTTTACCATCTTCTTGCCAATTTAGTATCAAATTAACAGTAGGATGCATTATAAGTTAGAGACTTGTCTTCCTAAGATATTTAATGCTTTTTGAAATTCTCTACTCAATATTTTCTTAGTTTAATGTTGTATTAAAAATATTAACGTCAGAAATAAAAAGAAAAAAATGTCTCTCTGTAGCACCTCTGAGGTGTCAGCTCAGGATTTTGCTGTGTGATCTATTTAGGGCTTCGGGGGAAAATGAAACTATTGAAAGCCTTCTCTTGAAGCTGTCAGTTCTCTCTTGTGCAGTAACTACTCACTGAGGATGAATACACGCTGATGCTGAATATTGATACATCCTTCTTTCACTAAAAGCCCTTACTTAGACAGTTTTTTAACAGATCTTAAGGAATGAATATGGGGACTTGTTCAGAGCACAAGTTACGAGGTATCATGAGCCATTTTTATTGAAGAAAGTTTTTACAAAATTTATGTTATCCAGCTCTTTTCTCTTGTTCCTTCTTTCTTTCCATCCCTGTTCTGACCTGCTTATGAAATGCTCAATAGGATAATGATGCTTCTGGAGATTATTCCTGTGTGTAGCCTCAGCCTATTTCATTTTACATGTAGCTTTTCTATACATACAAAAAGAAGCAAAGTTTGCTGTCCAACAGAAATCATCATATAATATATCTCATTTGCCCAAAGAAATTACAAACATAATTTTGGTTGCTGAAATGTAAGAGCTGAATACAAATGTGAGTATTCTTAAAGGCATTTGGGTCTGATGTTTTAGTCCATGTTCATCTCTTCATGTTGAAAGTGAAAATAATTGGAATAATCCTGAAGTCATTACCTGATTTATAGCTTCCAAGAAATTGTGACCAACTGAGTAGATTTCTACAATTTCCAGCACATTCTATTGTCATGTTTGCAGTGATGTAGTGTTGATTGACATATTAGTGTCCATCTCAGGCTGTCTTCAAAACACATCCATGCTGGGATAGATGGAGACAAAGGAGTGCTGGTGTCTCATTAATCAGCAGTCCAGAGCCATGCTGCTGAAAGCCAAAGGAAAAGCAGGACATGATATATTAAGGTTGCTGTGTTTGTCATCATCCCCTCTCCATTCACTAACAGGATTAGAGCAGAAAGGATTCATGGCCCAGCTGTTCCCTGAGGATTTTCAGCTCTGAGAGCTGACCCTGAGCACTGCACACTTAAACATTTCACTCCAAAAGAGAACCTCTCTTAAACAGTTAAGCAGTTTTCATGGAAAAGTAGCAAGTTTGCTTTCACAAAGACTTTGCTGTGACATGGATCAAAACATTATCCTTAATGAAAATTTAGGCAGGGGAGACATGGCTCTCTGTTTATCCACATAAAGATTTTCTCCCTCTTGCTCTACTGCACTTAAAAGATATTTTTACTCCTGCCTTACTGTGCTCAGCCAGTTGTGTGGGCCATGGGTGGTGTCTGACATCTGAGATGGATTTTCTTGTGGTGGCTCTCTGGTTTTTGGGAGCTGGGCAGTGAGTCCCAGATGCTCAAGTGTCAAACAGTCTCTGGGTTCTCTCAAACGTGGTTTGCAAAGCAGCCCCCAAGTCCTGCCCACCTCACTGGCACTTCCTCTGTTCCACAGTGCCTCCTCAAAGGCCATGGGGGTCCTGCATTTTGGAACTAGGGAGCCATAATTCTGACAAAGAACCGTCTAAGTTTATTGCTTTTTTCCTAATCCCACTGTATTTTTAGTTTCTATTTGCACTTTTTAAGTCCAGTGCAAAGCAGGTTGATCAAACTCAGCATCAATAGACTGTAGCCTGCTTTTAAAATGCTGTAAAATGAGATACCATCAAAACAGCTGCAAGAAAAGGTTTAGATATTTCTTTTTAAATGTTCTGGCTTGATTAGGGTAGATTGAACTATATGAGCTAAGAGTTAATTGTTCATATATTTGAAAAGTGTAAACACTTCTAACATCTCAGTATATTTTTACATGAACCTATATAAAGATGATTTTTTTCTCTGTTTAATTATAAAATTTTAGATGAGTATTTTTTTAGATAGCTGTTGGAAGACTAAAGTTATTCAAGTTATTATTTGAGAAATAAGTAATATTCATATTTCATCTATACCATATATGTTTTCATTTTCCCTCAAAAAGTTTTTCATAGCATTGAACAACTGAGCTAAAGAACTATAGTGCATCAAGGTGCAGTCCCTGTTCTGAAGAGAATTAGTAGGGATAATAACTTTGGTATCTAAGAAGTAAATGTAATGGTGTAATTGTGATTAAAACCATTATTTTTAATTAAAAACTAAATCCGTTTGTAGTGGAAAATATTACTAGGCTGCTAGGTTGTGATTTTAGGTTAGAAGCAATATTAAGAGGACAATTATCCAAAAGCACAAATTAACAACAAAAAGAATCTGTTTAGGAATAGCAGTTTTTTGTCTGGATCATGGTGGTTTATTGATTTTGAAAGTAGTGCTGCTTCAAATACTGTGATTTTCCAATTGTTACGAATGAAAAGGCATTGCTGAGTTTCTCGTGGAAGGAGCTCCTCAAGAATAGCACTGAAGCTATTTTTGTAAATTCAGCATGTACAAACACAAATCCCTAAATGTCCCAGAAGATGCTGATTCTCCTAAACACAAAGACACATTAGTACAGATGAGAGAACTGACTTTTTGTTTTAACCACTGGGAATTCTAGAGAGCAGAACTCAGTCCCTGATGCAGCACATTCCCATCCACCTTTCAGCACAGTTTAAATATAAACTGATCTGAGTGCTTTCCATTTCATAAAACAAGGCAAGATGTGTGTATGCTGGGTTACAGATCACTCCTCTCCCAAACTAAGAGGAATTAGCATTACAGCATTCAGTCCCACAATGGAAGATAGTGTGCTCAGAATTAAGTAGTTCTATAAAAAAGGGTGTTACTCTTCCTTTTCCGTATTTTATTTTTAAATTGTAGAATTCCCTAGCATTTGGACCATAAAGGCATTACTGTAAACAGAAAACCATGAATCATTATTTGTTGTTGAGAAGTGAATGACTTTGTTAAAATGCTTGCAGTTTCTGATTAATCCTTACTTTTTTTTTTGAGTAGTTATATAACAGTACAGAAAAGCAGTAGCAATGTTTCTTTTCTTGTTTCAAAAACAATTGAAAAGATGTTTTAGATTTAAGACTTAGGACTTTATTAGAATTCTGAAATGAAGGTTAAACATTGCTGCCATGTGGCATTGCTAATAGCTGAATCAGGGTGGGGGGAGTAGAGTGACACAGATTTTTAGATACAATTCATCTTTTTATTGGCTTTGGAACAGGAGTAAAACTGCTTTTTTGTTACTGTCTCCCTTGGATCATTATTAATTGATTCTTTATCATGAAACCAATCCATATATATCTTCATTGTGTCCTGTGAATGTTTGAAACTTTTTTTTTCCTCAAAATAAGTCAGAAATATTGATTTATAGTGGAGAAAGCCTGCCATATTTAGAGAACAGAGTATCAAAGTCAAGGTCACCCTGTTTGTGAAGGCTGAATGGACATTGGCTGATTTCTCATTGGAATCTTGTTGCATATTCCAAAACAATTTTGATTGCTTGTATGCTGAGTTGAAAAGTGAATAAAAATCGCTCAGACCCACCCTTAATTGCAAACAGTAGTTCATATACTTAATGAAAAGGGTTAATTAGCAATGAAATATCACTCAGCAGACTTTTTGGATACACTGAAATGTCTCCTAAAATTGCTAGTATTTCCATTCCACATAAAAGGTTTTTTAAAATACAACTAAGACAATGCTTATTGCAATCTAATTATATCCCCATTCCTTTCAATCTTTCAATCTTCCATGCACAAAGAATGTGCTAAGTGAAATCTTTGACCAGTATTTGTGTTTCTAGTTACCATGAAATTCCTAAGATCCTCATTAACTAATTTAAAAGCATTTACTGCATGGAAATTTTAAAGTATGAGATGCTTTGTAAAGGGAAATATTTATTGAGCAGAACTGGGGGGATTTAACATGTGTGCCTTCCATTGAAGACTGCATCTATTTACTCAACTTTTATAGGTACAGTTTCCCCTACTTATTAAGGATTTTTGTCATAATTTCTGAGATTAAACACTCCAGTTTTAAAAATTCCTAGCAAGTTGTATATAATGCTTCTGATTTCTGAAGTGAGCATTCCTGTTGATACTCAATGGGAGATTTAATAAAGTTATTTGCAGAATATGTCCCCAGATCTTAATTATTTATTTTCTGTATTTTAATGCTTGAGATAGAAACGTAATGAAATGTGAAAAGTGAACAAATGACAGTGAACTGAAAAGGAAAATGTCAGTTCTCATCAGTATTGCTTCTCAATTTTTGTCCTGTGACTGAAGATTATAGTTTTATTAAAGATGAACTTCCACAGGGCTACTGCTGCTGATCCCTTGCTTGAATTAGGTAACTTCACCCCAGCCTAGGAAATAATTACAATTAGTAAATAGTTTCCTTCAGTGTGGGAAGCAGGTGAGCATGCTGGAGAACCCACAAAAAAGTCTTGTGTTGACAGATTTGTACCTTGAGGAGCAAGGCTGTGTCACTAAACTGCAGGAGAGCTTTTCCAGTGAGTGACACCGTTAAAAGGGATTTTTGCAGAAACTTCCTGAGTGCTTACAGCAGTTATTAGAGTAAATTGGATCTGCACTGTGCCTGATTAAGCATATTCCCACAGACGTGTTTACCATGAAAGCCAGAGCTGTCCCCAAGTTCACGTTGCTTGATTGTGATCCGTGAGATCTCTTTTTTTAAGAAAAGTAATAACCTGCATAGAAAAGAAAAATTCCTTTGACATCTGTTTGTTATGTTTAGAGATACTATGAGATACTCACATTGTATTTTCAGCATTGCAAAGAGTTAATTACACAAAGCTCTAGCAAGTTGTCTTTTAGGTGTCCCTTGCATAGACCATAGATTTTCATCATCATCATCATCATTATTATTATTATTTACTGGAAATTCCTTTTAACCAATCTTCGTTTCTGTTTTTCCTTGTTCTGTTGGGTTTTTTTTTAAACTAAAGCAAATATCCTGACAATACATAGCTCTGGACTTTTTTGCTTGACATGAATCAGTGAATGAGGTTTATTAATTCAATATACTGATTGTCCTGGTCACACAATCCTGTTGCAGCTGAGGAAGGGTGGTCTCCACATTTCTTGGCTGCATCTCCCACTCCCTTACCTTGTGTTTCTCTTCCTAAGTGCTTCTGGAAAACAGCCCCAGTGTAAGAAGTGACAACTTGCCTGCCCCGAGATGGCTTAAAAACTGTCAAATAGAGATGCAAGGCAATCAAGTTAAAAGTCTCATTGGTGCTTCTGATGGCTTCTACAGAGAAATGGAAAATAAATGCTCTGCCCAGCAGCAGAAAGACTTAAGTATTCGTTCCAGAGAATTAAGGACACTTCTAGTGAGGCGAGGGGAGGAGCAGAGCAGTCAGTTGCCTGGTAGTAAATATGTTTAATGTAAAGCAAGCAGAGCTTAAAGAGCTCGTTTCTCTTCCAAATTTCTTCCAAGTGCAGATTAAATACTCTTGGCTTTCTTGGGGGTGAGATGGAGAAGATGATCTCCCTCATAGATCAAAACCACTTTCACAGATTTATTTAGTGTATAAATATCAAAGCAACTGGCTATATCTGAAGGATTATGAGGTTTCTTCCTTCACCACATAGACAGATAAAGAAAGGAACAAAAAGAGAACTGTTTTATGCATGCAGGATTTAAACCAGTTCATTTGTGAACCCTACATTTTTATCTCTGTAGCTTTTATTAGTTATTTGTGCAGTTGGTAGATAAAAAAATTGGAAAATTGTATGATATTCATGAGGCTTATGGATATTGACAAGGAATGCAGAACAGAGCCTTGCACTTTAGAATTAAAGGGATGTTTATAAAGTATATTTTACGAATTGAAATATTCGTCCTCTATCCTATATCTGCCAAACAACTCAGCATACACAAATACTCACATAACTCAGAATACATTGCTTATCTATTTTAATTTGTTTTGCATACATTGCCCATGTGGTGGAATACTGCTCCTAGGTCATGAGCATTATTTCATACTTTATATTTGTGTATATTCAAACTCCATAAATTCCAGCCTTAACAAACATGGGAAATATATTTTAATATTCATATACCCATTATTTTTGGTCAGTGGTAATCATATTTTAATGTCACGAAGATTTAGGATTACTGCAAGCCAGAAGGCATATGAGAAGCATTCAGTACATTGCTACTATTTTTCATTCCAAACTATTCCACAATACTTCATAAAAACTTCTGGGGTTTTCTCTGGCACTTTCTTTGGGTTCTTCTTTTGGACAATTGGAACTCTGAAGTCCAAACCCATGCAGTGTGCAGCCATTTAATGGAACTGATGTGATTAATACCTTAAGAAGATCAGCTGCAAAATATAATGCACATCTAAATAGTGCTTTTCATCCTGACAGGATTCCAAAGTTCTGTACCAAATTTGAGGGACAGAAGGTACTAATCTGCCACACAGTAATAGAGGAAACTGCCTACTTCTCTTAAGGCTCATATTTATTCTTCTGTTAGAGATAACCTGCACACTTACACGGGATCAGCATTTGCATACCTGAAAGTTAATTGCTAAATTATAAATTCTATGCAGGTATTAATAACTAATGAATAGCAAGCAATTCTATTTTAATAATGACTGAGAAAACTGGGATTCCCTGCCCTAAAATTATGAAATATAAAGCTCTAAAACCAAAGGGACCATAGATAATTCAGTTTAGTTTAGAAGGGATGTCAGCAGGTCAACTGGTCCAACCTCTCCTTCAAAGTAGGGTGGTTTTGAGGTCAGACTCAGGCCCACAGATTTTAGGGCAGACCCCCTACAACCCCCCTACAGGCTGTTACTTCTCAATGCCCTTGCTGTGCACCCTCTGCAGTGTGTTGAGCTGCTTAAGCAGTTTATAACATCTGCTTGTTCTCACTGCAGCTCCCTACTTGTGTATTCCTCTGTGTGTGCTCAAATCCCATTCCCTCACATACTGAATTCAAACTGAATTTGAAATACTGATGAAAACTACTATTAAGTAACAGTGGCAGAAGGGGAGCAGTTCTGTTTGGTCATTCTAAATGCTAACTTGGCTTACTGGGCATTTTGATTGACTTAAACTCCTCAATTTGGTAAAGTTTTTTTGTACATTAAAGGAGTTATGGTCAAAGAAATACAATTAACATTTGGAGAAAAAGTGTGTAATGTGATTTTTATTTCTTATCTTATGTAAAGGTTTTCATCTAAGGAGGAAAGGAATTCATTCCTCCTCTGTGCAATATGGGGAGGATTTGTGAAGTGGAAAAGGTATTTGAAGCTAATTATTGAATTGAGAATGTCTTCCTACAAAAATCTTAAATTGCATTAAGTCTAGATTACATTGTAATTAGGTTAGATATTCTTTCAAACATGAATTCAGTGTTTTGCTTGTTGCCCTTCAATTGACTGAATTTTCACATCCTGTCTGAATGGTCACTTTATCATTACACTGCCACAAAACTATTTAAATAGATGTTATTTTAGAGATAAATTCAGCCTGAGAAGGCTTCTTTCTCAGAAAGGATATTACATATTACAGAGGATGATGCCAGTGCTTGTATGTGATATCAGAAACATTAATACAATAAAAGATTATGGTTGTGGTAGTAGTTTTATGAATGCAATTTCACCTGGAATTATATTCTAAATGGATTTTGTTACAGTAAGATTAATTTGAAAGACCCAGCTATCTTAAATACAAATTTTACTGGATCTTTTATGTATCTTTTTATTGGGTATATGAATAGGAGTTGGATATGAGTCTTGTTTGAAAAGAATACACTGTGTAACTCAAATGTGCTGGTAGGGTCAAATTTTAGCTCCTGCTCAGAATTTCAGCAAATCTGCCTGGCTCTGGAAGGAATTGTGTGGCTCTGCTGCAGTTTTTGGGCTGCAGCAGTTTCTTAACTAACATTTCACATAACTTCTTTGCTCATGCTGGTGGTCAATTGAAATTCATCATCTGATCATGGGGCACAGTGTTGGGTTCTGTGCAAGAGGAGAGGTGTCTCTGTGCTCACATTAACAATTTTGGTGTGCAGGGAGAACCCTGCCTGGCTGTCACACAGCACCTGGACTTCAGCACTGCAGAGGCTTCTCAGTCTGATGACTGACCTTCCCATAGGGCAGCCTACCTTCCTTCTGGAAACTGTCTTTTCTGTGTATAAGAAGCCTTAAATTCTGGGCTCAGCTGAAGCTCTGGGTGCATACTCAACATTATGACGTAGACATTTGATTATTGATCTGTTTGGTTTCCTCAAGTCTCAGGACAGTGTAGCACAAACTGCCCCTCTTTTCCCTGCTCAGCTATTGGCAGCTTGGGGCGGGGGGGTCACACCAAAAGCTGGTGACAGAATTCTGTTGGTTGTGCACAAGAGGGAGACCTCAAGGGTGTCTCCCCCCAAGTCATAGAAGCCCCTCTGCTTGAGTCAATTAACATGAAGTTGGATAACATAGAATGTTCTGGGAGCAATCCCTTCTTTGCAAGGCATGAAGCTCTTGCACCCCTGGGGTTTTCATCAATCTCAAATTTTTGTGACCTATATTGCAATATGAGCTCCCCTCTCTTTTTGTTAGTGTCTGTGTGTCTCTGTTGTTTTTTTTTCTTCAGAAAGATGCAAGTTACTTTACTTGAGACTCTACTTTTTCATACCAGCAATTCCCTTTTGTGTGATCTTTACTTCTCTTCTAAACAGCACGTGTTTTTTTCTCCTATTTCTCTGCTTTGTTTGGAGAATTGGATGTTCCCTGAGTTCCTGCCCTTATGTGCAAAAGATTGGAATTGCAGAGCTAGATAGTAGACAGAATTTAGGGGGAAATTCTGTTATCACAGAATCACTAGATTGGAAGAGACCTTCAAGATCATCAAGTCCAACGTATGCCCTAACATCTCAACTAAATCATGGCATGTATTACAACATACATATCCCAGGCAATTTAAGAAATCTTACTTAAAATTCCTAATTTTTTGTTGTTGCAGCAGCCCTCTTAGTAGAGAGTAAAAGCGAGCCGAGGCACAAACTTCTTGTTAAACACAGCATAAAAAGGGCCCTGATTTATTCCCCTTCACAGCTTAGTCATCTTAACTCCAACTATTCCCTGACTTTGGCTGCAGCAAGCTCCTACTTTGGGTTTCCCTTGCAGCCTCTGACTGCTCACCCAGACTGACCTCGCAGCAGGGATTCTCTCTCCCAAGGATCCTTCTTCTTCATGATTCTCTCCTTCATAGCTCCTCAAGCTTCCTCCTCCATGATGATCCTCCCCTTACTGGCTCACCCCCCTCTTTTATCTCTCATCCTTATTGGACACAGCTGTTACTCAGGGGTGAGGTCACCTGTATTCCCTTCTCCTGCAGTTTGTCTGCACAGGAGGTACTGGAGTGGAGGATTTCAGGGCTCTAAACATACCTTATGCCTTTCTTTCTTCTTTCAGCCTGTTCAATAAATACAATTGTAGCTGGGCCAGTCTGTAGTTCTAACTCAGGCATGTATTCATCTGCACAGCACATGTGCAAGTAGATATTTATTCTTTACTTCTTTGTTTGATGTGTAGCTTAAAGTACTGTTTAGGGTGTTGAGTAGTTTTTAACAAAATGTTTTCTCTTAAAAGAAAACAAAAGGAAAAAAGAAACAGCAAGGCAGTCAGAGCATGCTGGTGACAAACACTTGAGTGCCACAGAGGAGCTCCTGCTCTCTCTGAGCCCTCTCTGGAAAGCAGCAGCTCTGCTGTGGTACGTGAGCAGTGACACTGGGCTTTGTGCTGCACTGAGAGCCTGGGTTCATTCTCAGCAATTTGTCAATCAGTGTCACTACCCTGCATCAGAGCCCTGGGCTGGAGCCTCTGCATGGCTCCAGCCTGTTCTGGAACTGTTGAAACTCACTCACAGGGGCCTCACCTCTCACTCAACCAACACTCTATTTCATTGACATGTGTTTTGTTCCATGGTTGGGGTTTATTTCAGTTGAAGTATTACTCTGTAGAAAATGACTTGTGCCTGTGCCTACCATAACACTGTGTCATTTTTATTCATATGCCCTTTCTTTGGCTTTAACTAAGCCCTGCGGGCTTGGAATTGAAGGATTAAAAAATAACAATAGCAAATAAAAAGCATAATTTTATTTTCAATGTTGCTAGGTACCTCATTCTGTGTACCTCATTTATTATTTGCTAGATAGCTGTAGGCACACCAAGCAGCTCACCGAAGGAATGAACAGAAAATATGAAAACAGTGATTATCCTCTAAAATCCAAATTAAACAGGCTATTGTCATTACTGCTTTTATGTCATTTCTCTAAATTCTTTAGGTGCCATCATATCCCAGACTACTTTTATTTGCTGCAGTTCTGTAATTAACAGCTGTAATGAGAAGAGGAGGATTGAAATGTAATTTAAATATTCCCCTTGAAACTCGTGTGCATCCTGTGAGTGAGGAAACACTGTGCTGGAGAACATATTCTTCACTGCAGGGCTTCTTCACCCACAGGACCACCTGGTCCAGCCTCAGCTGAAGTCCCTGGAAAGGCTCCAGTGAGTGCCAGCAGGCTTTGGATCAGGATGTGTGAAACGAGGTCATGTGGAAAGTTAAACACGAGATACCATATTCCAGACTGTAGCTGTGCACATGTGCACTAAATGGGGAGAGCTACTGGAACCCACTCTGCTGGAAGATGCTGTTTGGAGAATAAATGGCTGATGGCATAGGATTAGAAGGACTCAAAAGACACAAGATCTTGATTTACTTCTATTTTTCCATGTACAAACTGAGCAGAGGCTAAAAGCATAATGTTTTTTTCTAAGTGGCTCTGAGATACCACTTAGATTTTTTTCCCCCCTTCATTTCTCCTATTCTCTTTTTTTCTTTTAATCATACTAAGAGGCTGCCTCTTCCATCAGAGACTGGAAACTTTAAAAAGAGCAAGGTTTCTCTAACTTCTCTTTCCCTGGCTGTCCTTTCCCTTCCTTTTTTTTTGCAGAAAGATTTGCCCCACCATAAATGGGAGTTCTGATGATTCTGACTGAAACTGCAAATTGGTTGGGCAGACCTTATGTTTTAATTTACTTAAAATGTTTGGTTTCGAGTTTAAAGTAGTTTATGCAATGGAAAATCTATATATATGTGGGAAGCTGGACATGTGTACTTGTATACCTAAAGTTTGGGAATACCAGAGTAAAAAGGAACTCTGTACAGAATTTATCCAAAATTGGATTAGAATTCTCAATGTGCTGCCTGGATACTGGAAATTAATTTTCCAAGTTCAAAAATGAACTAATGCCCTTACAATTTAATCTCAGAATAATTTCACTACAGATGAAACTTAGGAGTATTCTCTTGTAAATATATTCAGTATCCTCCATTTTTGAACAAAACACAGTCCATATTATGGTTTTTGCTTTCATAGTGATTCTGACTCTGATATCTTTCATATGCTCGTTACAGATTCCTGATGCAACACTGGAAAATGCTCTGAGATCTTTCTTGCTGTTTTAATTGTGAATTCATATGTACCTATAAAGCTCCCAACTTCCAATTCCACAAGCAAGTTGGAGACAGAGAGGGAGGCTGCATTAGTGTTTCACCTTTAGCAGCAGCTAGAAAAGTGTGAGACACTCAAACTGCTGTTGCCTGTACTCTGCCTGTTCTGTGAATAAATAGGTTGTCAATCTAGCACTTTAAGCATGCACTTTCTTCTTTTTTAACCTTGCTTCTTGACATTTTCCATTAAGCATACTGTAATGGAAAAGATGAGGAGAATTTCTCTACACACCAGGAATAGCAACCTGTCTGCTTAGCACAAAGGGCCCTTTTCTGTGTGGTGACTGAGAGCTTCATCCCACTCTGGATTGCTTCTTGAGATGAGATGCTGATAGCCCTTCCCTGTGTGCCTGTGGCTGCCTGGCTCTGGGAGAATTCCCCAGCCAGCCAGGAGGCAGCCCACTGCTGAGTGTGGCTGTAGAATGAAGGCAGGCTCTGCCAAAGCACTGAGCCCTGGGTGCTTCCTGCAGTGAGCCTGGCCAGCAAAGGCCATCTGTCCAGCTGTGCCACTGAGCCTTGGCTGAGGCTCTGAAGGCTCCTCAAGGAGACACTTTGTCACCTTATCCACTCTCCCTGGTGGCCACCAAGCCCACGAGATATGTGGAAATGCTGTGTGTGCAGATGATGTTCATCAGTAATAATCGCTGCTCACATGCACTGGTAGGAAGATTTAAATAGAGATAGTGCAATTCCTAAATATAAGCCTTTTTTAGAAGAAAACTGTTATTACTATATCATAACAGAGCTCTGTTTTCTGGTTGGTCTGAGACTAGAATGCTATATAGATACTTGCTTGAAGAAAGGCAAAACCAGAAATCCATATATGCACATAGGCATGTATGGAGATACAACCATGCAAAATACCTAATTAATTGTCCATTACTTAAGGCTGTTTCAAAGCTAATCCATAATTAACTTAATAGATCTTTAAGGAAGATGTTATTGTCCAAGCACTTGGATCTTATTGTAGTGTACTGCTGTTCATTCCCTTCCTTCTGGTATTTATGCTATTCAAACACCAGGTCTGTCTGGAAGGCTGCAGTTAAATGAGCTCTGTGGAGGTAGCATCGTGTTTCCTAGCAACACCATGTCTGTGGCAGTGATGCTGCCTTCCCTCTCTTCTCTAAACACAAAGTCATGTCCATTAATCCCCAGCTGCACTTAAAACTTTTCAGGGATTTTGCTAGCTCCCTACTGTTCATGTTTTCATCTTGCTCATACGCTGCAAGGCAAACTGCTTCAGTGATTTAATTCTCGTTGGTGCCTCGCTATAAAACCAACCACGTGGGTATAGTCACAATTACTATTTGTTTTTCATTTAAAACAAATAATTTGTCCTACAGCGTGATGCCTCCCCTCAGACATTATCATTTTGGTCATTCAAACAACCTGGGAAATGAAAGAGATAAACTAAATGTCTTGAAAATCTATTACCTGTGCTGCAAAAATAACGGATTTTTTTAAAGCTAAGATATGTAGTGGAAAATAACCCCAAATTTAAGTGAAAAGGGCTTTTTTTTTTTTTTAATACATAACAACATTGAAATAAAACTTGTAGGGCTTGTTTCTATCTGCTGACAGCTTTCTGTGTAACATGAACTGAATAGTCTTTGACCTGTTGTGATACCAGCTGTGTGAGTTCCAGGGATATCACTTTGTTGTGTGGGAAACTCCTGCAGCATTGTGATAATGAGTCTGGGGTCAGAGAAACTGCTCTCTGACTTCACCTGGCTACAGCCAAGGCAGCTGGGAGGAGCAGGAAGAGACAGACTCAGAGCTGTGGCTTTCTGAACAGGTTTATAAAAGCAGAAAACTATTGTCAGGCAACACAACCTTCTCCTCCTGCTCAGACTCATGAAGAGGTGCTGTGAGGTTGGCTGCAGGCCTCAAATCTTCTGTCACCGCACAGACAAATACTCATGCCTGTGTGGATTGGAGCTTCATGGATTTGGTTGTATGTGCCAAGGCTGCCGTTTGGTTTTTTTACCTTTTTTTCATAATGAATATTCAGTAAGATACAGTAGTGTCTCCTGAGACTCATTTAATTCCAGGAAAAAGGAGCTGAGGTATTCTATCACCTATGGACATTTGTTAGAACATGTAAGCAGCTTAGCTAATTAATATTTTTGTTCCTAATTTGGCTCTTGCTATACAATAAGTCATGTCATATTCATAGTCAATTCAAAACATACATCTTTGGGGGGATCTTCTGGTCTCTTCTAATATGTTTTTCAGAAAGTGTAGGATGTGACACCAAAATATAAGTAAACTTAGTGTTAAATAGGTATTTTGAAATTACCATCAATGAAGGAAAACATTTTCAAAAGTATTTATTTAAACTTTGTGTTTAGACATGTTCTGGAGAGTGATGCAACACTCAGTACATAAAGTCCTCTGAGCATTGACGAGGCTGTTGAAGATGTTCTCCCTCGTTTGTAGACACATATAGTGGGAAAAATAAGAGATCTTCTGTCAGCAGACTGTCATTTCTATCAGCTCAAGGTCCGGACTTTTAGAGGGTTCTTAAAATGTGTTACAGCAGGTAGGGCTCCTCCTCCCTTCGGCTTGAGCTAGATCCCCATCTCTCCAGGGCATCCCCTTCCTTTACCGAGTGTTCCTGCCGGCGGCAGGACCGAGCCTTTTTGTCTGCACAGTAACGCGGCCTGAGCGCAGCGGGGAGGGAGTGCCCGGGGCTCACCGTGTCCGTTTGTCCTCCCAGATGGCTGCCCGGACCTGTGCAATGGCAACGGGAGGTGCACGCTGGGCCAGAACAGCTGGCAGTGCGTCTGCCAGAGCGGCTGGAGGGGCCCGGGATGCAGCGTGGCCATGGAAACCGCCTGCGCCGACAACAAGGACAACGAGGGAGGTGAGCCAGGCCTGCGGGCCGCGGTCCTGAGGGGGCACAGCGCTCCACACACCGCTCCGGGAGTCCCTGTCCGGCACAGGGGCTGTGCCTGGCGCTGCTGGCCGGTGTCACATTTCTCTCCATCAAAGGACAGGGAGCTGTGGCCGTGCGGGACACGCAGGAACCCCGGCGGGAGGCTCGCTGCCAGCCCGGGCGAGCAGAGCAGAGCAGAGCAGAGCAGAGCAGAGCAGAGCAGAGCTGCCTTCTGCGGGCTCCTGGGGCACCGCTCCCCGTGCCCGAGCCTTCGTGCTGGCCTTGTTCTGTCCGTGCCGGCGCCAGGGCCGTGCTCTGATGCGCACAGCCTGCCAGCCTGTCCCTTGCTGTCCCACAGCCCCTGTCAGAGTGTACTTTGCTGTCCCACAGCCCCTGTCGGGGTGTCCCTTGTTGTCCCACAGCCCTGCCACACTGTCCCTTGCTGTCCCACAGCCCATTTCACGTGCCAGCCTCTGCAGGGCGGGCTGAGGTGTGCTCAGTGGGCTGCAGGGTAAGGGGCTGACATCCCTGCTCTGTTTTCCCTGCCTTTCATCAGGCAAGTCCCTATTAAATATAGGATGTGACCTGTCTTTCCTTTCAGAGGTGTTGTTCTGGTTTTGTAGAGCCTTGCATGGTGGCCTGAAAGCAGTTCTGAGATGTTTGCTTTCTAAACAAGTTTAGTTAATTTCCTCCTTCAATTAAAGGAACTTTCTTATTCCTTTCAATATAATGTCTTTAGTAAGTCACATAGATTCTTTTTCATGTGCTTCTGCTATAAACCAAGCATCAGACACAGCTTTTTTCCTTGAGACTCCTTCCCTTTCCTTTGGCCAATAATTAATCTAAAGAAAACATCCGCTGTTTGCTGATTAATAAATATTTTATAAATGTATTTCCTAAAACTGCAAAGCGACATTGGGCTTTATCAAGGGTAGAATTATCATTAGGCTGAGTGCTTTAATTTTACATAAGATTTCAGGGTTTAGAAACTCTTAAGTCCCAAACTGAGAAACAGGTGTATTTGGGTTTGATTACATGATATTAACTACACCTGAATATCATCAACTAGTTTTAATTTGTAAATCCTCTGTTAGTTCCTTGGTCTCATAAACTCAGTGCTTACAAAAGTATTCTAGAAGTTCTAAAGCTAATTCAGTTTCAGAGATCTAGAACTTGCTTTATAATTGTTACTGAATTGTGAAGAGCAGCATCTGACTGCCATAGTACATTAAGTGGCATTTAAGTATACAACAAAACCCACTAAACTTGTGTTAATACTCAGTGTAAGAAACAAAAAGGTGAAATGCTTAGATTTGCAGGTTTTACATGCTTTGGAGATTATAAAGGGAAATTTGAAAACAGAATTTCCTCAAAGAAAGGAAAAAGGTTGAAAATATTATTAGAAAAACTAGAATAAGAGGTTTATTTATCTATCCAGGACATTATTTTGCACTTGTAAAACAGGCAAGCAGGGGAAAAAATGACCATTGATACTATTCAGCTGCTCATCCTAATGAAAAACGGTAGAAATATAAAACTTATTCAAAGAGGGCAAACAGGAGCTCATCAGAGGCAAAGAATGCAAAGAGAATTGCCATACAACAGATACATAATATTATGAATTAATAATTAATGCAGAATTGTGTATTTCATTGTCATGCAAGTTGCATGGATTTTGGTTTACCACAGTAAAACACCTGAAAGAAAATTAGTTGGTCTAGCTGAAGACTGGAAAGGTTTAGGGGACAACTCTTCAGATGTTCTCAGTGTTTGCATTGTAAGTAATTTTTTTTCCAGAGACTAGAGAGGTTACTGGTCACTGGTTCTTGTGAGTGTAAATAGTTTGAAAATCCAAGCTTGATCCAAGATCCAACCAACCTGAGAAGTCCCTTTGACCCCCATGTTTTCACATGGGGTGTTTTTGATAAAGGCAGAAATTAATCTCTTGTCTTCTGACCCTTTGCTCAGCACTTAATGCAATGATCAGTCCTGCTCTTAATAGCCTCATCCTTATTAATTCCCATAGAATGTTTGTATAAGGGAGCTCAGGTGCTGTTCAACACCTGTTCAGCTGCTGTTTCTCCACAAGATTTCCAGGCATTCCTGGAAAACCAGAGGCACTTTGAGCCACGCTGTGTTTCCTACACACAGCTCCCCACAGGCTGTGCCACTGCAGCACTCTCAGTCTCTCTCATGCCTTGGTGGTTTGTGCTGCTGCAGTTAGCTCAATTATATTTTGGGGTTCAGATTTCTCTGAGATGTCATGGGGTCCTGTCCCATGTGCACTGTGAGGACAGAGGCATTGTCCTGACCACCAGTTTGGCAAATTCACAGGAGCTACAACAAAACTCAAAAATGAATATAATATTAATCACTTAATGATTAACATCTCAGAATGCAGTCCTGCCTTTGCCTAAGTTGTACAGCACTGTACATGTCTGCTTCACTACACACCTGGCCAGGAATCTGTCCTCTGACCTCTGTGTTCATAGGAGTTTGCAGGAATGGAGAGGCTGGAAGGGATGTGTGTTCTGTTCTTCAGCTGCACCTTTATGTAATTGTGACTCTGTATATAAAGGAATAGATAAAATTAAGTTTTCTCATTAGACAAAGCTGAAAAGTGTACTATGGGAAGCAGTATTAAAAATCCAGCTAGTTACCAGAACCCCAAGTTTCACATAAAATGCAAGTTTATTGGAAGTTAAAGAAATTGCCTCTCCTCCCAGTCACTCGTTTCATTTGAAACTCAGCTGAGTTTATTTGCAGCAAAGTGTTGAACTCATTTGGTGCTCCATTACCAACATTGCTCTGTTAACATAAGCAAGTAGTTCTGGGGTACTACAGAACACACAAGCTGTTCTTCTGGAAGGCAGTAGGGTAGCTAAAAATACTTATTTTCTTGCCTAAATGAAGTCTTCTCTGGACAGTTGAGCCTTCTTCCTTTCTGTCCATCCCTGCATGTTGTTAAAATACAATTCCTTCAGCATGTCACTGAAAGGGAACTATCGTTTCCTGTCTTCTGTGGCAGCAGATTTAACATCTTTTGGAGCTTTTTCCCTGTTCAGCCATTCTTATTGCAATTGTATCTCACAATCAGATTCAAAGGCCTTGGGCCAACTCTTCATTTTATGGATGTCAGTGAGAGCATTGCCACTGACTCCAGAGGGTTTCCCATTTGTCCTGCTTTGTCTTATTATCTGCCACAATGCAAACTCCATACCATAGTTCAAAAAGAGAAAAATGAAAGATTATACTTAATATTTTCTTTCCATTTTAGATTAATGTCCTTTAGTTGGTTTATTCCTAGAAGAGGCAGATGAGTCCCCCTCTCTTTTAGACTTACAAATCTTCATTTTAAATGAGATGTCAGTGTGGATTACTGGCACAAATAAAATGTGATTCCAGAGTAGTGAGAGGAAAGAGTCTCCAAAGCTGCTTTCTCCTCTTAGGGCTGTTCAGGGTGAATGATCTGAGGTAACACTGGGAAATTCACCTGCTTTTGTCCTTGCCATCACATGTCAAATCAAGACATGGGTTTAACTAGGTCTTTATCCTGCAAGGTTGGAAGGGCTTGGAGCAACCTGGGCTAGTGGAAGGTGTCCCTGCCCATGGCCAGGGGGTGGGACTGGATGAGCTTTAAGGTCCCTTCCAACTCAAACCAGCCTGTGGTTCTATGATTCATAATGAACATTTTTATGTTTATTATGAATCATAATGTTACTATGTTACTATAGTGCATAGGCTAATTTGCTGAAAAAACTTGCAAGTCTCTTATTAATCTTTTGAGGGTTCTTTTGTTGGGTGGGGTTTTTTGTTTTTTGTTTTGGTGTTTTTTGGTTTTTTTTGTTTTGGTGGGGTTTTTTTTTGGTTTTTTTGGTTTTGTTTTTTTTTTTTTTCATTTCTTAGTGATGACAAAGCCTAACTGAAAGTTAAGAGGATTCTGGCATTGACTCGCTTTTAAGATCTCTCTAAATTGGAAAGTGCTTCTGTTTTCCAGACCATGTTTGGATTACATAATTTGCACACTGTGGCTGCTTCTAAAGCTAATATCTTCCCTTAATCAGTCCCTCAGTAATCTAATCATTATTAAGCATCTTTTGGAGGGATTAGAAATAGCTTTATTTTAAGACCTGTAATTGTGATTACAATATAAAATCTCCCTAATAGACACGTATAGCCCATTTAATTCACCGTGGCTTTATTTTAGGAAATGGAGGCATTACTGATGGTATTTTGAGGAATAGGAGAGGATATGCTACTTTTTACATTCTTATTTCTTTTGATATATTGCATAAGGAAATCACTACCGTGGCTGTTTATACCCATCATTTTGAAATAACTACTTTATAATAATTTGCTTGTTCCTAAATAGAAAAATGTTTTTAGTATCTCAAAGTAGTCTCCTTTAATTACGTATGTTTAACTAAACTTCACCTTAGACTTTGCAGCACCTCCAGCTGTGTGAGACAGTGGGATACACAGCAAAACTCAGATGTCTTTCCTAAAGTATAGTTTCATTAAATGTTGGATGCAATTAATATCCATCACATTTGAGGAATCTTTCTCCTGAGTGTCTTGGGATAATTTGGGAGAGAGATTTAAGAATCCTGTCCTCTGCAGAGGCAGCTTTGGCACAAGCCCATATTGCCCACTGGGGTTGCTCTTTCTTGGCTTTTCCTTCTTTCTCTCTTCTCTCACCTTTTGCATCTGTTCAAATTTACTCATTTTTATAGTTTTTATTGGCAAGATAGTTAAACTATGTCATTTCGGAGAAAGAAAAAGAGGAAAGAAGCAAAATTTTGCTAAATTTTGATCAGGATGGAGAGGACAGGTGCAGGCAGGTTTAAAAATATTTTAAAAAAGCTTAAATGCAATCACTGCTTCTGTCACCTCCCAGATCACATTTCTCCTCACAATGCAATTATCTGGACTAAAATTGGTAGGAGAAGAAAAGGAAGCAACCCATAGCAGTATAGAATACTAAGCCAAATAGAAATGAGGAATTTCTTATTTGCTATGCAAAGTGGCACATTCTTTTTAAAATACATTTTAATTTCTTTTCCACTTGGCTTTCCAAAGAGAGATGTGCATCTCTCAGAAGGCAAATTTTGCCCTTCAGTTTGTTACTCTATATCTTTAACCCCACCAGAAAGTAAAGTTGGTGGTAATTCTGTTTGGCACAATAGATTAAAGAGAATGAATTAGAGAAAGCCAACTATCTGCTCCAGTAGGAAATCTCTTCAATTCACAAGAAAAATGCATTTCTAGTGAAGTTCACTGTCAGGACAGTGCACTTGACTGATTGAAAGGCTGTTTATTTGAGTTGTCTTAGAAAACTCATCTCTGAAATTAGACAGAAGGAAAATAGAAAGAAAAAAAGAAGTGTCTTCCTGCAATAAACATTTAGAAAAAATTGCTTTTAGAAAATTACAAATCCTGTGACTTGATACAGCATCAGGCTCGTGACATTTAAGATAATACAAGTATTCCACAGCACAAAAGCAAATCATGTAATTTAGCTTGCCTCAACAAGCATTGCCTCAGCGGGGGTCTCTAATTCAGCACAGACAAAAGATTTTATGAAGTTCTCAATATAAATACCCAGAATACTCTTGGCACAGAAAATACCTTCCCGGAGCCTGTACAATTGTCAGTTGTGGAACATTAAATGCAATCAGGAGCTGAAATCTGTAGTTGATGGGGGCCAGAGACAGTCACGTGGGCTGGGGTATAAAATCTGTGTCAAAAGTAGTCACTCCCAAGTTTGACAAGAGCTAATGAGTGTGCTTGTATGTGATTGTGTTACAGCTTCATGTCAGCCTCTAATCACCTTCACACACATCAGCTTATCCTTCCCGTCCCTCGTGGGATGTGAACTGCAATAACTCACTCCCACAACTGGGGACAGGCAAAAGCAAGAAGCTCAGAGCCTGCACATTCCATGGTTTGAAAAGGCACCAGTATCCCTGGAGGTGTCCATGTACACTGGAGCTGGGCAAACATTTTTTTTTTCAGGATTGTTCTCACCTCACAGCCCTTTGGGTCAGCCTGGCTCTGAGCAAGGAGTGGTTTGGAGTTGGAGCATCTGCAGGTTCTGAGGGCCCCCCAAGCTGGAGCTGCACCTGCAGTGGGTTCCTGCAGCTGCTGCTCTCAGGAATGAGGCTTTTCCTGCCTGCCAGAGCTCTGGACAGCACAGGGATCCTGAGTGGGCCAGGGAAGTGGGGCTGGTGCTTCACCACTCTCCTCTTCCAGGGTACTTTAAAACCTCCTTGGGGAGGGTTTTGGGTATTCGAAGGTACAACCAATCTCCAGGTTCATTCTACTATACCACAACTTGGGATTTACAATCCAGCTTGTCCTGAAAGGCAGTTTGGGTTACAAAAGGCAGTACTGCATTGAATGTCCAGATAGTTTACAGGGAGTCTTCACAGGGCTGGAGCAGGAATAGAAGCATTATCTTTCTTGTCAGAACCAGGAACTTCTGAGGAATTATTTTGAATGACACATGCCAATATAGATAACAGTAATTAGATCAAGCTACAAAAGTGTGAAAATTTGGGTTAAATATGAGATAAACTTCCTGGTAATAGGATATACTGTGCCTGCCTGTGGAAGCAGTTTTGCATGCAGTTTTAGAGCTCAATTAATATATTTCTGTGTTGGCAGAGAAGGCCTACTCTTTTGATAATCTGATAGAGCATCTCTAATTCTTTCACCTTGGGTATATTAATACTGCACATAATTAAAATCGGTTCATGATAAATTAACTAATTTGCCCTTAGAGTGATCAAAGACCCTTTTGCCCTCGGGGTTCTTAGTAGCTGCTGTTCCCTCCCTCCCCACCTCCATTTTAATCATCAGTGTGAAATGTTTATTGGAAAAAGAAAAATTTCCAGGAATTAGGCTCTGAAAGTCCCCAGCTCCTGCAGCTAGTGAAGTGTAAGGATGCCCTCTGCTGAGCGTGGGCTCAGGAGTTTTGGGTTGGAAACAGAATTGTCCCTTGCTGGGTATGGAAGTCACTGTCTCAGCAAGATGGGTGTCAGGTCAAAGTTGACTCATTCTGATGTGCATCGTGAATTGAACCTGAAGCACAACCTGCAGGTATTTGAAGAAGTGTGGAAACTATAGGTGGTTTACTCACTGAGATTTAAAAACCACAATAGCTCAAGCATCAACTTTCTGCAGAAAGGTGAAGCACATTTCTCATTCTGCAATCCAGTAACCTGGACATGATGAGAACTATATTGAGTGGCATAGGAACACTGATGCTGAGAGATTCTAAATATATTAGAACAGTAATGTGGTAAAATAGATCACTGTTCCTCCTGAGAGCTTTTTGAGTCCTTCTAATGATGGTCAAGAGGAACACAATCATAAGGCAGTCATAAATAGGGCATGCATGAGTATGTTAATCTACTTTCAAGTATTTCTTTGAAGTTTTCTCTATGCTGTGAAGTCTGCCAAAAAAGCTTGTGGAACAGTTCACAGAAAGTTGAGAAATGTGTGGATACATTAGCCAAGTGAACTCTTCAAGGGGGATACCATGTCACTTGCTTCATTTCTGTAAAGATTTGGGAATTCAGAAAAACCATGGACAGCAATGGAGAGCTAATCCTGTGCTGCCAGTTTAAATCAGATCAAAATTTCCTATTTCTTTCATCTCTGTTAAGGCCAAGTCAGGACTTGTGTTGGTCTCAAATTGTTGGAGGAGGTTCAGCACCATCTTAGCTCCCTCTCCAGTCTCCTCCCTTTAGCATGCAGAGAGGTCATCAGAGAGGTCACTGCCCACTTGAAACTCAGCTGTGTGTGCAATGAAAAGCAGCAATATTTTGGTGAGGTGAGTGGTGAGGGTTTGTCATTGAATTAACCTATAAATAATTCAGAATACCTGAGGAAATTTGGAGGATGACAAGCTCTGAAATATATATTAAAACCCGAAGTACTGAATTCTAATTAAAATTTATGCTAATAGCAGAATTTTTTTTTTACAGAAGGTACTTTTTTCTAGCTGTGGTTTTAATCAGCTGAGTCTAATGCAAATAAATGATTCTGTAACAATTTACATCATATATACCAGTACAATATGGCTGGGGAAATGGCTGAGAGAAACCTCATGAAGTGCAAGGTCCTGCAGCTGAGGAGGAACAGCCCCAGGCACAAATGGATGCTGGGGAACACTTCTTTGTCCAGTGACTGAGCACTGGAGCAGGGTGCCCAGTGAGGCTGTGGAGTTTCCATGCTTGCAGACATTTCAAAAGCTCTGTGGGCAACTTGGGCAAAAAACCTGGTAGCCTTGCTTGAGCAGGGGGCTGGACCTGATCACCTCCAGGGGTCCTTGCCAATCTCAGCCATCCTGTGATGATACTCCAGATAGCAAATTAGGCAAACACGAGCTAAAAACGGATATATTCTGACAGTAACCACTACTCTTTCATGCATGGAGTCAGAGATTTCAGAGCAGCAAAGTCAATAAGAGCAGCAGCTGTGGGTGTGAGCAGCACAGTGGTGTCTAAGCCTTTGATACCAAGCCGCAGTGCCCAGGGCCTGGCTGTGTGTGCTGAACAGACCCAGACCTCGCTGCTGCTGTAGCAACAAGCTGGATCAGCTAGTTCACTTAAGGTAAAAATATCCTAAATCCTGAATCTTGCCATCTGAGAGTAAATTACTACAGGGCAATATAGCCATGTAAGTAATAATGTTCTAAAAAGTACATTGTGTTATGCTTTATGCCTGTCTTTTCTAAATGTTGTTGTAAGGATCTGAAAGCATCTGAGTCTGATTTCACAGAACTGCAGCAAAACCTTCTTACATGGAAGGAATCACAGGCAGGTTTTTCCCTGCTGTTGAATGGAGAGGTTTCCAGCCTCCCAGGTCCTGAACTGGCAATTCAGAGCAGTTTGATTGCCTGCTTGATTGTTTGTGAGATAACGGTGAGATTGGCAGTGGCAGGGTAATTTACTGAAGATTGCAATGTCAGACAATATCCAAGGGGGCTCGTGAGCATAAAGATGTGATTCATATGACTGACAGGAGCCTGAGGGATTGATATGCCCATTCCAAGTTCATGGTGTCATCACAAGTGTTTGGCTACAGCATCCCATAATCAGCTGCATGATGAGGTCATCACAGGCAGAACTGATGCTCACCTCTAATAACAGCTATAGCCAAAATATGATGAAGCTTGAACAGGTAAATGTAAATTTGTCAGAGGAAGTAATTTATATCCTGTGGTTTGCCTCTGCTATTTTTAGTGTGCTGATAGGATTTCCTTGCCTGGTGGTCATCTGAGTAACAGAACTGAGTGGACTAAACAGTGGGCAAAGCTCAGTTCATGGTTGTAGAGATCTCACAGACTGGGAAAGAAGCTGAGAAATTCTCAGAGCTTAATAGGAAAACTGCCTTGAGTTATACCCTGGAGGTAATGATGTCCTCTGAACGATTATATAAAGTGGGGAGAAAATGAACTGCAGCAAAACAGAAAGTTCCTGCAGCCTCGTTGGAGAGGATTTCAAGACAAATGGAGCTCTTAATGTGAATAGGGGAGTGACCTTAAAGCAACATATAGCTCTCACAACAAGGTGCTTTGTCTGACTTAAATCTCCTTAGAGGCCTGAATGAAACATTGTCAGCATACCTTGGCAATTTTGTTTTTAAATCAGGTCAGGCACAGTCATTTCAGGCACACACAATGGGTTGGAAATACAAGGCTAATTGTAAAATAAGAACGTTTTTTATAGTTTTAGATTTTTTTTTTCCTTTAGGTTGTTTTTCCAGTTATCACTGTGCTGGTCTGTTGTGCACTTGAAAATCCTGAAAATGCATGAGTCATGATCTTAACCTAAGGTACTTTTGTCTGCTTCCCCACTTGTTGGGGAAGATGAATCAGGGAAACCTTATAAATATGATTGCTTAGCAAAAGATTCTGAAAATATGAAACCTATAATCGAAATAGAAATGAAAGCTTGCTTTGAGTTGTAGGATACTGAGCCTTAGTTACTATATAACCTGAAAACAATAGTCTAGCCAGCTGAAGGAGAATCCCTCTTGATTGAACAATACCCTTCTGCTGACTAAGGAATCCAAAGGTCAATGTAGCAAAAGAGAATAGTTTAAAGAGTAGTTTTTAGAGTTTAAAATATAACACAGTATGGTAATGTAGTAGTTCTTATAGGCTATATGTAGATTCTATAGGGTTTTGTGTCATGTACTGGTTGGTTAGTGTAAATTAGAATATTCAACACAAAAGAAGATATAATGTATTGTAACAAAGACCTCGCTCTCTGACTCTCCTCCTCTCTTGCTCGCTCTCTGACTCTCCTCCTCTCTTGCTCTCTCTCTAGCTCTCTTGCCCCTGCGCTCCAACCCCTGCCACCTCTCTTTGGCTCTCTTGCTCTCTCCTCTCTTACCTCTTACCC
Source organism: Trochalopteron elliotii (assembly GCA_024734555.1). NCBI lineage: Eukaryota > Metazoa > Chordata > Aves > Passeriformes > Leiothrichidae > Trochalopteron > Trochalopteron elliotii. The sequence continues at coordinate 2,252,656 of JANPWX010000029.1, forward strand.
TCTTGTTCTCTCTCCCTCACTCTTTGGGACTTCCCTTCAGCCGAAGCTGGTGGCTGAAGGCAAGGCCCTTTTTACCCACGACCCTTGCAATAAAACCACATGTTCTAGAATGTCTCAAGTTGGCAGAGTTCCCTCTCCCTGCCGTCCACGGATGCTCCTACACCCACTGGAATGCTCTCTCTTATGTATGATTTTCAGTGTATGCCCAGGCCATATTTGTATTCAAAAATCAGATTGATACTCTTTGGGAAGTTTTAGAGACATAAGTAGATTGCAGATTGATTCTTGCCAGAGTAGATGAACAAATGTTTCTAAATTGTTAGAGATGATAATATTTTAGAGCAAATGGCTATTAATTTCTAAATCATAGTAGAACTCCATTGAGAGAACATATTTCAGTTAAATAATTATACTAAATGAAGGGATGATAGAATTGTTACTGTATGTGCTACAATTGTTTGTTATCTAAGTATACAGATTGATCTCCCCCTTGGTTCCCTTTTAATTTCTGGTGTTAAAATTCTGGGGTTTTTTCTTAAAAAAGCAACTGAAGAAATATTTTTGATGGACAACTTAATCTTTAATATGGTGACTGAACCCACCAACTTTGTGACTGATCCTTCCTTATCCAAGCACGCACACAAGTTGTGAGCCAGATATCCACAGGTGAGAGCTCCAGCAGCCCTTCCCTGGAAACTGCCAAAATGGCTACAGTGTAACTGGTATTTTACATAGGTAATGATAACTTTGTCATCCCCATCTTCTCTCAGCTCCTCAAACAGAACAAATGAAATCAAACAGCATAATTCTCAAGACAAAAAAACCCACAAAAACCAAAAACAGCCAAACAAACAAATAACCTAAACAAAAATCCTTTCTTGATTTCACTTCCTTTTGCCTGATTTCAGCCCCTGACAGATTTCTTGGGATTTATTCTCCTCTAACCCTGGTTTACATAAACTGTAGTGGTTTTTAGGCAGTGTACTCAAAAGCATCATCCTCATGGCACTATTGACTGAATTACCAGGTTTAGGGCAGAGGGATGGTGTGAAGGGTGAACTTCCAACATTTTTTCCCAGTGCCTTAAGCTTTCCATGGGTATTTCCATGGGCTCTGTGCTGGATCTCAGTGCCTGTTGCCTTTCAGATGGGCTGGTGGACTGCCTGGACCCCGACTGCTGCCTGCAGGCCACGTGCCAGAACAGCCTGCTGTGCCGGGGCTCGCGGGACCCGCTGGACATCATCCAGCAGAGCCACGCCGGGGCCCCCGCCGTCAGATCCTTCTACGACCGCATCAAACTGCTCGTGGGCAAGGACAGCACCCACATCATCCCCGGGGAAAACCCCTTCAACAGCAGGTGAGAAAAACCCCTGCAACAAAAACCCCTTCAACAGCNACCCCTGCAACAGCAGGTGAGAAAAACCCCTGCAACAAAAACCCCTGAAACAGCAACTGAGAAAACCCCTGCAACAAAAACACCTTCAACAGCAGGTGAGAAAACCCCTGCAACAAAAACCCCTGCAACAGCAGGTAGCAGCTGGGAATGTGACCCTTGCTTGGTGTGGTTGCTATATTTAGTGATTTTATTCATGTTTTAGCAGGAGGTATGTAGCCCTGGTTCCATGCCTGAGGTGTTTTGGTTTTCTGGAATTCTTTTCCCAGAGAATTTTCTGTAAACAGGAGAAATGTTTTTGGAACTGTACCTATGTTATTCTTTCCTTTTCCTGGGAGGGACTTCTTGATGTCCCTCTGGTCTGACCAATGTGATTGAAGATGTTTGCCTTTTTGTCACCAATCAAATTGGTCTGTGTAAAATAGTATAAAAGGGAGACACATCCCAAAAATAAAGGAGTCATTTTCAGCCTTCTGAATCTCAGAGTCTGTGCTGTTGTAGTGTAAAACAATGCCAGAGGTGCTGCTTTCAGGTGCTTCATCCCAGGCATTGATCACACTGAGGCCACGCTGTTGCAGTTTATGATGTGATCTCTGTTTTATATCTCTGAGTTTTATTAGCATTTTAACATTCTGGCAAAGCCCAGAAGAAAGTTTCTTCCACTGAGTAGGAGCTTCTGAGGTTTATATTTTATGAAGACTGCAGTCAAGAGAAAGGGAAAACACAAACTACTTTCCAGTTAATTTTTAATGTAGTGCCATTAACACAAATTTCAATAATGGAATAGCATTTCAAATAATTTTAAAGATCCATTGATTCATGGAGTTTTATTATTTATTCCTTACATAAAACCATTTTACTTGTAACATTGATCCACCTGACTAGGTTTTCTTTTTCTTCTTGTTGTTTCTTTTTCTATGCTTGTTTTCTAAGATTATTAATTATATATTTGCAATGAATCTAAAAGCCAGCACTTCATTAATTGATATTTGATGCCACTATATGCTTACAAGAAGATTGGTATTTATCAATATTACATAAATAGCTCTCCATGGAAAGATGTGAAGAAATTGATGAGTATATTGATTATGTTCATATCACCAAAGTTAAAACTGAAGAAAGAGCTTCATTTGAGCTAACACCCAAAAGATTGCACTTCATTACAGGAAACTGTTTTCTCAGTCAGGATCCCATTGCAGGCTTAGTGGGTGATGTAGAGCATGTCCCTGAATATTTGTCTGTGAAAAGAGGATCATGATGTTTCTGGATACACCAGGCAGGTCCCCATTGCATTCACCCCTATGCTGCACACAATCATTTCCATATTCCATCAGGAAACTCCTGTTGGATCCTACTCTATGTAATATAGATTTTATGCTACTCTATAAAATACTCCATGCATACACACAGGGAGTTGTTCCAAAAAAATAGAAAAAAATTGTTCTCTTTTCACCTCAATGTGTGGTGATTTTTCTTTTTTAATCCTGGAAGTGTTTAGGGCCAGGTTGGACAGGGATTGGAGCAGCCTGATCTAGTGGAAAATGACCCTGCCCATGGCAGGGGGTTGGAAAAAAATGATCCTTAAGGTCCCTTCAAACCCATTCTATGATTCTATGAATTAGTGCTCTAGACTAAACAGGAGCTGAACATTTCAATCCTGAGGCTCCTTAAAAACAAATCCTTGTTGGAAACTTTAGATCTTTTTTTTTTATGTTCCTCATGGGAGGAGTCTTAGTTCTGTTTTATTCATCTGAGCTACACTGCAGATTTTAACATATCTTTGCAAATGACCTCTTAATGATGTTAAAATTGTTAGATTTTGAAGGTACTTCTGATAATTCTATAGCTCAGCTGTAATTTTTGGTACCAATCTTAGACAAATCTAATGCATAGTGTCAAACTGCAATTTTGAGAACTAATGGGTTTGTCTTTTAAAAGTGCCACAAAGTTCAGCTCCCAACTTTTCTATGTACTGAAGCTGCCATAGTCTCAAAAAGTAGCTCCTGTGTTTGTAAGCTGTTTGCTTAGTTCAGTGTGTCATTCCATTGAAAGACATGAAAAAGGGGGACAAACTATTGCTTTGGGTATTTTTCCAGTATTAATATAAGAAAAAATAGTTATTTCCTACTGTGCTGAAGCAATAAATAACAAAATATATGATTGCAAAAATAGGTAAATCTCAGTATTTTTTTGGTGCAGAAACAAGATGAAATAAAGTTTTCAGGGGAAAAAAAAAGCTATGTGTTTCTACACATTTAAATTCTTTGCTAAAAAAACCAAAAAATTATTCTATCTGTTCAATTTGTCTGTTATACTTTTAAAAGATTACTGAAGAAAGGTGATTATTGTGTGTGCGACTATTAGTCAAAACATTGCTTCTTATAAATCCACATTTTAGCTTATTCTAATATCCATTGTGTTCCTTATTTAGATTTTTAGAAATAAAAAGGAATATTATTGACCAAAATATTTTTATTCAAGTGATTTCCTGAAATATTAAAATTGAAGATAGAAAAAATTAAGTCATGGGCATTATTAGTTTTCTTCTGCCATCTGACAACTTCTTTCTAAATCTACTTTCTGCACAGTTTCCCTAGAGAAGCTTGAGTGACTTTTTTCCTGCAACTATTTCTGTGTGTTTGTCACATAAAATAATTCAAGCAAAATGAATAATGCCAAGACAATTATCTTGGTCCAATGTGTTCCCAAGCAGATTTTTCTCAATAGGTTTCAATTCCTATTAAATTCCATATTCTGTTACAAAATGTTGATTTTGCAAATTAAAAATTGACCTGAAGGGTCAAGAAGCACTTGAAAGTCCTAAAAGAAAAGTAACAGGAATGACTCATTTTTATTAATTAGATTTTTTTTATGTAATATTGAAGAAAATATTGCTCCCTGTTTGGAATAAAAATGTGAGTGTAGTGGTTTCGCATTCACCAAATTCTGATTTGCCAAATTTAGTGTAGTGGTTTGAGTGTTTGCTCTTTTTTACTTCTGGGAGATAGGATTTGGGAGAAACAGGCAAAACAGGCCCCAACTTAAGGTCAACAGAGAGTTTATTAACACACACTAAGAGAAGCTAAGGAGAGGGAAAGAAAGAAATGAAACCTTCAAAACCCTTTTCTTCCTCCCACAAGTGTTCACCCAATTGGCTATTCTGGTTGACAATTCAAAAGAAATCACCAATTGGTCCCCACCATCCGTGCTGAACCACCACAATGAGGAAATAGTTGTTAAATGGCCAATATAATACAGTTAGAAATGTACATCACAGCCCCCAAACATTGCAGAGTTGGCAGAAAAGACCTGCAAACTATCCCTGGTGTGACTGATGAAAGGAGCTGATCTCTGCCAGGGGCCCTCCCAGAGCCCAGCACCATTTGTCAGTGTCCAGCAAAGCTCAGCCCAGGTTAATCCCCCTGTCCAGCTCAGCCTAGGGCCAGACATTCCTGGTTCGGGGTAGCCTGGAGCCTGCTGAGCTTCGGGAGCAGCCCCAGCCCTGCTGGGAAGGGGCTCTTCATTCCCTGTCTGTCAGCAGAGCAGAGTTGGTGGCTCGTGCTGGAAGCACAGACTGATGAATGTATAAATCTTTTCACCCATAACTACAGCAAGGTGCAATTTTACAATCCCTGAGATTAGGGGTTAAGAGGACTTCACTCTCTCCTTGTTTTCACCTTCTCCAGTTCTCCCATTTCTAGTGTAGCACTAGATGGAAGCCATCTACAGAGAGCTTTTCCTTTTCCGTTGCCCTTTTAGCAAACAGCTTCCCCCCCTCCCCAGATCTGCTTCTCTCAGGGTACAGGGAAAGGAAGGGAAAGCAGCCAGGGGCTGGAAACTCCTCACCAGCTGGGAGCAGCAGCACTTTGTGCCTGCTGTGCACTTAGCAGCAGCAAAGCACTTGCCAAAGAGAAAAAACTGACTGTGCCTCTTAGAGGAATAGCTCATCTTCATCTCCCTTAGGTTAAACAAAGCTGCTTATCCTGCTGGCCAAAGAAACGCTTTGTCTTTCCTGTGTGTAAAGCTGGACTTTCAACCAAATCCTCCTCTTGGCAAAGTGCAAGCAAGGGTTCCAAACCAGGCCAGAATGCAGTGGTACACACATCAGTCATTCCCTAAGATGAGGGAATTTGCACCTTGATGTGAAGAACTGGTCATATAAAACAGAGATGTGGCATTGCACCACATTTGTCAAGTGTGTTAGGCACCCACGTGTAGTATTGTGCCCTGTAGGGAGGTTTTGGAGTTTCAGTGTGGCTGCAGGGGCACAGCTTTGGCCTGGCTGAATGTGAGGGAGCTTTGTACCCTGCAAAGGCTCCTTAGACAATGAGGCAAACCCTTGTTAGGCAAGGAAAGCACTGACTGCCATTCTGTGTGCACTTCTCACTGCATACACAAGCAGTTTCTTGATTTAGGTGTATAGAGGGAGCTGGGCAACATTGTGGTCCCTCAATATTGTAAAACCCTTTGGACTAAACTGTATTTAGAGTAAATGAGGTGCAAGTGTTCCACTACTTCACTTATAAACGACATAACTTCCCTTTTGTAATTAGCTGTAATACCTTTAATTCTCTTTCTTTTTCAGCCTTGTGTCTCTCATAAGAGGCCAAGTGGTGACTACAGATGGGACTCCTCTAGTTGGGGTCAACGTGTCGTTTGTCAAGTATCCAAAGTATGGCTACACCATCACTCGTCAGGATGGCACGTGAGTGTCCCTGCTTCACTGAGCCCCTGTTTGCTCTGGATTAACAGATGGTGTGATCTAATGGAACCATGTGGTACCAGGCATTGCCTTCCTCCCAGGGCAAAGAGCTATTAAGTAAACACAAAAGTAATTTTTCACGCGGCATTTTGAATACTAACTGCATGTAAATACGAGCAGGCTGACTTCTGATAATGACGTGGTAGCAGGCAGACTCCTTTCAAATAAATTGCTCTGTATCTATGAAAACATTTGTGGGCTACAGCAATATCCAGCTGAGACAAGAAATATTTTATTTTAAAATGCAGAGCAGGCTAACACTTCTAGGAAAAAAGAAAGCATCATTATAGAATAGTGTATTTTGTTAAAATTTCCCTTCTGCTTTTCTTTGCTTTTGAAGATACACTGTTTTTTGAGTTTCTTCAGGGTAGAATGTAATCAAAAGATTCTAATTGAATATATTTAGACATTTTCCTGCTGTGCAAAAAAGTGCTTTCCCCCCTTGTATCAGCTTATTTGAAATGCACACAAATTCAGATAAACAAAAGTCAGTGTGTCATGGTTTATCTGGTTTACTGGCCGTGGTAACTAAAACAATCTATCTGACACAGGCATTGTAAACGTTTACCATTTTATCTTGATCTGGCATAAAAACAATGGAATTGATATAATTAATAGGAGTGAACTGAACTGTAGGGAGTATTTAAGTTCCATATTTTCCAGAATATTAATCTGTTATAATAAAAGCATAATCTTGATTTCAGTGGTTTAAAATTGCAGTAAATGGTGAGCTGAACTACACTTAAATCTGCATAGATTTTTGACATCAAGTAATTTGTTACATTGCCAGCATTTACATACAACAACTGATACCTGCTTCTGTTGTCAGAACAACCTGGAAGTATTTCTCATCTAAGCCAGGTTTCAAATGCCAGTGCAGCCCCACATTACTGCTGTGGTTTTGTAGGGGGTTGGGAGTAAACACCTTATTTCTCTGAAAAATGATAGATCAATTATCTTGGGGACAGTAATTCTTACTTGTAGAACACTTCTCATTACTGTTCTCCTACTGCCATGTGTTCCATTCTAGGCTTGATCTTTTAGGAAAGGGTAATTCACTGTCCAGCTCAGAATGCACTTGGCTTCTCTGCTGTTTCTATAAAAAGGTGACTTGTAATAATAAAGGTGGTGGTTTGTTTGTTGGCTATTTTTTAAATTATTTAATACAGAATTTATAATGTTATCAGAATGAGCTTTTTCCAGGTGACTTCAAATCATTGCTTGTCTTCGCTGGTTTTCAGCTGTTTAGTTGCCAGAGGTTCACATCCCATTATTGATCATTGGAGCCATGACATTTAAAACATAATCATGGTCTGCTCACTCTGCCTGTCTCTGGTGGTGTGGGGAGAAAATCACAAGGGTAAAAGTAAGAAGACTCTTGTACTGAGATAAAAACAGTTTAATAACTGGAATAATAATTATAAAAACTGTAGTGAAAAGGAAAACAACAGAAAGATAAATTAATTCCCAGCCAGGTTCTGAGCAGCTTTCCCCCTAGTTTGGTTAATGAGAATGGCACTGTATGGTCTCGGATATCCCTTAGTCCCAGCTGTGTCCCCTCCCAGCCCCCATTCTGCTCCCTGGTGGGATGGGGTGAGGAGAAGGAAAGTGTAAGCCCTTTCCTGACTCTGTGTAAGAACTGCTCTGCTGTAATAAAAGCATCCCTGTGTTATCAACATTATTCTCATCCTGAATCCGAAACTCAGCACTCCGCCAGCTACTGGGAAGAAAATTAACTCTATCCCAGCCAAAACGAGACAAATATGCATCACTGTTGGCATCCCTCTATAGCTGTCTCAGTAGCCAGGAATGTTATTACTGGAATTACTCAGTCTTGTCACTTCTAAAGGCCACACTTTCCTAGGTTTGACTTGGTTGCAAATGGTGGAGCATCCCTGACGCTGCACTTTGAACGGGCCCCGTTTATGAGCCAGGAAAGGACAGTGTGGCTGCCATGGAACAGCTTCTATGCCATGGACACCCTTGTGATGAAGACAGAGGAGAACTCCATTCCCAGCTGTGATCTCAGTGGGTTTGTCCGTCCTGATCCAGTCATCATTTCATCGCCGCTTTCCACGTTCTTCAGTGACGCTCCCAGCCGCAATCCCATTGTGCCAGAGACCCAGGTGAGAGCAGTGGGAGTGAAAAGGGAACAGGAATCAGTGGTCAGGTGACAGTTCTGACCTGAGTCAGGACCACCACGTGTCCCTTGCTATTGCTACTGCAAATGTCTCTGCAGAGCTGCATTTGTTCTGACAGGTGCCAGGTTTTCTAATGAGGGCTGCAGGAGATATCCCAGGTTTGTGTCACCCAGACATATTCATCTTTGATTATCTTGCACTCTCCTATTATCATACTTGATATGTTTATCAGGTATATCTGTGTATTTCAGTTGCCAGCTTAGGTGTTTCAAGAGAATTTTGCGAAGGTTTGGCATGTGGTGCTGACCACAGACTGTTTCCTTATTTCTTACTTAGAGCAAAGGCAAACTCTATTGGTGCTATTTTTTCACTGCTGTATTCAGTTAGACTTTATACTGTTAGTGAAAGTTGTGGGTTCCTATGATATTTCTTATGTTTCCCTTGCCTATAACTTGCAGTAAAAATGCTCGAGCTTATTTGCCCTTTTGCCAGCAGTGGGCTCTTCAAAAGATGTGTACACAGACAGCAAATAATTATTTGTCAGAAATGTCAGCTGAACTGTGTTGGTTTGAGGATATCCACTCCTAGTAAGAGAAAGACATAAGTTCATAAGAATACACAAGGTGATACATTAAAAAAAAAATCATGAATATAAAGTGTTTGATCTCTTTCCTACCCAGGTTCTTCATGAAGAAATTGAGATCCCTGGCTCTAGTATAAAGCTCAGCTACCTGAGTTCCCGCACTGCTGGATACAAATCCCTGCTGAAGATCATCATGACTCAGACACTTGTGCCACTGAATCTGATCAAAGTTCATTTGATGGTAGCAGTAGAAGGGCATTTGTTCCAAAAATCATTTCAGGCCTCTCCCAACTTGGCATATACATTTATCTGGGACAAAACAGATGCCTATGGTCAGAAGGTTTATGGGTTGTCAGATGCTGTAGGTAAGTCAGCATATACAAGCTCCAAAACTTTCCAAGTAACACCTGTACTTCTAAATAAGAATTCTAAATGTAAAAACTGCAAGCTTCCTTATGGAGGAGCAAATGTAGACTGAACAGTTTTTGTCTCCCTGACACAATTTATCTTTGTATTATGGTTCTTTTACACATTAAAGATCATATTCAGAGGGTCTAAACTCTATCAACATGCCTGGGTTTCCTGCTCAGTACCTGACTTAGAAGGTTTAGACCAGGCAATAGCAAAAACTGGCCACAGGAACTTAGGTGTAGCCTAAGCCATCATTGCAATTTCATTTTCTTTAGTTATAAAATGATCCTCATGCTGGACTGGCTGGCAGTCTGCAGTGCATTTGGGTTTTCACACCTGCCCTTATGTAGTCTCTTGTGGTATAACACATTTGAAATGAAAATGCTGTTCCTCTAATGCTGTTCAGTCTTGTAGTTCTACAGCTATTTTTAGTTAGCTTGGTTCTAGTGGGTGGGGAGCAGAGTGATCGTTTTAATATTTTTCAGTTTTCATTGACTGTCTGAATAATTTTGATACAACAGGGTTAAAAATGAGCATCAGAGCTGTGCCAGTGTGGAAAGAACATTTTTTTTTTTAATCTCAATTATTTTCTGTATTTTCTAAATTCTTCTTTGCTATACCTTTTCTTTCTTATGTTATTGCCTGGGATATTGCTTTCCTGTGTAATGCTTACAGTGCAATTGTGCTTAAATGCACACCAAGTTTTCACTGCCCTTTGGTACATGGTATGTAAAATGAACACACTAAATAAATGCTGGGAACATCTGGCAAATTAAGAATTTATCTTGTCCTGCTATCTGATATTTTTAATTATTTAATATAATTTTACTGTATTTTAAAAATTTTATTTATCACTTTCCTCTCAGCAAACCCATCACTTCCCAGAGTGAGCTATTAAAATAGAAGTGATCAGATCCCTGCAGATTACATGTGAATGGAGTTTCAAATTTGTGTCTAGTCAAAGATCTGAATATAATATTGTAGAATAAAAGTGAGGAATATAATCACTCCATCTTCTTGAGGGGGCTGGGGGACTGGAATACTCAATGACTTGAATGTGCTCTGGACATTTAATTCAGTGTTTGTTCAGCAAGTATATTAAATTTTATTTTATTTCAGTATCTGTGGGTTTTGAATATGAGACTTGCCCCAGTCTCATTTTATGGGAAAAGAGGACAGCACTGCTGCAAGGATTTGAACTGGATCCTTCAAACTTAGGAGGATGGTCTCTGGATAAACATCATGTACTTAATGTCAAGAGTGGTGAGTTAGTTCATTCCATGTGTTTGCTGTCCTATCTGGAGCTTTTATTTGCATTATACTTACACATCCAAAAATGGGATTTCTCTACTATTTTTGTTTCATCTTTAGCTCAGTAAGGTATGAGGCATATTTCAGTTGTCAGAAAATTTTTGGAGAATTTCAACACATTTTTTACTGTTCTGCACAGCCTGAATTTTTAAAGTCCTAATGTTTATAATCTATTCTATTTTTTTTTTTATTCCCCTGTAATATCTTTCAGTCTTCCCTGTTTTCTCATGTTAACCACATCTGTTCCTGGCTCCTTTTGCTTGACCTCCTTTTCCCCCTGACCTGAGATGGAGCTTACAAGGAGTACAAGTCTGTGACAAGATACTGAGTGTCCTTTGTCTTTCTCATTAGTCACCTCTTTGTTTTTTCCTCACTTTTTTTGTCTTTCCATATCCTAAGCTGAATCTTCTTGATCCTTGTATTTTACCAACAACTCTTTGGGAGCTGAATACTCAGCATACATTTTATTTGTTCCCTGCAAGGTGTTGTTTGCAGCCTTCCTGCTGATCGTTACCAAATAACAAAGTGTATTTCTGCTTAATAAATCTCAAGTATTGTTCAGAATTGGCAAGATCAGGCTATTTGAACTCATTTCCAGTGCTGGGCAGTGGATCCACATTTGGGTAGTACATGCCAACAGGAGAGTGTTGCCACCAGTGGGGAGCCAGTTATGTTAGGGTCATACAGCTTCATTCCCACAAGAACATGAGACTGAAAGTTTCCAGCCAGATTTCCACAGTTTTTGATGACACAGAATATGGTAACACTGTCAGAAAATCCACTCCCTTGTTGAAGCAGGGGTCTGCTCTTTGAACAAATATTTTGAAGGTAAATCCTATCTTGAAGGTATTTTCTTGAAGTCTAATAGAGATCTGTACCACCAGCTTCCCTCTTGCCTTTTATCATTGATCCTTAGCAGCACTTCTGGGAGCTTCATCTTTCTCCTATCTTTTCATTTTCTGAGCTATCATCTTCTCTGGTGCCTCCATTTCTCGTTTTTCATTTTCCATTAAAAAAGTGTGAAAGACTGAGAGGTGGAAAGAGAACAGTAAGGTTGGCACAGAATTCCAAGCAAAACATGATACAGGAAACTGGAGTGAGACACAAATAAGGAACAGCTCTTCTCCACCCACTCAGAAACCATCTAAACCACAGCCCCAGGCCAGAGCTGTGTGGCAAGGTTTTCTTTCATAACGAATACTGAAGGACTCTGAGTGTAGGTTTGGGTCTGTGGGTGTTTATGTGTGGGGGTTTTAGCACTGAATCTTCATTACACCTTTATTTTTACTACTGCGAAATCCTTCTGCTCTTTTTGCACCACTGAAAAACCAAATGCCGGAGTTGTTTCAATGTGCAGTCCTTAAAAGCAGCTGTTGAAAAGAAAACAGCCTGAAGTCCCCTGCAATGAACAGTGGTAATAACCACTTCTTCTCCTCTCTGTCCTTAGGTATATTGCACAAAGGCAACGGAGAAAATCAGTTTCTCACTCAACAGCCAGCCGTGATAACCAGCATTATGGGGAACGGGCGCCGCAGAAGCATATCCTGTCCGAGCTGCAATGGTCTGGCAGAAGGAAATAAGCTCTTGGCCCCTGTAGCACTGGCAGTGGGTATTGATGGAAGTCTCTTTGTTGGGGATTTTAACTATATTCGGCGTATCTTCCCCTCCAGGAATGTCACGAGCATACTGGAGCTGAGGTAAGCCTTAACCTCGGCACTTCGCTTCTGGAGCCTGTGCTCAATTCAGCCTTTACCATTACTTTTTATAATTTTGAAAAACATTGTCACTTTCAACCTATTTAAATTCCAGTGGAGAAATGGGGCACAGAAATGCATAGTTCAAAGTCTGTAACTTATCAGAGCAGTGACTAAAGTGAAGGACTTAAGAGTGCAAATTAACTTGAAGAGAAAGTACAAACCATCTCTTTCTGTCTCGTTAGCGATCCCTGATTCAGTCCTCCCTCAGCGCATCTTTTAGTTTTGTTTGAAAAGTCTGGAACTGACTGCCCTTAGGTACTGAGCCACAGTGACAGGCAGAGGTGTGACAGTCTCATGAGGTCAGAGAGAAGGTTCTCCTGCCAGTGGTTTTGAGATCCACTTTCACATTTCTTCTCCATGCTTGTGAGTCTATTTCTGTAGGTTGACATACAGAGTCATTTTGCATCATCAGAACTCTTTTTAAAGATTGTAACTCTTTCCCCCATCCTGTTTCCCCCTCCAAGCTTAAGATTTGATCACTTAATAGGGAAGGCATGAGTGTAGAATGTACCACTTCACCCATTTCTGTTCCATCTCCTTTTTTCATTCTTCTAGGAGAGACAAGAGCTATTGCTTCAAATCATAATTCATGTAACTGGACCTTATACTTAAAGCACCACTGAGTATTTGCAGAAAAATGAGGAAAAATAGCATGCCCTGGCTGTCTGCTGCACCTCCTGGAGCCCAGTCAGGCAGTAGCACTAGTGCCTGCTGGAAACTGGATATAGCTGCAAAATACATTGAGTGAATTTAGGTCACAAGTTTTTTTTAATGATATGACCAATAACCAATTCCTCTGCTTCCACATTTAGTTTTTAATTAGTGGGAAAAAGTGCAAAATGATTGGACTGTTACAGAATAGGAGGCCTAGCTCTATTTTACACCTCTCTTCCATTCATGTCATTCTGTTGATGTCACTATTGTGAATTCTGATTCTATAGAAAAGAAAAGACATCTGATTCAGGCCAATTCAACTCTGAAATCACTCTCTGACACCTACCTCATACACCATCAGGCTGCCTCATTATATTTTTTTTTTAAAAAGTCATGGATCATCCAGTGCTTTCTGCTAGCAGCTCAGTTTAAACCACAGAAGGTAGCTGGCATGGAAGTGTGACCTGCTATAAATATTTATATCAATATGCACTATAACTCTGCATTATATAGGATATGCTAATTATTTTTTTCTAAGTTGTTCAGATCTTTTTAGTAAATAGGACTGCAGCTTTGTAGGTGAAGAGAAGCATTTTCAGATTAGAATACTTCTTATAATGCATTTTTATGCATCTCACCAATATCAGCCAGTGACAAAGTTTCCTAGCCCACCTTACGTTTGAAAATGTTGCCTCAAAATTTACAACAGTATTAGTGTGAGTACTTTGCTTTCTCTCTCTGTGAGAAAGATTGAGAGGGAACTGGGGTTTTCATCATGTATGAGGGAAAATTGGAAAGGACATCAGTAAAGAAACAGAAGATGGATTTTTATCTGCTGTTGTCCACTTCCTCCTTTATGAAAGTCTGTTTTCCATAGCATAGTTTCTTTAGCTTCTGTTATAACTAGAAGCAATTAACAATGAAGGTGATGCATTGTGAGTGCTGTTAGAAAGCTGCAAAGGATTTGACATACAGATTTTTAGGATTTACAGACTTTATGATGTCCTTTACCCCCCGTTCCTCTAAAGGGAATTAAGGTCCATTCCAGCAAACATAATCTATAGCAGTAATTGTAATTCATTGCTCATCTTGAAATCTGCATGAGTTTCACGGGTAAGAGTTTGAAGATTTGAGCCATTTAAGTGTGAATGAGAGCAGAGTCTTCAGCTCATATCAAGTACTCTGGATTACATCCACAGTATTACAAACCAAATACATCACTTTGTCTAGATTTCACAGCTGATGTAATTTTGGTTTCACATAAGCCCCTATAAATCTTGAGTGCCTTTCTATGTCAGACTCTCCCAGTGTGCATATTTCTTTCGCACTGTCCTTTGTGAAGGTGCCTGGTTGGAATGGCCAGCAGGAATTTGGGCTCCAGCATTGCATGTGGGGCTTTACACTGGGGCTGCAAGTTGGGGGCTGTGCCTGGCGTGCTGCAGCTCAGGAGTCACAAACCTCTCTGCTCTGTTCAGTGCAAATTCCTAAATGGAAATTATATCGACACAGTGAAATCCTGTGTGAGTGGAGAATGTGTTCACTTTCTTGTGGGAAGTGGAGAGCACTTTTCCTTTGGCTTTGTGTCTGGGCAGTAAGCTGTGGATCAGTTAAAGCTGTTTATCTCCCATTGTACACTACCTTACTGCTCACTTAGAAGGAGCTTTTTTACCCCAACACTGGCTTTAATAGGCTTAAACAGATACCAAGGAGCATCCAAACTTGCTTTAAGCAATTATTTTAGAGGCTGGGAGGAGAGAAAAACAAACTGCATAGTACAAATTTGTCTAGAAGTAGCCTGCTGAAAAACTATTTTGATTAAAGAAGTTGCCTCCAACTGGCAGACAATATCCAAAACCAGTGCTTCCCTTCTCTATATTCAAAGAACTGCCAGTTTCTCTCACTCCTAGCCCCCAAGCTACAGGTGTTTCCATATGAAAATTCTTTCAGTGGTTCAGAAAGTTTCCTAAGAATGAGGGGAGGGGGGTGGGGGCAGGGGTATTCTATAGGGAATTAGCTTGCAGCTCTATCCCTCCCAGTCACTCTTCATCTGTAAACTAAGCTAAGGCTAGTGCTGAAAAGAGATATCTTCTCCTGTGTCCTTTTGTAAAATAAAACAAATACTATGTTTGCTTTACCATCTATTCTTCAGCTAACTGTTTGTTCTTTTTTCTTCTGTTCCCTTTCTATAAAGAAATAAAGAGTTTAAACATAGGTAAGACATGAGCTCTTTCCCATATAATTTGATATGGTTTGTTTGCTTCATTGTGTTTGCTTTTTGTGTTGTGCTTCTTGTGTAATGTTATGTTCTTCATGTACCATATATAGAAACATTTTTATGTGCTAATTGTGTGTTATGAATATGATAAGCATTAGCAATTACGAAATGCAGTCAAAAAGCAGCCAATAAGTTCTGACAGTAATTAGAAATTTCTAGTAGAATGCAAGTATAATGAACCCCATGCTAACTTCTAGATAAACACCTCTCCCTGCTGTCTATAATTGGTCAAAATGGTCAAGGTAAACTACAACAGCATTTTCACAAATGCCAGAAAGGTTCACAAAGGCACTAATGACTGCGTATAGGTCAAAAACTCGTTTTCTGGTCATTAATGATTTTCTGAACCTGCTGTCCTTTGCCATAATTTAGTTTATATTTCTTTTTTCAAACACATTTAATAGCCAACCTGTAGGGCTGGCTGTGTGCAACCACTAGAAGCAGTCACTGTGAGCTTCAGGAGGGAGGCACAACCCTCCTGGATTTTAGGAGGAGAGCAGTAGGTCTTCTGGATGGCTGCAGCGTAGGAAACACTTGTGCCTCCTTTCATGCCACACCTGGGACAGGAAGGATGTTCACCCTGGAGAAAATCAAGGGCAAGAGCAAGAGCTCTTGTAAACTTTCCTGGTGTCCTGTGCATTAAAACCCTACTTTCCATTTCTGTGATACAAATTGATACAATATATGGTCTGAACTAAACAGGATCATTTCCCTTGTTATTAATTTGGCATAATAGCACCCTAACTATTCTTATCTGGGTGAATTCATTCACAATTTGCTAATGATTATTGGTGATGCTGGAAGCTCCTCATTTGCTTCAAGTAAGCGTGGTTCATTTTTCATCTGCATAGAGATTTGCTCTGGACAGCTTCTCTTTCGGTTAAACTTAAAGAAAAGCTGCTGTTGAAAAATAATTTGATGCACCTTTGAGAAGAAGAGGGAGAATAAGTTGCACTTGCTGCCAGGCCCCAGAGTCCCTCAGAGAGCAGTGAGGCTGCAGGTGGTGGTGACCACACATTCACTCGGGGGCTGGAGGCACAGACATTATTGGCAGGGGCCTCTGAACAACACTGAATGCCAAGGAAAATCTTTTAAAACAAGGTACAATCCTTGGCCTCCTATAATTCAAGTGAAAGATTGCAACAGTGTGGAAAAAAGAGAGGCAGAGGTCTTTAATTGCTCAGATGCCAGTTTGGGAAATATTGAGTACTCATTTATAAAATAAATCCATGTTTGAGGTAATAGTCTCATCGATTCTTTGGGACCACAGTGAGTGCATGTTACCTTCCAGCAGTCATTTTCTGCCAAATTCCCTCAAAAAATTTGCTTAGAGTCTTTCACTATCTGTTCCTTCACCTAGTTCAGGAGAGAGTAAAGGAGTATGGAACGGGTCTGCAGCTCCAGTGAGCTGCTCTCTGACCTGGAACTGAAGCTTGTAACTGACTCCCTGGCACAACTGCCCTGGGGGAGATTGCAAAGGAGAAAGGCAGGGTGAGCTCCATGGATGCACCATGACTGCAGGAGAGGGAAATATCCCATGTTCTGCCATTGCTCTTTACCCTGACTCATGTCTTATCCCATCCTGGTAGCAGCAGGGCACACCTAGGGCTGGCTGAGGGCAGAGGGGAGGCAGGGATGGGCACAGGCTGGCAAAATCATGTGTGAAAACAAGAGAGACCCTTCCATTCCTGCAGGGTGGCTGCTGCTCCCCTGGGTACTGTGTGAGCAGCTCTCACCACTGAGTCCAGCAGGACCCTCACTCCCAGGTGCAAGGAGCAGTGCAACCAGCTCCTGTCTGTGCCTGCTCCAGATCCCTGTTTGGCCAGGGTGGGGGATGTACCTGGTTTCAGAAGGGCCATGCAAAAGGCACCAGCTGCAGGGCAGCCTTGAGCTAATTTCGGGTGTATTTGTGAAGTACAGCACAAAGCCAGTGCCACAGCAGAGTGTGTTCTTCAGTGTAAGGGGAGAGCATGGTGGGAGAACAGAGCAGAGTGTCAGAGTAATGACAAATATGCAGGTGTTTGTATGGCTCAGGTACCTGAGAGACTGGAGGAATCTCTAAAGTGGAAAGAACTATTTTTCTATGTTGCAAAGAAGATTGAGCATTATTTTGGAGGGATGAGAAGGAATGTGATAAGGGTGTAGTGAAGAGGTGCAGTCTGCTGCTGAAGATAAGGAGAGGAACTCGAGGAATAATGAGATTGTGTTCTAATCTCAAGCATGTCACTAGTTTCCCTGCATAACTTTGTCTACACCACTTAACCTCTCTGTGCCTCAGTTTCCTCCTCTGTAAAATGGGTGCTACACCCATCTTTTTCAAGTACTCTGAGATCCATGCATGAAATAAACCTGCCAAGTATTTTTTTGTTTATTGTATTTCTTCATCTCTAATTTCTACACTCCTAGACTTCAGCAGATGGTATTGCCTCTGCCTACTGAATTGCGATCCAACCAATCTCCTTCCTACTTTCTACAGTCTTAGAACAAACCATTATTGCCCTAAACCCATGGCATGTCAAAGACTGGCATAGAGGAAAATAACTGTAGAAAGTGATATTTTGGGGCCTCCTCATTCCTCCAAATCTGGTCGTGACCACATGACCACAGTTATCTTGGCGTGCCAGTGGATCCATCTGCCGAAAGTGGCTTTATTATAGTTTCAGCGATTCTGAGCAAGAAATGGCTTATGTCCATCATAACCTACCTCTGAGTATCCTCACTCTTGGAGATGGGCACTTTGGCCACATGAAACTAGGAGTGTGGATATTTGGAGGCAAATATCTCTGGTTACTGGTAAGTAACCTTCATTTTTTTTCTTCCTGTCTTCATTTGTCTTCTATGCTTTGAAACCACCATTGACCTTATTTACGCTCACCCATAGGCTCCAAAGGCTGGAAAATTCACATCATGCTTAAAATCCAAATAAACTGAGCAAAACTAGCCAGGCAAGATTTTGAAAATATTTCTGCACTGCAGTTCTGTGTGTGTGAATGTATATATATTGTGAAGATTGACATTTCTCAATTTGCAGATGATTTGCTAAAGTAGTTCCAAAATGTGACAAGCTGTCAAAAAACATATATTTCAGAAGAGAAGTAGCTTTCCATATGAGTGCCCATTCCAATCACAAACTGAGGACCAGTTTTTCAATAACAGAAGGTTTGGAGTTAAAGTCAGACACTTGAGGTCTCTGGTTTTAGTTATATAACCAACTTCATCTGCTGCAAATGAGATTCTTGATAAGAATGAATGAGAACAAATTTGCTTTAGAAATAAATTTGTTATGCCTCTGCCTCCTATTTATACAAGACCTCACAAATCTTGTGGCATAATCTAAGTAACTCAGAAGCTCATTCTTTGATCTTACTCCTATGACTTCTGCTTCCAAAGGAAGTTAAACAAGGGAGCAGGGAGGGGAGAAACAGATAAGCCAAAGAGAATTGACCTGGAGCAGATCTAACAGGCTAAAGAGATCAAGAGGAAAGACTGCTGTGCAGCTCTGGCTTATTGGGCTCTGCTGTGCAAGGTTCAGTGCAGAAGGATGAGTGAGATTTAAAATTGCAATCCCTCTGAGCACTGACCAGGCCCTAATCAAGTCAGGTCCTCAGGTGATGGTCCTTCAGACCTCGCCTCTGTACGAAGGTGTCAGACTTTCTTTCCAGATCTTTCTGTGCCTGATGAGTATCCAAGCTCTGAAAGCCTGTGAAGTTTCTAGACTGCTCAGCTGTTTCTGTTTTATGCTTTCTTTCTCTCTAAAGCAACAATCCTGCTCATAAATACTATCTGGCCGTGGACCCTGTTTCAGGCTCCCTCTACGTGTCGGACACCAATAGCCGACGGATTTACAAAGTCAAGTCCCTCACGGGCACGAAGGACCTTGCTGGTAACTCTGAAGTGGTGGCAGGGACAGGAGAGCAGTGCCTGCCCTTTGACGAAGCCAGATGTGGGGATGGAGGGAAGGCAGTGGACGCAACCCTAATGAGCCCTCGAGGTAAAGGAGGAAAAGGAGCTGGAGAAAATGACTGCGTGCAGCTAGGCTGGATGTGGAAATAATTATCTGGCAATTAAATCACTCCTTGCTTGGTGATTTTTATTCTGGGCTTTAATTACAGTGGATTGGCAAGTGTTCGTGCTTTGTTTAGTTAAAGCAAACTTTATTACCCCAGCACTGAGTGCTGCAAAAGGAGAACAGAACACAAATTAGCAGGGTACCGCTCCCTCCAAGAAGCAAGCGTGTAAACTGGGAAACTGATTACTGTTTGAGATGCAGTCTTTGGGGAGAGAAATTGCTTGCTGTGGCTTTTCTCTGAGGTTTTCCTCCATGTATCTCCTTTTTCTTCAGAGTCAGAGAAGAAAATAGAAGGATTTTTGCCCTTTCCTGTTTCTATTTTTGACAAAAATTTTTCAAGATGATACAGAGATCGGGGGACGTGTTTCTTTTCAAGGCTTTTTTTTTCCTCTGCTGTTTCATCTTAATTGTAAGGATGAAATAATCAGGTGTATTGCCATGTGTTTCAAATGTCTTTAGGTTTTTTCAGTGGCTGAAAATAACTAGATGATCATGAAGGTACACAAAAATGGAAAGTCCAGTTTCTTTATATAGGAAATAGTTTCAGTTAACATGTAGAAATTAGAAAGATGAAGCTGTATTCTATCTTCTCTCACTGCCCAGTGGGATGAGCACTGCAACCATTTGAAGACAGAATTTTTTTAGATCAATATTTTATTTTCAGCCTGAGAAATGGACAAGGCAGTGCACCAAATCAAAGCAGGAAAGGCAAGTGAGAAAAAGGCTGCCTTTCCTCCCAACGGGCAGCAGCATCTGTCTGTTCCTCTGATGGAGCACCCTTCCATTCTGTGCCTTTCCTCTCTAAGGACTCCCAGCATGACAGGCATTGAACCTTCTCTTTTTTTTTTAGGCTGGCAACCCCTGTGTCTTCATCTGGAAACACCAGATGTTATTTTTGTATTTTTATTGCAACAGGTCAAAGAATTGAAAAAAATCCAGAAATAATACAACGTCCTCCTAGTTTTCAAAAAAATTTGAAGGTATTTTAAAAGATTTCTAAAAATTCTTCAGCCTCATTAGGTTCTTCAGATGAAGAAAGCAATGCCTCAAATTTCTGAGTAAAATTAGGAGATAATTTTTTACATGGGTTTATATAATATATCAGAGAGTTTGAATCTAGAAATAAGCTGATGCATTCTGCTGGGTCTTTGGCATGTTTGAGGATTTCTGTGGTTTTCTTTAAAGCCCTGAAGATAAACCTGCTTGATGCCATTTCTTTGGCAGAACTGTGGGTTGTTGGAGGGTTCCAGGGCCTGTGCTCAGGTTGGGAGGGAGGAAGGAACAAGGGAAGTGAATAAATGTCACCATCTTGCAAACATGACAAAACCTGCCTTGAAGCCAGAAGCCTCACTGCTGCACTGATGCCTGGGTTTCATTTTTGCAGGAATTGCAGTGGATAAGTATGGACTGATGTATTTTGTTGATGCCACTATGATTAGAAAAGTGGATCAGAATGGAATTATATCAACCCTGCTGGGCTCCAATGACCTAACTGCTGTTCGACCTCTCAGCTGTGATTCCAGCATGGATGTCACCCAGGTAGATTCTTACTGCATTTATTTTCCTCTCTGCCTTAGAAGAGATGGGCATCTATTTTGGATGACTGCCTGGCCACTTAAGAAATACATTATGCAGCACAAGATGATAACGTATTTGATTGGTTACTGAAATGGGTGAACCATCCTTTTTACTGTGGCTAACACAGTTTATTTATGCAACTATAGAGAAATAAGGTTGAGATAATGGGAGTTATTGCCTTAATTGCCTGTTTTTCTGTAATTATTGTAGAGCTTCCACAATGTAGCATCCATTCTTGCACAGAAAACACAATTAGCCAAAGTTACAACTGCACGTAGCTTTAATATTTCCGAAAAACAAAAGCATTGTTTGAAATAGTTGCCGTTCATGACTTGGTTTCATGATTTACGCTGATAAACCCCTCACTGATTTGCTGTTGTTACACATGGAATTTTAAACACTAGGAGTGTACTTTTCAGTTTCGAGTTTTACAGTAATAATTTGTGCAACTCATAGGTACGGCTGGAGTGGCCTACTGATCTCGCTGTCAATCCCATGGACAACTCCCTTTATGTCCTAGAGAACAATGTTATTTTACGGATCACAGAAAACCATCAAGTTAGCATTATTGCTGGACGCCCCATGCACTGCCAGGTTCCTGGTATAGACTACTCTCTTAGCAAACTGGCTATTCATTCTGCACTTGAATCAGCCAGTGCCATTGCCATCTCACACACAGGAGTTCTTTACATCAGTGAGACAGATGAAAAAAAAATTAATCGGCTACGCCAGGTAACTACCAATGGAGAAATATGCCTTCTTGCAGGGGCAGCTTCAGACTGTGATTGCAAAAATGATGTCAACTGTAATTGCTATGCTGGGGATGATGGGTATGCCACTGATGCCATCTTAAATTCACCATCTTCCTTAGCTGTGGCCCCAGATGGTACCATCTACATAGCTGATCTTGGAAATATCCGCATTAGGGCTGTCAGTAAAAACAGGCCCATTCTTAATTCCTTTAACCAATATGAAGCTGCATCTCCAGGAGAACAGGAGCTGTATGTCTTCAATGCTGATGGGATTCACCAGTACACTCTGAGCCTCGTTACGGGGGAATACTTGTACAATTTCACCTATAGCAGCGATAACGATGTCACGGAGGTGATGGACAACAACGGCAACTCCTTGAAGGTGCGCCGGGACGCCAGCGGGATGCCCCGCCACTTACTGATGCCGGATAATCAGATTGTCACCCTGGCTGTTGGCACTAATGGTGGACTCAAGCTGGTCTCAACACAGACCCTGGAGCTCGGATTAATGACATATAATGGAAACAGTGGTCTCTTAGCAACGAAGAGTGATGAAACAGGATGGACAACATTTTATGAGTAAGAATGTTTTTGGATATATTAAGCGTACATTTATTTTTCAAATGGTAGTGAGTAGGCCCTGGAACGACCCTGCTGCAATTTGTTGTAGGTTTTTCACTGATACCATTGCACCTCAGTCCAGGGCGATGCTGGAAATGGTTAAGTGGCTTTGTGATGGCGTCAGTCATGCTGGGTCCTTTGGGTGCTGATCCCCCTAAATCCCTGCCTGGGGGTTGAGTTTGGGGCAGCTTATCCCCACCCAGCACGAAGGATCATGTGCCATGGCCAGAACCCTGGCTTAGTTAAGCTGCTGTTCATGGTCAGCACGGCTGCCCAGAGCCCACAGCCAGAGCAGCCCAGCACTCCCCCTGCAGCTCCCACAGAGCTGCCTCTCTCTAGGAACCCTCATGCTGCAGCTTCTTTTGGAACTCAAATTATCTCTCTTTCTGTTCAGCCTCATATATTACTCATGGTTGTTAAAATGTTGATTAACTTCAATGATTGTTCATTCCTGAGACAAGTGAGGAAATTAGATCCCCAGCTATCTGTCAGACCCCTGGTGTAACTTCCATAATTTGTAGATAACCCAAAAGCACACTGGTGTTCATGAGCATATAGATTAAACAGACAGAACTTCCTCTTTAAATGAAATTCATCTGAAGAGATGAGATTCAAAAGTATGCTAAAAATCTAGAAAAACTAGTCCAATTTTTATTAATATTTATCCTATTCTTAGTAGTCTTATTGCCATTTTTTGATTTTAAAAAAATTTAAAGAGAAGCTAAATTGAATATTAATATTGAAAAATATTTTTGAGTATGGCAAGTCTGATGCCATATATTTTGTCTGAATTAGTCAATAATTAAAAAGTATCATTCCCCAAAACAGCGAGTAGAACATAGGAATAAGGCTTTATATTTCATTTTATACGGCAGGCTTATTTTCAAGGTGGCAGACTAGCAAAGGCGCTCACCTCTTCGTTTATTGATGCATTCAACTTGGCCACCTGTTTTCTCTGTGTAGAGAAAACGTAAGGAATGCAGGGATAGAAGGAGCAGCGTTCAGCGCGCTCTGCCCTGCACAGCAGGGATGCTGCAGTCGGTTCCCGTTGGAAGGAAAGCAGTGCCCTCTCGTGGGGCCCTGCGTGCCCAGCCACTCACTCCTCTCCTCCAGCCTGCGGCTTCACCTGGGGAGGGGCTCCTTTTTCCTTAATATTGTGCAAAAATTATTTCTTTACCACAGATTCATTACACAAATAGTTCACTTATGTGACCGCACAAAGGTGTTACTTCTGA
The DNA here is from genome assembly GCA_024734555.1 of Trochalopteron elliotii. Taxonomy (NCBI): domain Eukaryota; kingdom Metazoa; phylum Chordata; class Aves; order Passeriformes; family Leiothrichidae; genus Trochalopteron; species Trochalopteron elliotii. The sequence goes on from JANPWX010000029.1 coordinate 2,276,198, forward strand.
TCATAAGCTCAAGTAAAAGCTTACTGGACTAGACAGAATAAAATTTCATATTATTGCTAATGACATGTGGAAGCCCTTGTAGGAAGGTTTTTTGTTGTTGTTTTTTTTTCCTCAATAGGTAGCTCAAGATGCAGTCATATAAATAAGTTATTTTTCAAAACACCAGAAATGAATTATAGAAAATGAAATAGCAAAGTAGTTTAAAACTCTACATGAAAATCCATAAAACATTAAAAAATGTCTTCAGAAAGTTGCTGGTTACAAAACTGGTACAACTGGTGTCTGAGAGTCACACCAAGTGCTAAGTTAATGTGGTTTATTAGAAGAATTTTATTATGATTCCTAAGAAAATACAGAAGGTAGGGGCTTTGATGTGTTACTGAGATCAGCTGAAAATATCATTTAATGTGTACATAGTGCTGCAGATTTTTTTCCAAGATAAAAAAGATGCACAACCTTTGCCTCAGGTCAGTGGAAGTTAAATACCGTATTTAGATCTAAATATTACAGCCTGAGGTACTGTCTTAGATAATTAGTAATTTTGTTGAGGCAGCAGAAATAACTTATTTCTCCCAGATTTGTACATACTTTCTCATAAGCATAGAGCCCATAGATGAGAGAACCACAAAGACATTATTTAAATCAAATATACAAACCTAAACAGTCACAGTCCACAGTCACTCAGTACTGGTTTCTGGTTTCTGTTTGTTCCTTGAAACACCTCCTAAGAGAAAATTCTGTATTGATCATTCTCCAATTTTTTTTGGTAGCTATAACTTAATATCAATTGAAGATGAAAGAAGTGTTCAGCCAATGAGAGTTTATAAGGACAACAACAGGACTGCTTTTCTGAGCAGTTCATTCAGACATTCATGCATTCATACAGACATAATCAGCACTCAAAATTGTTAATATGGCAGCAGAACTGGAAAAGAACAGAGGTCTTTTAAGTGGTAAAACACTACATGAGCTAAAGTTCTTATGAAAAATTTATGTCAGTGCATTTATATCAACCAGACGCTGAAGTGCCGTGTTATCTTATTGAGTATATTCCTCTCATTTATCTGAAACTTTACCCTGAAAATGTGCTCAGAATTAAATTTGTACCGTTAATCTAGGTGTGCATATGCACGTGCAGAGAGTTGCAGACACAAGCTGCTTTGTGTGTGCACACTCCATACGTGAATTCTATAGATAGCATCTGTGCACGTGCATGCAGCTCATTTGCAGTAGGAACAGCCAAGGCTCTTCAATAATAGAACAGCTACCAGCAGGCTCACATGGGGTAATTTAAGCTTGGCTTGGGCATGAAGCACAGATCTTTGAAGCAGTTCCCAGTGGTATTCCTCTTGGTCTAGGGAGCATCCTGAGAGAATGCTGCAGTTTTTTACTTGAATCGGTTTTAAAAGGGAGAAAAAACAGGGCTGTATGTAAATGTGTGCAGATCTGTGCCTTGCCCAGCTCTGTGTTGAGTCAGAAGCTGCTGTTCCTCCTCTCTGGAGTGCTGGATGTGGCTCTGTCCTTCCTGCTCCACCCACGAGCTGTCAGGAGCAGGACTCAAACCTGACACCAGGATGCTGGTCATAAAAATTGCCTGAGAGACAGAGGTGCCACAGCAGTGGCCAAGGGACAGCAGCCCTCAGGGCACTGTCACAAGGCCACTGAAGGGATGCACAGATGCTTGTAGCTACCTGAGAAGGTGCCAAGTGCTCTGCTGTGTCCCAGGGACAGGGCTGAGCTATAGGTGTGGCCATGGGCAGCTCAGAGCCACCAGGCTGGCAGAGACAGGCACCAGCTTTGTGCCTGCTGTCACCCAGAGCTGTCCTGGGAAACCTTTGCCTGCTGGCAGAGGGGTCTTGGTCACAGTTAGCAAAGACTTGGTGAGGGAGCAGTGGGGAGATGGTTTTTGTTGGTTTTTAAGATACCGGGATAAAGAGAATTTGTTTTCCCTTGTAATTTTATCAGTAGAAGAACTTGGGATGAAACCTTACTCTAACAGAAGTCAGTAACAAAAGCTCAGGAATTTCAGTGTACCCAGAGCCCACCTCATTTGAAAATGTAAAGGTTGCTTTGTCAGACCTGATTCATCCAGGCTGATGCTGTGTCACAGACTGCAGTAGGTAGAGACTGCTTCTCTAGAAGCAGAAGAAGAAGACACCAGGCCAATTAATATATTTTTAATTGTAAATTTTGGTTTTTTACTTCATTCAGCCCAGGTTCATTACATGAAGAAGATAAATACATAATAATTTAATTTATATAGAGTTTATTCTTATTATTCAGATAAATGTCTGGGTATTGTATTCTACTGAGCACGTCACTTAAATTTTGTGGTACCTAAAAGGTTTCTTTTATATTATATATATATATGTATATATATATATATATTTTTTTACCTTTAAGGTATTTTTTTAAAATAAGATTTTGTTTTGATACAATGGACAGTGTAGAAATCCCTTCTTTATATATTGGTATCACTGTGTGTATATATCATTTAAGTAATGAATTTTTTATATATCCAACTCGGAATCTAAATAGTCTGCAGATCTTCAAGGAGAGACTTTTGTATGTATTTTGTTAAGTGTATCCATCACTTGCTTATAAACCCCTTTAATCTCTACTATTGCTGCTTTCAAAGCTGTGAGCAGCACTGGGGAACACACCCCATGGCAGGGGTAAAACAACCATTACTTGAAATAGCACTGGAATATTTTCATTTTTCTGCTTCAATCTCTGTACATCCACATCCATATTTACTTTTTAGACTGCACTTACACTTTGAATAGAGATTTCCAGTGAGTAGCCCACAGCAATCCCCAGGAATTTTTCCTAGGTTAATTAAAAACCCAGCAATATGAATGAAGAGTTTAAATTAATGTCTCATTTGCATTGCCTAAAATATATTTGCTGATGGGGAATTTCACCAACCGTTTTTCTGGAAGTTCACTGAGTGCTGCAGAGTCACACTGGAGACACTCAGAGTTTTTTCCAGATTGTCCTAAATAACATTGTCTGTGCTGTAAGATTTGACATCCAAGTGTTCTCTTCATCACTCTGCTCATCATGAAACACACCACATACAGACTCTTAAGGGGCCTTATTAACCTTTAAGATTTTCAAAATTGTCCATTTTTTGTACTTTTGCTTTTCCCCTGCAAGACACATGCTTGGGTGGATCAAGTTCTTCCTTTAGCTATTCTTTTGGAATGCTTTTCAATATTTTTTTATGAAGACCTTTATTAAGACTTAACTGAACCCACTTTCATAGATTATCTCAACATACTATCTTTTTTCAGTATTTTGCTGATATGATAATGTATCTATATATAAATATATATGTATCTGTGGAGAGAAACTTGTGACTATATTGAGAAAAATCATGCTGCTTAATCCTTCTTTGATCCTGAACTACTTAAATGAACACAATGTATTATTGGTCCCTTTTAGGTCGCATGATGCTTTGTTTTATTGGTTTCCTTCTTTGCCTAATACTTCCATTGGTGCTGGTAAGGCTTGTTGCTCCACAGGTGATTTTTTCCTTCCTCCCCAATATTCAGTTGAATGGGTGCAACCATTTGCAGTGGATTTGAAAGTCATATATTTTGTTCATTTTAACTGAGGAGCCAATCTGTGTCTTATTTTTTTTAGATATGCTGTACAGTTCAGGTGGCCTAGTCTGAGGTTTCTGAGTGTTTTAATTGTAAAACCATGTTGAAAGCTCTGATTTTTTCCATCTTTACAGCTAACCACAGCCTACAATGAACTGAGCTAGCTCCATGATACTAAATGTGCTCCTCTTCTCTTCTGTTGCTCTCAGGCAGTGCAATGGATTTACCAGTTCTCTTCCAGGCTTCCTGCTCCCTGCATCTCTACATTCCAAGGATGACCAGTTGGTTTCAATCTCTACCTAAACTTTTCCCTTTATCTACACAGGACATTTTCTCTTGCCTTTCTGCCCTCTAGAAGCACGTGTGCTTTGGTAGCAACTGGGTGAGAGACTCCTGCACGAGCAGAGAATTGCAGCAAGCAGTGTCAGACTGGAATGCTGATTTTGTTTCAGGTCCCCATTTTTCATCCCTAAGATCCAAGGAATTGCTTCTTTAGCAAATGTATGCACACAACTAGAGCATGCTGCAGGAAAGGGGGTTTTCCAGCAGCATTCCTTCTTTCCCCCTACCTCGGGCTTTATACTTCTAAAGAAATTTAACTCAATAAAATCATGGAAAACCTTTTTTTCTTTTTTTTTCCTTTCTTTTTTCCTTTTTTTTCCTTTTTTTTTAATCTTTATGCCTCTGGAGCATTTAACTCATTTTCTAAGGTCTGTTCTGAGTGCTGACTGCTGCCCTTTGTGCAATTCCAACCTCTGTCCTGTGCTTTTTATCTTTCATCTTTGTGGGCCAAGCTACTGACCTCAAAATGCAGTTCAATACCACAGATAAGATCTAAATGAAATCATTATGTTGTCAAGCTGATGATGTCTTTTTTAATACTTATGGCAAGTTTATTACTTGATATGTCACTCAAGACCATACTTAGTTTCCACTAAGTATTCAAAAGTAAATGTGCAGTTTATGCAATTGTTTATTGCAATGTCCATCAGAAGTGCCCGTCCTTAGAGTGAAATGCAACTATTAAATTGCAGACTAATTTAGTAGTTATAATTGTTTGAGCCAAATATCACTCCGTATATTCATAATAATTTAATTAATTTAATAATTTAAAATATGCTAACTGGCATTTGCACCCATGTAGTTGAGATCAGTACCTAAAAAATATTATTTCATCATTATAGACTCTTTCAAGAACAGAGAAATAGATCCAGCCAGGATGTTCTTGAAAATCTGTTTCAGTCTGGGTTTTTTTTGCACAAATGTGGTGCATTATTAATACATTGGGTATTGAAATGAACATATATCCTCATGCTTTTTTGCTCTCACTAACTTTTCTATTAGCTATGATCATGAAGGGCGTCTGACCAATGTAACACGTCCCACTGGAGTGGTAACTAGCCTTCATCGAGAGATGGAAAAGTCTATTACCATCGACATTGAGAATTCTAATCGGGATGACGATGTCACGGTCATCACAAATCTCTCCTCTGTGGAGGCTTCCTATACAGTTGTTCAAGGTACCAAAGCACACTTCTCAGCACACCTCCTAACCACACACACAGCCTGAGAAAGCAGTTCACTAACGATTCGTGTCATTAGTGCACTTAGGAGCAGGGGGATACCGTGTAAGGTTTGCAAGAAAAACTCCCATAAAGCTTATTCCTAAAATGACAGGTCTTCAGGACAGGTAAGAGCCATTTCGCAGCCCTGCTTTGTGTCAAGTACAAATGGTCACTGTCTGCTGGGGAGAGTTAGTCCTGTCACTGCCTCCTGGGTCAGGGTCACTTCATCCACTTGCATATTCCTCTGTACTTCCCTGCAAAATTGGTTCTGATTTCTGTGCCACAGAGATGCAACCTGACTGCTGGATATGGCTGCTGGGGGAGATCCTTCTGGAGAGGCTCAGGAAGCTTTCTAGTAGAAGAAATCTTCTAAATTTATACACTGCCATTAATTACAGTGTAGAACAGTCAGGGCAGTGGATGTTGTGGTGCCATAGATGGCCCTTCCAAGAGCAGTGTCACAGCCTGGGTGTGGCAGGAGGCAGCAGCAACATAGGTTCAGAGTTTGTGTAGAGCATTCCAGCACCACCCAGGCATTGTATCTGATGAAGTCAGTTATCAAAGATAGACTGAAAGGGATTTGGTGAGTGATGGGGCTTTTTTAATTAAGATATAATGTCACTGGAATGAGAATATCATCATCAAACAATAGTCTCCTCCTGACATAAATGTCAACATTTATGGACTATTATACCGTGACAGGTCTGGTTACAAAGACTTAATTTCTCTTACACCAGATGATTAATTACGTAGATCCTGTCCTTCTGTCAGGCAGATATTGATGTGTTGCTGACAGCTGCACACTCTGGCACTCCATCCTGGCTGAGAGGGAGCTTGGCTGTGTCACACAGCTGGAGAACTGCATGGCCAGAGAAGCACGGGGTTGTTTCTGTAACTCTTCTCTGACAGGCTGGGTGTGCACATCCGGCCACTGTGGTTCTGGTGGGGAGGCAGAGAGGCAGGAGAGGGAACACTGTGGCTGCCAGCTTGCACTGCTGGAGCCTCACACCTTGAGGATTTAAAGCCACGCTGTAATTCTGTACAAGGCCTCTGCTTGGAGACAATTTTTAAACAGAGGGAAACGAAAAAGAAGAGGCACTTACTTCTTCCTACTTACAAAGAGTCCAGCAATCATCTTCTTTTTCTTTTTGTCCTGGAGTTTAATGCTTTGTTGTTTATCCAGCAGTTCAGTTTTCAGGAGTTTTTTGTTCATATCAGAAATAAATTACGTGGTTCAACACATATCACTGTGCATTTTGATTCACAATTAAGACTGAAAGGAAAACATAATGAAATAAACACAGTATCTCTCTGCAGGCTCACTGTTACACTACTGTTCTTTACATGAATCAGTAACATCTGTAATTTCCACCATAGTACCACGTAAATGGTAATTGCAGGCTGACTTCATTTAACATCAACAGGAGTGCAATAAAAAACCAATCAAATTAAGCTATATGTTTTCTTTATGACTGGAGTAGCTAAATTATTTTCTTTTCATTATTGCTGTAGATCAAGTGAGGAACAGCTACCAGCTCTGTAATAATGGTACTTTGAGAGTGATGTATGCCAATGGCATGAGCATTAGCTTTCACAGCGAACCTCATGTCCTGGCTGGGACTGTGACTCCCACCATAGGACGATGTAATATTTCTCTACCCATGGAAAATGGTTTAAACTCAATTGAATGGCGCCTGAGGAAGGAGCAGATTAAAGGCAAAGTGACGGTGTTTGGAAGAAAGCTCAGGGTAAGTAGAACCTGTTGTTACAATAATCACCTTCTCCTCTTTGGGCAGAAAATTCATTTTTTATTTTGAAGGACATCGCTTGTACTTGTTAAAAGTGCACGGCTCTGGGATTGTCTTTGGTGTGACACTGTTAGAGAGCTCATCATGGCTGCTGCAATCAGCTATAGAGCTTCATTACTAAAAGTATTCCAAAAGAGATTGGTAAAAATACCTAGAATATTACAGAATCACAAAATCATCAATGTTCAAAGAGACTTTCAGGATCATTTAGTCCAATCATTACCCCAGCTCCACCATAATTGCTGCAAACCATATCCCCAAATGCCATATCCCAATGCCTCTTGAGCACATCCAGAGATGGTGACTCCACCACCTTCCTGGGCAACCTACTTCAGTGCATGAACACTCCTTCAGTGAAAAAAGTTTTTCAGATGTCTAATCTGAACCTCCCCTGGGGCAACTTCAGGCTGCTTCCTCTTCTCCTTTCGTTTGAGATACGGCAGAAGAGACCAACCCCCAACTTGCTAACTCCTTTCAGGGACTTGTAGAGAGCAATTGGATCCCCCCCAAACCAACTTCTCTGCAGATTAAACACCCACAGCTCCTTCAGCCACTCCTCAAAAGATCTATTCTAGGGTCTCCCCCAGCTTCATTGCCCTGTTGCTGCAAAACACTCTGCCTCTCAAGGGGGTGGGAATCTGAGCACTCACCACTTGTAAATGTGCCAGGGCACACTTACCCCAGCTAGTGCTGGGGAGCAAACACAACCACAGCATCCTGCTGCTGTAAAATCCCCCTACAGACTCACTGAGACAGGCGTGTTGTGTTTATTCCCTTGCCCAAATGGCACGATTGGAAAATAATTGCCATAATTACAAAATTGTAGGCACAGGATAAGGAAGACAGTCAGGTCATGTAATCCATCCCCTGCCAAATTAAAGATCTGCTGCAGCTGGATTAATCCCATTCCGTTCTGTGCTTTGCTGGCCTGATTTTCACTGATTTTTTTGACTGGACTACTTCAGTATGTGCAGTTTTTGGAAGGGATTTGAGATGCTGGGCAGAAAGCAAATGCAGTGCTGATCAAGTCCTCATTCTTTTAGCAATTCTTTCAACATCACCAAACACAAGATACAGTTCAGTGTGTTCAAGATCACATAGCAAATGCAGTATATGTAAGCAATTATGTAGTGATTTAAAAAAAAATTTACTTGGATGTTAATTTTTTATATTTTCCTATTGCTTGGCATCTAATTCCTAGTGTTGAGTTAACATATCTTTCCTTATTCTCACAAACGCTCAGAATGTACTTGTTGGGGAGAAGGGGAAGGTTAGACAAAAAAAATTGAAGGAGATTAGCAGCTAATCCTTAATGACTAAATTTCATGGCTGTGTAATTGATTTTTGATGTGTTGACCTGCAGCAGTTGATTGGAAGTGGAAAATAGATCAGCTCTGCATTTTGACTAGGTGTTGTTCAAAATAAAAATAAATAGGATGCTGAAATGAAATTGCAGTAATCCTAACTCTCAATACTAAAAATTTAATAGAGGTACTTGTGGTAATTAGCTGAAGTTAAACACATCTTAGTGCTGAAACTTTGCCTGAGATAGGTTTTCTTGCATCGTGTTTATGCAAATCAAAACAATGCTTTATCTAGCAGCACCTCAACATTTAATTGTCTGGTGTTAGTTCCTGTAACAATAATCACATATCCATTTAGCTCTTTTAAATGAAAATCACTATGAGATTATCACAGGTTGAGTGGACTGAAAATGAAATTTGAAAACGAGGGAGAAAGCATAGAATGTATTTGCATCTCATTTATTCTAATTCATCTTTATAAATTGTTCAGTGAATGGAGCAGAGCAAGTGTGTTGGAATGCTGTGGGGAGCAGGTGGCAGGCAGGGGCAGCTGTGGCACATAGTGACACAGAGCAGGGCACTGCTGCAGAGCTGACAGAGCACCAGGGCCACCTCCTGGAGCCCCAGTTCAAAATCAGTGTGACTGGAGGGGTGGGCATTCCTAGCGAGTCACCTCTTAGCTGAGTACTTCACCTCGCAGTACTTGGAGGAATATTTGCTGGAGCCCGTTATCCTGTGCTTCAGTAGTGAAAGGGGGCGTATAAAAAAGATGGGGACAGACTTTTTTTTAGGGTCTGTTGTGATAGGACAAGGTGTGGCAGCTTTATCCAAAGGAGGGTAGATTTACAGTAGTTATACAGAAGTTTTTCATGGTGATGTGGTGAGGCTCTGGCACAGGTTGCCCAGAGGGGTGGTAGATGCCCCATTCCTGGAAGCAGTGAAGGTGAGGCTGGCAGGGCTCTGCACAGCCTGTTGCAGTTGAAGATGACCCTGCTCAGTGCAGAGGGGTTGTACTGGGTGATTCAGAGATTTCAACCCAAAGTATTGGCAGATTGTGTGAGCCCTCAGAGAGCAGTGTTGCCCGAGCCCAGGCCCTGCCCAGCCGTGCTTTAGGCACATCCCAGGCACACATGTTGGAATCTGCACACCTGCCTGGGCACATCTCATGAACCTGAAAAAGGAACTGCACTTCACCTTTATCTCACCCCATTCACAGTCTGCTGCTGTTTGATGCACCACACATTCAGTGTCTTGCTGTAGTTTCAGATAAATTCCTGATAAGATTCCTGTCTGAAGAGTTTTTATTACAGTGCAGCATCATGTAAGTGATTTCTGTGGCCAGACCTTTCCAAGGCACAAAGGGCTTGTCCCTATGGCCACTTCAGCAGCAACCCAGGGAAAACCAGGTGTGCACGTGGGTAGTGAACAAAAGAGAAAGGGTTTGTTGAGTAATCTGTAGTCGTGACTTGTGACTGCTCCTGGTGTTCCCAGGAAGGGTGGGAATTAGTCAGCCTGTTTGGGTTTCTATACAATTAATATGATACTGCAATTACAGTCTCTGGTTTTACTTATTTTACAAATGCAAATGAAGGTACTGAATTACCCAAGCAGGTGATGTTCATGTGTGCATCTCCAAGTGATGTTTGCATGTGTGCACAGCTCTTGGGTGTGTAATCATTTTTAAAATCCTATTAATTTTGTTTTCTATGGCAAAACCAAATAGTTGTTATAATATTTTTGAGCAAAGAGAGGATACCTGGAGTCAGACTTTCCTTCATGCAGATTACTATTGCAGTTACTATAATGGAGGGGACAAACCCCAGAAATCCTGACTGATTTATGAAGCTTCAGAAGTTACAAAAAACCAAAACAAACAAACCCCCCAAAGCTAAAAATTCAGTTCGTAATCTTTCTGAAAGACTTTTTTTTCTCTTTTTAGAAAATATACTCACCATTAAGAAATTGGGCTATTTCAGTCATACACTAACCCTTTAATTCTATAGCTAAATGTTTCTGAGAGGTCAAAGCTCTCTTCTGCTGATAAAAAGGGGTTTTTTTATGTCTCTGCCAGCAGGGTTGATCCTACAAAACAAGAGTAACCAGTTGAGAAACTACTGATGTTGAGTTTGGCTTCCCTGGGTTTATTTTCATTGCAATGGGAGAGCAGAATATGACTTGTTTTGCCCCAAGGTGTTTTAAGAAAAATACTCTGTCTTTTCTGTGAATCACAGGGCGAGTTGTTGCTGGGATAACCTTTGGGAAAACCTACAGAAAAGAGCTTTTTTTTCCTAGTAATTGCCCACTGAGGAAATGCAAACTGTTAGAGAGATTAATTTCATTAATGGAAAAAATTAGGATAATGAGCAATAATTTGAAATAATTATTTCTTTACAAACACAAAACTGTATTAATTTTAAATGTGTCTGTATAACTGAATTTCTACTGAGTTGGTTGGGGTGGGAATTGGGTTTACCCCTGCCAGTGAATATATCTCAGAATAACTTTTATGTCCTCAAGAAAGGCTCAGGGTTAATTTACATATTGTTTGATGTACAGTTTAATTTTGGATAAGAGGAAACGTTGCATTATCAAAGCCACTGTAAAATATAAGCTTAAGAACAAATTCCCAGAAATTGATGAATATTTTTTAAGTAGTGATTGCTCTGAAATTATATCTAATTTTAAAAGTTCTACTGTATTAATGATACATCTACAATTAAATTACTTAAGAAGCTTTATCAGGTTACAGCATTAGTCTGAATTCTATGGCTTATCCCCCAGTGAATATATTTTGGTATCTCTCATTATAGCACTCTCGTTAGAAGCCTCCCCATTTGGTATTCTTATTCTCCTTTGCCTCTGTTTTGCTCTTTTATTTAAATAAATAAATCTGGCACTGAAACACTTCATGTTGTACTTTGAATGAAAATTATAACAAAAAAAGGGGAGGTAAAAAAAGAAAAATATTTAACCTAATTATTTAACACCTTTGCTTTCAACACTAGAAGTCCATCTTTCCCATAGCCTGTATGATAAGGATTTTAAGATCCCAAAGAAGGATCTGTTGAATATTTGGAAAGAAAATTAAGAAAACAGTAAACGAATAAATTCTAAGCAGGGTTTTGCAATTATGGAAGCCAAGTGGCTAAACCTCAGTAAAGACACAAAAATTCCTTCTGTTGTTCTTAGAGTGGTTGTAGGGAAAAAGGCAAAAAATTGATGGTGGAAGTACAAAAATAAAAGAAAAATAGTAGGAAGTAGAAAAATAGAATAAGTAGAAAAATATTCCATAAAAAATAATTTGTTTCTCTGCACTTTAAGACCTAGGTGTGCAGAATGTCTGTCTGTTCTGACCATAATGGAAGCTTTTTACTGTAGGATATCGTCTCTCATATTGCAGTGAGATGGGAAATACCCCAGTGAGACTCAAAATCATTTGAATATAGGACCAAGTAGAAAGCAAAATCCAGTTAACAGGAGTCCCACACTTTTCACAGAGGATTTCCCTGTTTCCCCACTGTAAACCCAGAGGGGCAGCATGCCCACCCTGCACTGAGCTCAGCCCCGTTCCCTCCCGCAGGTGCACGGCAGGAACCTGCTGTCCATCGACTACGACCGCAACATCCGCACGGAGAAGATCTACGACGACCACCGCAAGTTCACGCTGCGCATCATCTACGACCAGCTGGGCCGGCCCTTCCTGTGGCTGCCCAGCAGCGGCCTGGCCGCCGTCAACGTCTCCTATTTCCTCAACGGGCGCCTGGCGGGGCTGCAGCGCGGCGCCATGAGCGAGAGGACCGACATCGATAAGCAGGGCAGGGTCGTGTCGCGCATGTTCGCCGACGGCAAAGTCTGGAGCTACACCTACCTGGAAAACGTAGGTGGTGGTGTCGTGTTGGTCGCCCTGATTCTTTTCAGCCTTCTGATGTTTTACATTTCTGTGCTGGAGTTCTCACGCATGTAACATAAGCAAAAAGTGATGTTTTCTAAACTGTGCATGCCTCCCTGGGGGAAGGACAAATTGATGGACTTCCAAGTTGCCCAGTGGGGTCAAAGAGGTGTCAACCTCGTGGCCCGATCGCTGATCAAACTCCAAAAACTATTTAAACCCTAATCCCAAAAAAAGTCCTTCTTTCTCGTTCTCAAAACCGGATGGTGTGAGTGTAGTTTTTTCATGTCCGTCTGGCAACACTGTTCTCCTCCTGGCACAAGCTGCAAGGAGACAAAATTCTGTTTGGCTTCATGGCACGTAAATCACGCACACAAAGTAGCTAAGATTTGATGTATCCCAGCTGTTAACCATCCCCAGTCTCAAAACTACTTATTTTTCAATTAGTCAGCTGAATATGACTAATTCTTAATGGGAAATATTTTGTTCGTGGTTTCTCTCTTTTGATATTTTCCTGCCATAGAATGGCAATAAATTAACACAATGAATTGTGTTTAATTAAGCCCAAAAATGCATGACTAAACCTGACAAAAGGTTCATGTAGAAACAGGTAATTCATCTCTAATTGTTACTTATTAAATGAAAGTATGGTAGTGCGTTTTTACTTAGCCTAATTAGCACACTTCAGTCATAAAAGTATCTTAAATACTGCAAAACTGCATATTGTTTTCCCTTTCCCTTCTTGTTGTTCTAAGTAAACCAGAGCTGATGTTCTCTGCTTAGTTTCTCACATATTTCACAGTAACAGTTGTAAATTACAACTACTGGCAGAAAGATAAATCATTTGTCTAACTCCTCTGCACCCCCTAGGGAAAAAAAGGAAAAATAAAAAAAAAGTCCTCCTATAGGGAGGACAGCTCACAGGTTGCTAACCTACACTTTCTCTGGAGCATCAGCGTATTGATTTCCAAGGAGCAGATCCTCTCATGTGGCAACCTGACAATATTCCTGAGCAGCTCTGTGCCCCAGACTAATATATCTGATTCTCTTTGTACTCATTTAACATTAGTGCCTCTCCAGTAAACTTTCCTTCAATTCCTTCTCTCAGGCCACATGCTGACAGCCGGTAACAGTGTGTTGTTGTTGTTTCCCCTGCAGTCGATGGTGCTGCTGCTGCAGAGTCAGCGCCAGTACATCTTCGAGTACGACTCATCGGACCGCCTGCACGCCGTCACCATGCCCAGCGTGGCCCGGCACAGCATGTCCACCCACACCTCTGTGGGCTACATCAGGAACATCTACAACCCCCCCGAGAGCAATGCCTCCGTCATCTTTGATTACAGCGATGACGGCAGGATCCTGAAAACGTCATTTTTAGGTACCGGCCGACAAGTCTTCTACAAGTATGGAAAGCTGTCCAAGCTGTCTGAGATTGTTTATGACAGCACGGCGGTTACTTTTGGGTATGACGAAACTACGGGTGTCCTAAAAATGGTGAATTTGCAAAGTGGAGGATTTTCTTGTACGATTCGCTATCGGAAAATTGGTCCTCTTGTTGACAAACAAATCTACAGGTTCTCTGAAGAAGGAATGGTCAATGCAAGGTTTGATTATACATATCATGACAACAGCTTCCGAATTGCAAGCATCAAACCCATCATAAGTGAGACGCCTCTTCCAGTTGACCTTTATCGTTATGATGAGATTTCTGGCAAAGTAGAGCATTTTGGCAAATTTGGAGTTATTTATTATGATATAAACCAGATTATCACCACGGCAGTTATGACACTGAGCAAGCACTTTGACACCCACGGGCGCATCAAGGAAGTGCAGTACGAAATGTTCCGCTCCCTGATGTACTGGATGACCGTGCAATACGACAGCATGGGAAGGGTGACCAAAAGAGAGCTCAAACTTGGTCCCTATGCAAACACAACCAAGTACACCTATGACTACGATGGAGATGGTCAACTGCAAAGTGTGGCAGTCAATGACAGGCCCACCTGGCGCTACAGCTACGACCTGAACGGGAACCTCCACCTCCTGAATCCTGGAAACAGCGTCCGGCTGATGCCGCTGCGCTACGACCTCAGGGACAGGATCACACGCCTGGGGGACATCCCCTACAAGATCGACGATGACGGGTTCCTGTGGCAGCGGGGTGCGGATGTGTTTGAGTACAACTCCAAAGGGCTCCTGACAAGAGCTTACAACAAAGCAAATGGGTGGAGTGTCCAGTACCGCTACGACGGACTGGGCCGGAGGGCTTCCTGCAAGACCAACCTGGGGCATCATCTACAGTACTTTTATGCTGATCTTCACAATCCAACAAGGGTAACTCATGTCTACAACCATTCCAACTCCGAAATTACCTCTTTGTACTATGATCTGCAGGGCCACCTCTTTGCAATGGAGAGCAGCAGTGGGGAAGAGTATTACGTGGCCTCTGATAACACAGGCACTCCATTAGCTGTGTTCAGCATCAACGGCCTCATGATCAAGCAGCTCCAGTACACGGCCTATGGAGAGATCTATTACGACTCTAACCCAGATTTCCAGCTGGTCATTGGGTTCCATGGAGGGCTGTATGATCCTTTAACCAAACTCGTGCATTTTACCCAAAGGGACTACGATGTCCTGGCTGGGCGCTGGACATCTCCTGATTACACCATGTGGAAAAAAATTGGCAACGAACCCGCTCCTTTCAATCTGTACATGTTCAAGAGTAACAACCCTCTCAGCAACGAACTGGATCTAAAGAATTATGTAACAGGTGAGACTTCTTCACATTTATAATATGTAACACTACAGCTTGGAAGCTGATTTGGGAAAGAAATCCAGCTTCTCCTTATGTGAGCCCTTTGCTCAATCCTCACGTCAAGTTTGGGCCATCTTCCTCTTTCGACTATGAAAGGAACTGGATATTTCTGATTCCTTCGTACTGCTCTTCCCTGAATGAAGGGCTCTAAGGGAGAAGCCATGATGAATTATGGAGGGAAAAAAATAAATATAAGTTTGCCTGAATATAAAATTTCACAGCCATAGCGCTCTTCCTATTGAACTAGTGCTGTATAAAGAAGTGTCCATTCTAATTCTGTATCAAGAAAAGTGAAGTCGTGTATAGGAATCACTGACAGGATGGTTCAGAATCGGAAACCAGAAGTACTCAGGTCTCTTTCTTTCAGGGCTACTTTCAAAATTATCTACTGACTGAGCCCATGGGCACATTATGAATTAGCACCAAGAATGGATTTAATTAGACCTCTTTTTCCTATTTAACTTCTAATATGCAAACAGTCTTTAAAATTAAATCCTTGATGTTTTTTAAGATTATTTCATCCTGAAAGACTAATAAACGTTATGGATTGTGTAGAGCAAAGAAACAAAAGTAGTTTTGATCACATATGTTAGAATTGGGTAAAACTTGTAACCCTTTCTTAATTAGAAATAATTTTTCACTTAGTAACATCACACAGTACTTGAACTAGCTGCTGGCAGTTTCTAAAAGGAAAGGTAATTAATATGTCTTCAGGAAAAGCTTTTTTTCAGAATTGAATATGCAGTATACAATAATTAGAGTAGTGATACCATTTTTAAAAAGGAACGATCCTAATTTTAGCAGTAATTTGAATTTCAAGAAAAGTGTGCATTTCCTTCAAAGAAAATCATAGCACGTTTCATTAGTACATTGCAACCTAACAGTAGGTGTAACACACCACAGGTTCTAGTGGAGCAGCTTTGCAATTAGGAGATAATGTGATTTGTATCTGATAGTGTGAAAATACTGGTAACTAAAATTACCTCCTTGTCCTAAATTCAACAGAAGTCCTATTTTCATCCACCACCCTTTGATTTTGATTTTCAACATCATCTTATTGTGTTTTGCTACATTCTGAAATTATATTTATTTACTTTATCCATCCATTGGATGAAATCTAATAAGATAAATTACATTTAGGGACAACACTGACCTTGTAGTCTGTAAAAATACTTAATCAGTGATGCAAATATTTGTTGCTGTAGGGCTGAAAAGATGATCTTTGACAAGAAGTGATTATGGTGGCACCTTTGTTGTCATAGTAAAAAAAAACCAAAACAAAACAAAACAAAACAAAACAAACAAAAAAAACAACAACAACAACAAAAAAACAGAGAACAAAAAAACGCCACCAAAAACCCTCCCCTCATTCCATTCTTACTGTTAACCCCTGACACTGATTCATTCACAGGTTTTGCTGAAAACAAATTCCTGTAGCAAGTGCAGTGCTGCAAAGCACATTAGCTCAGCAAAATAGTAACTGTTCTGTATATAGGTCCTCCTCTGGTTTCTGTGGAATTAGAGCAGATGAAGTGAATTGTTCAGGAGTTACCATTTTACCATAAAATAAAATTGAAACCTTTTAAGGACCAGTAACCCTGTGCTGTCCAAAGGTTCAGGAAAAATACAGTAGGCATTCTGTGATGGGAGGTGGATACAGATACCTCATAGAGGCAGAGTATCTTACTACTTATTTTAGAGTCAGAATTGCCAAGCAAAAAAAAAGACTTTTGGGGGAAACAGGCTTTGCAACAGCTCAGCTCACAGAAGTGGCAGTAGCAACATCAGGAGCCAGTGTGGGCCAGCAAGGAGAAATGGCCAGTGGGAAAGAAAGAGAGATTTTTTTAAGCAAAAATTATTATGAAACCAGGAAATGTTTCTCTGTCAATGGAGTCATGGACTCCTTTTTGTTAAAAGAGTTATCATTTGGATAACTAAAGTACATCATTAGTTCTTAATACTTGCTGAATGAGAATTACTGCTATTAACTTAGTTACTCAGCTTTTACAGCTAGATCTGAGGACAGAGATTTTGTGGTTAAACCCACATCTGGAACTTGCTGAGGCTCACCTCAGAGCTGAGCTGTAATCCTCCCAATACACAGCTGCTACTTTCCCTGGAGGGATGGGGAGGATATTCTAAATTTAGACATCTGATTTACAAATCTGGCTTCTCACTGCTTTTAATGGTGCCTCCTGAGACCTGGTGACAGCTGATAGAAGTAGGACATAGAAGAGAAGCCATGTCTTTCCCCAAAGGACTTTGCAGATGTTTTTAGAGTGTTAACCTAATAAAATATCATTATACAATACAGTTTATAGGTTACATAGAGTAGCCACATCTGACAGAAGGTGTCAGAGATGGAACGAGTACTGCATACTGTAAAATGTTTGGATAATTCATGTGCTCTAATGGAAAAGAATGAAAGAGCTGCTATATCCCTGATTAATTATTTAGGGTAAATTTAACATAGTGTTGCCTGTGCTTCGTCATGGTGGATTGCTACAATTCTGTAAAGTTTCACACTATATTAATTGTGACTTCACTTGCTACTTGAAATTAAGGATGTCAAAGATGGATTTCCTATTTTTTTTTATTTCCTCTATTTGTTAAATACATGTGTTCCTCATTTAGCTGCTTTCTTTTGATTTTTAGATGTCAAGAGCTGGTTGGTGATGTTTGGATTTCAGCTTAGCAACATCATTCCTGGTTTCCCTAGGGCAAAAATGTACTTTGTGTCACCACCATACGAGCTGTCTGAGAGTCAAGCGTGTGAAAATGGACAGGTAGGCAGAAAGATTAAATTACTTTTCTGGATAAATTTGCCCCACTCTGTGGATAGAATCACTGGCTCTTCTGTAGTTACAGCAGAAGGCCAAGCACTTAATTCAGTGTAAAGTGAAGTGAGTATAGCTACATTTTATACTAATGAACATATGCCTTTCTTGCCAGCCTTCGTTGTTATCACAATTACACTGTCATTAGTTTGTCTTTTATTGAGTTATTCCTTGATTAACAAGTTGTAACTCGATTAACTTGATTAGCAATGACAAAGGGAGACTTTGTCAGGGTAATTTATCATCTGTTGTACCTTTGGTAAAACCATCCTAATAATGTGTTGCAATAAACTTAGGTTGGTACTTCTTTTACTGGTAAAAAAGGGTTCTTCTTCTCACCCTGTAAAAGGTTTTTTTACCACAATTTGTCATTTTTCTGGTTAGAGGTTTTGATTTGCTACTCCATTTAACCTCACTTACAGCGTTCATACTTATTGTCAGGTTAAGGGTGGACAACAGTATATGGGTTTAACTTTTATAATAAATTTCAACCCATTTAATAAACTTCAGAAGAGTACTAGGCCAATTCCAAACCTACTCTTTGCTAGGCTTACTTCATCTTTGTGGTAATACAATAGAAATAATCATATAAAACCTAAACATACCACTTTCTAGGCTTCTAAGTCATTTGAGAGTCTAAACACCCTCTTCAGGAATTGCTTTGGTGCTTTTGGGCCCAACTTTCATTTATTTTCAAAAAAGCTTATATTTATAAGCATTTTAGTTATGTGTATATATATATATATATATATATATATATATATATATATAGGTTGAAATCTCTGGGAAAAAAAGTGTCCACAAGTTAAATGTCACCTTTTAATACATTGATTCTCTTTGTTTTCAGCTCTGATTAAAATTTTGCTAGACTTGGGCCCTTCCTATTCATTTTATAATTGGCCAAAATTGAAATTTGTGGTGCCTGTATGCTGCAGAAGGTGATGAGAAGCATTTAGTTGGTCTTACAGATGGCAAAATAATTTGCTGAATGAGTATTTACCTGATTCTGAACAAGATATGCATGAAGGGAGGGATGGATGGATGGATGGATGGATGGATGGATGGATGGATGGATGGATGGAGGGATGNGGATGGATGGATGGATGGATGGATGGATGGATGGATGGATGGATGGATGGATGGAGGGAGGGATGGAGGGAGGGATGGATGGAGGGATGGATGATGGATGGATGGATGGATGGAGGGATGGATGGATGGAGGGATGGATGGATGGATGGATGGATGGATGGATGGAAGGAAGGATAGATAACTATGGGTGGTCTTTTGTAGACTAGAATTTTTCTCTTCACATCTTTCCTTTAGAAAAGTAAAGCAAAGATCATTATTGGTCTCTGAAATGAGTATGTTCAGATCTGCATCTTCTTTGGTATTTTTTTTGTTTTGTTTCGCTTTCCCCAGCTAATTACAGGAGTGCAGCAGACGACAGAACGACACAACCAGGCTTTCATGGCTCTGGAGGGACAGGTGATATCTAAAAGATTACATGCCAAAATCAGAGAAAAAGCAGGCCACTGGTTTGCCACGAGCACTCCCATTGTGGGCAAAGGAGTCATGTTTGCCGTGAAGGAAGGCCGTGTCACCACCGGCGTTTCCAGCATAGCCACAGAGGACAGCAGGAAGATCGCCTCGGTGCTGAACGGCGCTCACTACTTGGAGAAGATGCACTACAGCATCGAGGGCAGGGACACCCACTACTTCGTCAAGGTGGGCTCGGCCGACAGCGACCTGGTCACCCTGGCCATGACCAGCGGGAGGAAGGTCCTGGACAGCGGCATCAACGTCACCGTGTCCCAGCCCACGCTGGTGGTCAGCGGCAGGACTCGAAGGTTTACGAACGTTGAGTTCCAGCACTCCACGCTGCTGATGAACATCCGCTACGGGCTGACGGCCGAGGCGCTGGACGAGGAGAAGGCCCGAGTGCTGGACCAGGCCCGGCAGCGCGCCCTGGCCGCCGCCTGGGCCAAGGAGCAGCAGAAGGCGCGGGACGGGCGCGAGGGCAGCCGCGTATGGACGGACGGAGAGAGGCAGCAGCTCCTCAGCACGGGAAGGGTTCAAGGTTACGAGGGATATTATGTCCTGCCCGTGGAGCAGTACCCAGAGCTAGCAGACAGTAGCAGCAACATCCAGTTTTTAAGACAGAATGAAATGGGAAAGAGGTAACAAATTAACCTGCTGTCATCCTTTGCTGGATGAATCAGTAGTCGTAACTGTTATCTCCTCTCCTAAGGAGATGAAGACCTAAATGGGGGCACTAGGCTGAGCTACTCTGGGATAGTAAAGTGGCAAAAAAGCTCATATTTTTTGAGTTAAATGCTACTGTTCAAGTGATTAAAAACCACATCCTGAAGTGGACTAAAGCCAGACTGAAAACTCTTAACCGTACAAATTAAAAAGTACCCCTGAAATATTACCCACTTGTTCTGGGTCTAAAGAAAAACAAAAAGAAGGCCTCGTATTGTATTACCTCACTCCATTCACACGTGAGCAAACTAAGAAATCCAAGTGGGCCACTTTCACTAACCAGCTGATGAAACACAGATGATTCAGACTGCTTGTTTGATAAATATCCAAGAGGTTTTCATTTAAAGCAAAATACAGATGCATTTAAAACATGACTTTGGGGTGATTTGTGTGTAGCAACTGGAGGACAAATGAAATGCAAGTGAGAGCGCACTGGAAATAGGAAAGGAAAATATATTTAAAAGTAACAAAACCACACTTGCACTCTGACCCTCCACTTGTCTGGCCTGAAGCTTAACTTATTCAAAGAGGGCAGAGTGTAAAGTTACATTCAAAATGGTGGCTATAAATCACTACAGATAAATTTCATACTCTGTTTGTCTTTGAAGATTTCCATTGTGGACAGTATAACACAGTTACAGGGTGTAGTCTGTTTAGATTCAGTAGTTTGTTGGTATCAGTTCCAGTAGAGCTGTGGGCATTGTGTTACACTATTGCAAATGGGCACCACGTCAGATCACCCTGTACATACATCAGCCAGAAGGCACAATCACTGTTTCAGATTTAAAAATTATTAGTGTGTTTGTTTGGTCGAGAAACTGAGACAATCACATTACGGTCACCACAAAAAAAAAAAAAAAGAAAAAAAAAGTCTAATAAGAACTTTGGTACAAGAACTTTTTTGTAATATACATGTATGAATTGTTCATTGAGTTTTTATATTAATTTTAATTTGCTGCTAAGCAAAGACTAGAGACAGGCAAAGATAATTTATGGCAAAGTGTTTAAATTGTTTATACATAAATAAAGTCTCTAAAACTCCTGTGAATTAGTTGTCTTCCATTGCAAGATCTTGTAAAAGCAATTTTTGTCTGGCTGTTTCTAATGCACACAGCATTTTGTATGTGGAAATTACTTCCTGTGGTTCCATGGATCCTGCAGGGTCCTGCTGGTTCTTTGATCTCTGGGCAAGCAAAGTCCTTCACACACATCACCCAAAAATCTGCTTAGGACACAGGAGAAAATTGGTAAATGCTTCAGAAATGCCCTCTCTGCACCTCATGACTAGCAGCCCTCAAACTGCCATGTTTCAATTCTGGAATTAGTTTAATTGCACTCAAGTAACCTCTAAACAGTTTGAAAATGTAGTAACATAATATTAAATGCAACATGCAAGGCTGTGCTGTGAGCCAGGAAGTCTCCATGAAATCTGTCTTCTTTGGGAGATTGCTTATTTCTACCACATTTAAAAACGGGAGGTAAGATCAAAGACCCTCTCCTAAGCAAACAGTCACTCCTGGTGATGATAAAAGGGAGCCATCCATCACCCAGAGCCCTGCCGCTTTTATCTCATTTCAGTATGTAGCTGGGGAGCTCTACTTAATTTTGAGAACAGTTTTGCTTTTGGGGTTGCAAATGAGGTTTTTAATGATTCATGATAGCAACAGAGATGCTTGAATTGATTATGGGCATAAATTCACTCCAGGGCATTTTTAAAGCTGAGCAGTTCAGTGCCTGTGTGGTGCAACACCTGGAGCACTCAGAAAGCACATCTAATTTTTCTGTGCAAGCGAGAGCCACCCAGCTCTGCCCGGGAGTTACACCCATGTGTGCCCCCCATGGGCACCCCCAGCCCTCTTACTCATCCTCTGAAGAGGAAGTCTGGCTGCATTTTGAGATGAAGTCTTGATTGCCCATCACTGCAGGTGTTTTTCTTTGCTGAAGGACTTGGAGTGCTGTTACATTAATATTTTGTTCCTTACAAGTGAAATCTCTTAAGGAAGTGGTTTTTTTTAATGGAGGAATAAAACATGAAATCACGAAGTGGAGACACTTTGCATTTTTGCAGTTTGTCTGAATTACCTGGCCCTGTCCTGGTAAGCTTCTTAGCTCATTTTTTGGGAAACAATTTTTCTTGCAGTTTGAGAGGGTTGAAATGAGAACCTGTCACACAGTCCCTGGTGTCCTTCATTCTGTTACCATTCTCCTAAAGCTGAAACTCTTTAGAACTGGAGATTCTGCTACTTCAAAAGGGAACTCAGTTAAGCTAAAAGGGAAGCATTCTTTGAATATTAATGACTATCAGAGGAGATGTAACAAATTTCAGGGGACACACTCCCTACTCATCTCCTTTGCAACTAACATACACCATCAGGATGTTCTTAAACAGAGTTTTGGGAGATGGTGCTAAATTCTCACCAGAGATCTCACCAGAGATCATTGATCCAGGGCTAGCTGTAGTTTCCAAAGCCAGTGTGCAGCTCAGCACAGGCTGTGTGGAAAGCCCCAGCAATACCCTTGAGCTCTTAGGCCCAGCCTAGCCTTGTGCTGGACCTGACTAAGGTCATTCCCAGCTCTGCCACTTCACTTTCCCTGTGTTCCCAAAGAGACCCCCAGCCTCACTCCCATCTACGTGGACTACCCAGCCTGTCCTTTTGGCAACTGAACTGCACTGTGTCCAGTGACTCAGAGAACCTCGTGTGGTGCACCAAAGAGGTTGGAAGAATGGCTGTATTTTTTGTAATTATGACAAAAGAGCTAAATTCTCTCGTGTCTGGAAAAAGCAGCTGACTGGTAGAGCCCATTCTAAAGAGTTTTCACTTAACAAATGAGGGAGATAACTGGACTGGTGTGGCCATGGCCAGATCTCTTGTGGTCCCATCCGGGTTTCCCGTTTCTTGAAGCATCTGTTTCTCCCTTTTTCTTTCCACAACCTTCTCTTTCCTCACCTCAAACTGCTGTCTCCCATTCCTCTCAAAGCTCTTGCTTTTCCTCTCTTTTCCTTGCTACACTTTTCCATATAGAATAGATGCTTAACCTAAAGCACTTCCAAGGAGACAGGAACTGGATTATTTGTATGAGGGAGTAGTTAAGTGGTGGCTTTGACAGTGACATTGTGTCTGTGTCCCCAACAGCACTGTGACCAGGACAGAGCAAGGGCACCCATCAAAGGACCTGACCTGAAAAGCACTCCTGGCCGTGGGAAGGCACAAAACACAAGCTCAGGCCAGCCTAAGTACCATGAACATGGGTTTGCCCTCCCAGCTCACTTGAGTACAAGCTTTGTTTGCAGAGAGAACAGGAATCCTAAAATAGGCTTCTGTTCGATGCTAAAACCAGCTGCAAAATCAGCATTAGAATACATTTCCTTTTTTTCCTATTGTATTCCTGTAACTGAAGGAATTTAGTATTTACAACTTTGCATTTTAGCTTGGAAAAAAACCCTGTTGTGTTTCCTGACTTATCCCAAAGCGTGGACTGGCTGTGGGTGTAGCATGTGTCTCAGCACGCCCTGCCCCTCACCACCACGGCTGTTTTGCCTCTCGAGGTGGCACCTGTGGCACTTTGGCCACACGATGGCAGTTCTGCCCATGAGACACCCGAGGTGCCAGACTTTGCCTCCTGGCACTGCCTTGCCCACAGCTGTGCTCTGTCAGCCTTCCTTAGGGTTGGTGTGTCTCGGATTAAGGCACACACAGACATTTCTCCTAAAGCTGGCCCACACCAGAGTATCCACACTGCTCTCATGGGAATAAATAAAGGGAAAGAACCACTTAGGCCTTTTTTTTGTTTTTCTTTTGCTACCTGTAGTGCAGTGGCTGACACAAGAGCACACACTGGGCTCTGAGAGGGCACAGAGCCAGACTGAAACCTGCATGGAAGCCTGGCTCTGGCACTTGCAGTTTTTACCTCCCATCCCTTGGGATATGCAGCCTCTCAGAAATTTCCTGATAGAAAGGACTGTGCCCACACCATTCTGCCTCTGTAAGCCAAGTCCCTGATCTTCATGTAGTCCAGGCTCATTATTGTTGTAAGAACAGAAGAGTCAGACATCCCTCACCTGCCCTGAACACAACCATGGCACTGCCTTCCAAGGCTCTTCAGGCTTGTTGGTCATTTCCTGTTAAAGAGTCCAAGAAAAGCACATCAGGATTGAATGCCACTGAATAATTTGCATTCACTGCTTTTTGCTGTAATTTCTGTAAGGTTCACCCCTTTGACAACAGACTCACCACCCTTCTCAAATAAGCACTCAATAATGATCAAACATGGGAATATGTTCAACACACAGCCTTGAGGGTACAGCCCTAAGAAACTCCAAAGGTAAAGTTTCAGTTACTGAATTGTACTGTCCTGTGTTCATCTGGTGATCTTCCATGAGAACCCCCTGTGAAGGTCAGTCATAAAGTCGGGTGACCTTTGAACTGTGGCTCAGTTCAAAGGGGGGATTTTACCTAACAAATTACAGCAGCTGTAATGAAGAGGTACCAGGACCTCTCTGTCTCTGTGCTGCCTCTGAACTTTCCTGCCAACAGTATAAGTTCCTTCCCAGCCTCTTCCAGTACAGCCTGCAGCATAAAAGTTCCTTATTTACAAGGATTACTTAGTTCAAACAGTGCTCACTGCATTTGAAACCTGTCACTCCTCTGGAACCAAACTCACTTCTCCACCTCTGTGGCACCAGATTCCAAGGGCTGTGCTACAGAAGAGGGTCAGCATCCACCACAGTACAGATGCTGACACAGCTGGAAAGATGTTTTACTCTGCACATCTCTGAAGTGGCAGTAAGATCTCAGAGCCCTAGAGCCACTTTCAGCCCACAGAAAACAGTGAAGGAGCGTGGGCAGGTGGCTCCACTGGGCAGGGTCTGTCTCTGAAGGCTGTGCTGCTGCTTGTGCCAATATATAGACATATATTGTATGCTGTGACTGCTTGGTTAGGTCGATAATATCAGAACAATTCTGTCTCACTCCCCCTGTATGTCTCATCTCCCCAGTGAGCACAGTTATATGCAACATTTGAGCATGACTAAGAGCTCTAGGAAGGCAAATACCATTGCCAGTGTCAAAGCACCAACTCCCCTGTGTTGATAAAGCCTTTTCTGCTTCTGCCTAACCCAGCAAAGCAGTGCTGGGCACAGCTGGAGCTGTGGTCATGAGCTGTGTGTGTCTACAGCAGCAACACCTGAGCTGCTGGGAAGAGCAAGTGGCATTTAGTAAGCAGCAGAGACTGGGTGACACAAAAGTCATCACAGAATACTTTGCAGCACCCTCACAGCAGGGCCCATCACGCTCAGGGATTAAGTTGGTAATTTTAATCTCAATTGACTGACAGCTCACTGTGCCAGCTCAGCCTCCCCACCACAATCACCAAAAATAAGCAAAAACGTGAGGGTGGAGGCACCTGTGTGATGGGCTCAGGTACCCAAGCCAGGCATGCAGCCAGATCACCAGCAAGAGAACAGCTTGGCAGGGAAGGCAAGGACTGGACCCTGCCAGCCTCTCCCACACACAGTTTGGGGTCTGCCTGCCCAGCAGTTTTCTGTAGAGATTAAAAAAAATCAGATTCCTGCTTGCCTCTGAAGGCTGAGTGATCTTTTAGAAAACATCCCCATCTCAATGCCTTGGTCTCTGCCCAGCTGGGGAAGGCAGGTCATTAACCCTGCAGCCTGCCCAGCTTTCTCCACCACCAGCCCCAGGAGCCTCTTCTAACCTGCTGAATGTGGGGTTTGCACCCAGGGCAAGAGCCAGTGCCCAGCAGATGCCCTGAACCCACCCATGTTCTCCAGTTCACCTGGAGCTCAGCAGGTGCCACCAGCCCTGCCCAGGCTTCCCCACACCTCCTGCAGCAGGAATGGGGTGTTGCTCTTCAAAACACACATCTAATGTCACAAGTTAGTCTTCCCCTCATTTCCTTGTTCATTAAAATACTTGTGTAGCATCTTAGGAGGATTTAATTGTTACGGTCAGGCTACTTCTGAGCCGAGGAGGGGGACAAAAAAAGGTAAGTAATAAAGTAAAATGTGGCAAAAACACCACGGGAGAGAGCTGTGTGCCAACTTTCAGACAAGCAAATGAATGCAGCCAATTTATAAATCCTTAACAAATAGGATTTACAATGGAAGTGGCAGTTAAGCCACCATGAGTACAGAAGGTGGCAGGCAGTGCTCTGTAATGCTGTCCGTGCTCTGCTGCAGTAGCTCAGCAGCATTGCTATTGGAGAAATTGTATTTACAGAACTTTTTCATCTTTAGATGACAGCTTTTGGCAGGCTTTAGTCTAATTTGGTGGTTGCATACAAAAGGAAAATCAGCCAGCAGGACTCTGGGCCATACCACTGACTATGCTGCTAAAACCCAGGCCTTGTGACTGTGTCAAATACCTCCCTGTCCTCAAACTCCACCAGCTGCAACCATCACATAAATGAAAGTAAAATATTAAGAAATATTGGTGCTATAAATCAGTAATTCAGCTATCTCATTTTTAGTTGTTGGCAATAGTCACTGACTCAATAGGCTCTACTTGATAAATCAGACTTTTTCATCTGTCAGAGGTTCTCTGTAGAGATAGAAAAACCAGATTCCTGCTTGCCTCTGAAGGTTGAGTGATCTTTTAGAAAACATCCCCATCTCAATGCCTTGGTCTCTGCCCAGGTGGGGAAGGCAGGTTTTTAAAAACCTTGGGACAAAGCACACAAGAGGAGAGTTTTCACACTTAGCACAGGGCCCATACTGAAAAGCAGGGATTGGTGTGGGTGGAGGCTGCTGGAGGGCTTGGAGTCCAGCTCTTTCTTTGGTTCCAGTGTCCCAGGACAGGTGAGGATAACCCCATGTTAAGGGCATGTCCAGCTGAGACATGACTATCTTCAAGGCTGGCAACAGCAACCTACTCAGTGCTCAGTCAGCCTCACAGCAAAATTAGTATTTCTTATGTTTAACCAGAACTCTCTGTATATCTTTCTTTGCCTTTTTCCTTTGCCCTGTCACTGGACACCACTGAGACAATCCTGCCTCTCTTGTCATTACTCCTCCTTTCAGATACACAACTATTAGATCACCCCTGAGCCACCTCCTCTCCAGGCTGAGCAGCCTCAGCTCCCTCAGCCTCCCCCTGTTTCAGATAATCCTGTCCCTTCACCATCTCACTGCTCTTTGCTGGGCTCTGCAGTAAGTCTGTGTCTGTTTTGTCCAGGGTCACTCAGACCCAGACTCAGCACCTCAACCACGTCTCACTGGTGCTGAGCAGAGGGGAGGGATCCCCTCCTCAGCCCCTGGGTGATGCCCTGGCAAATCCAGCCCAGGGTGTTGCTGGCTCACTCTGCCACAAAATCATATTGCTGGCTCAGGATCAACTCGTTGTGCCCCAGGTCCTTTTCTGGAAAGCTGCTCTACACCTGGGTGTCCTCCAGCTCATACTGGTGCTTGCTCCTGCTCAGGTGCAGGACTCTGAACTTCCCTTTGCTGATCCTCACGAGGTTCCCATCAGCCCCTCTCTCCATCCTGTGCCCCTGGATGGCAGAAGATCCTCTGCTTTACCAGCCGCTCTGCCTCCAATCTCCCCCAGTTGCCAGGGCACTCCCAAGCCAGCAGGGAACAGCCTGGCAGTGCCATCAGCCAGCTCCCTCGGCTCTCCTGGGCGCACTCCCTCAAACCACAGGGATGTCCACGTTCCTTTTGTTGTTCCCTGACCTGGTCCTGCTCCACTGACACCGCACGGAGGGCAGGACCCTGTGCCCTGCCCTGGGCAGCTGCAGACAGCTGTGCCACTGGACAGATTGCCGGGGCAGCAGGACAGGCTGCCAAGGCTCCTGGCTCCTGTCCCAGCAGCAGCAGCCTGCTCTCGGGAGCAGCCCGGTGTCCCTCGCCCGCGGAAGGACGACGATCCCTGTCCCTTGGCCACTCGCTGCTGCCTCAGCCCTGCCGCTGAACCTGCTCCTCCACACTGAGACTGAGACAGAAATCCCACTGCAGCGCCCTGCCGGCGCTATGGCAGGGTAAGGTGAGCCTCCCTCGGCAGAAGAATCCCATCTGTCAGGTTAGGAACACAACCCGTCCTGGCAAAGCCGAGTCTTGTGCTCCCCGTGGCCTGGCTCAGGCACATGGCGGGGCCCAGCGGTGCCTCTGCAGCTCCGCGGATCCATCGCCAGCCGGTTTTGGGGACACACCGTGGTGGCACTGGGGTGTTTGTGCAGCTCGGGGTGCATCACCGGTGTCTGTGCGCTGGGCGCACTCCTGTCACAAGCTGCACACGTGCAGGAGCTCCCTTCTTTGCTCAGCAAAGGACACTTGGCACACTCAACATGGATGAGCTCTGTGCCCTGTCCGTGTCCTACTGTCCCGCCGCTGCTGTGGGACACCCGCTCAGGGTGGCAGGGGACTCTTGCTCGGGCAGTCACACGTCAGGGGGGCAGGAATGCCAAATTTCTCATTTTCAGGGCGGAAAGGTTGAGCTGACATGTGACCAGGACAATCCCGCTGGAGGGAGGAGTCCTCCCTGACTTCTGAGCAAATAATGAGCCAGTGAAAAAAGCAATATATACCAAACCGATTGATTTTTCTGCCAGATAGGATCTCCACGACAGGCTGATGGAAATTTATTAACCATTATTTTTAAACTTTTATAACTGGGAGCGACTGTCTGTCCCCGTTCCTCACTCCCATCCACAGGGCCAGGGCTGGCAGCCCAGGGCAAGACCTGCCTCTGCCTCTGCTGGGGAGCTCAGTGCCAGCCCCACGGCCACTCCTGAGGGCTGGGTGGCTCCTGGGGGACAGCCGGGTGGCAGCTGCCAAGAGCTGCTGATGCCCCGCAGGGGACAGCTGGGCACAAACAGCTCCGGTTTCACGGGGGTGGTCTCCCACGTGGGTTAAGCAGCTCCCAATTATTGCAAGGGAGAGGATTCACAGACACACTCAGCTCCTAGAGCGTGTAACAGGCATATCCATTCACTCTGGGAACACAGAGACCTGAACTTCCCAGAAATGTTGAGGGGTGATGGCAGTGCTTCCACTGGGCACAAATGGCTTAATAAAGCAACAGAGATCGGGGTTATTTTGGGGTAAAAAACCACCCAAACCTGTTTTGTTCATAGGTGAAAAGAATCTGAGCACCCAAAGGTCACAGTCAGGAATTTATTCCCTCACTGCAGGCTTGTTTGCTGACAGATAAAGATCTTTGATGCAGGTGTACAAAGTGCCAAGGATCAGGAATGCAGCACAGAGTGAACCCGTGACCAAGTGACGCGTTTGTGGCAGGAATCACTAGAGCTGTCAGAGGTGTCCTGCAATGTATCCTGTTCTTCCAGAGGCAGAGCTCAGCTGACAGAGGGTTTCCTGCCCTCTTAACGACGCTGCCAAGGATGCTGCCCTGTTGGAGCCAGCCTTGCCCCTGGCAGGGGATAGCCTCAACGTTTGCACTGGTGTAAATATTAACTCATGGCTTGGTAGAACCCTGATTCAGGAGTGGCTGGGGACTGTCCCACAGACTGCAGTACCCCAGGTCATAACAGTAATGTCATGTGTAATGGCCCCACCACTGGGGACTGGAACACCTTAGGGTGGTCTTTTCCAGCTTCAATGAATCTATGTGATTCTATTGCATCTTGTTTCATGAACAAACTAGTCAGGCACTTCTTATGACCCACTTTCAAGAAGACAAAACATACAGGAATCCAGCCAGCAGGTTTCCTGGTGTACCGGGAAACCCAGCTGCTGCACAGGCCCTGTTCAATGGCCACCTTGCCACAGGAAGCTGTGACTCTCCCCATCCCTCACATCCCTCCTTGGCCACACTGCACAGTGTGGGGCAGCCCTGTGCCACACCTTCCCTGTGCCCTGAACACAGGGTGTCCTGCTTTGGGGCAAATTTGGGAGAAAACCTCTGAATGGGGTCCCTCTGGAAAGCAAACCCAAACGGCCCTTGCCCCAACTGATCTGGGAAAGAATTTCTTTGGAGAAAAGTGGAAAAAACTATTTATTTAACAAACACAGTACCCACAAAAAGAATGAATAATATGAAACCTCTTGCTTCTCTGAAGAGAGATGGTAAAATTGAGAAAGCCCTTGCCATGGGTGTAGCTCAGCTCTCCCAGTCTCTTATCAGTAGTCCCTGCTGTGCTGGGAAATGCCGAGGCCCAGGCCCTGATGGGCTGCAGGTGTGAGCTCCGGGGTCTCTCTGGGTTTTCAGTCCAGAACAGGTTTAAACAGTCCCAAGAAAAAGGGGAAAAAAACAATCCAGGGAACTTCTCTGCCTGAACTAGCTAAAAACTAACTAAAAGCACAGGAGATCTCTGTCCCACTGTCTGTCTGTGCTACAGACAACACAGACCAGGAGCAGAATGTGGAGCAGCGAGTGCAGTTTCTGAAAACAAACTGCATGCTTCTTCTTTCCCCACTTCACTCTCAGAACTAGTCTGAAAGGTCCAGAACACAACATCCAACATAAACAGAACAGACAACTGGGGATACACCATAAAGTCACCCCAGGACACAGGGCCAGGTGCCTGGTCTGGAACGAGGGGTGCCGGGCACGGTGCAGCCAACACCTGCCAGAGCAACAGGATGGCTTTGCGGATGTCAGCTGCCTTTTTTTCTTTTATTTCAGGCCTCCAGCAATGGGTCTTTTAAGGAGCAGTTTGGAAGAAAACAATGAAGTGGCTTTGCCAATGTTTACAGAAAATCCCTTTCATGTTGGTACTGGAAAGTACAGCAGGTTGTGTGTGCTCTTCCCTGCCTCCTGGGCACCTCTGCTTTTCCTGCCGGGCTGGAAACAGCTTCTGAGAGCAGGAAGGTTTCAGGTTACTTCCACAATGAAACGTTGCTCCAAACCCACTTTT
Source organism: Trochalopteron elliotii (assembly GCA_024734555.1). NCBI lineage: Eukaryota > Metazoa > Chordata > Aves > Passeriformes > Leiothrichidae > Trochalopteron > Trochalopteron elliotii. The sequence goes on from JANPWX010000029.1 coordinate 2,307,119, forward strand.
AACCATTCTGAAAAAATAAAATTCCATTTGGAGATGGAAAAATATTGACATACAGTTTGGGGGTGGGCAGGATAGGGAAGAGGCTTTCTAGAACAGTAAGGGAGCTCTCCACAGAAATGATACTGTGTTTCAAGTTGAAAAAAACTGGAGATTTTGAATAAAATGAAGATGTAATTGATGTAGTTGTAATTTTTAAATAAAATGGCTAAATGTAATTGTTTCCTAGTAATTGAATTTAAACCTATTTTTCCTCCTATTTCAGTTCAGATACCTGAAGGTGGTGGCTAAGAGACCAATATTGCGCCTCAGCCACTTTTCACCTTTGAGTTTTTGTTATTTGCACTCAATTAAGAATAAAGCTTCAAGTGTGGAGTACAAAATTAGAGACTTTTGAATGTATCAGGAAAAAAGAAACCCGAGTATCAAGCAACCAGCTCCTCTAAAACAGAGACCACCAGCAGATAAAGGCAGCTCCTGTTACTGAGCAGTTTGTAACCAGGCTGTTGAGGACTCTGGTGCCATTGGGAGGTGCAGCACATGAGGTCATGCCAGAGATGTTGACCTCAGGGCAAAAAAAATTAGTTTTCTGTAGGCTTTGTTCTCTGCTCTGTTTTTCCTTTTCACATAGGTAAGAGCTTACCTACAAGCGAAACCTTCCCCTTCTTTGCTCATGAGACAACAATCGCCTGTTTGTTTATTGTTTTACAGTTCAAACAGACTCTGATAACGCCGAATTCTTTTGTTGTGAGTCTAAGTGGTAAAAGGGAGTAAGTTACCATATGCACATTCCTGATTACATTTATAAATTCATATGGTTCAATGACAGGTTGGGTTTTTTTCTGAGTTAATAAATAAAGAGGAGTGGACAAATAAAATCTTTTGACTTGAGTCAGAACTACCTGCAAATATTATCTGAGGTATTTATTTCAAAAGCAATTACGTTAAAAAAGTTTACACAATTACTTTCTTCCTAAATAGAGTTGATGACATCTGAAAAAGAAAGGATATTTGGTCAGGTTCGTTACATACAGCCTATGCTGTATGCTCTACATATGCTCTGAAAAAAAAATATGTATTTTAAATAAACATGCCTTTTGGAAGTATCTCTGTGCTGGAACATAAGACCACAAATACAGGACCATGAAAATACACAATTCGTTATCACTTTGCTGTTTACTTCTCTTGTAACGTTGGTCGGTGCTGATTTTTTTTCTATTGCCACATTTCGCCTTTTGAAATGCCTTGAGCACTTTGCTGAGCGTTTTACAAAGAGCGAAACGCCATTATCCACGGAATTAAAAGCAGAGAAGAGAAAATAGCAGGCACAGCGAGTAGCCCAGTGCCCCACAGAAATGCACTGCCCTCCGCTGGCGCGGGCCCAGGGCCCCGGGCGCTGCCGGTGTCTGCTCGCTGGAGCGGCACTGCTCCCAGCCCTCCCTGCCCAAAGAAACCACAAACCTCGCTTAGAGCTGTGGACAGAAACAGTGTTGATTCTTTCATTCTTCATTTATTATTAATTTAAAAGTCTTGTGCTATAGTGTTGTTCTTAAAAGCCATTTATTTAGTAGCCCACACCAAGTCTGGCGTCAGATAAAATGAGGTTAAACCAGGCTGTTTTCCAAATGCCTCACTTTCAGTTTTACTTGTCTTCATTTTCTTCCCTGCTCAACCACTTCATCAGCCAACTGCTACCACATTCTGCTCCGGCCTCCAGAGAATTAGCAGTTCTGACTCCCAGCAGGCTGACAGAAAGCCTGAGACAAAAAAAATCCCACAAAATCTGGCACAAAAGTGAGATGTTATCTCTAATTGTCTTTTTCACTTTTACTTTTCCTCTCCAGCCCTTCGAGGCTCCCCTTTTCCCATCCTCCAGTTTCCTTTTCCACCCTGTACTTGGCAGGGATCCCTGCTCCATTCTGCTGTTTCAATAGCTGCAGCTCCACAAAACTTCTTGTTTTCCCCCCGCTCTCGACAGTAGGAAACCGGCGTTGGCCGGTGCTCGCCAGGGAAAAGTGCCACCTCACACAAAACTCACCCAAAACTCACCCAAAACTCCCCTCATGCCACGCCGGGCACGTCACCAGCCTCAGCTCACGGCCCCATCGCGTGCCACCGCACGAGTTCTTATTGTGACACTTTGTCACGGGCTGTCTGCTCAAGCCGAAATGACTGAAATGTGGGCACAGAAGGCTGTGGGAGGGCACGTCCTCATAGCTGCTCCCATACGGCACGGCAGCTGTGCCAGAGCCGCGCTCAGGTACCCGCAGCGGCTGCTCAGGAAGGGTCCTGCCCTCATGGTGGGGCACCATCACCCTCCCTGCGGCTTGTGGCTGTGCCGGGGGCTGTCTGTGTCACCCTAACTACTTTTGTAACCCGACTGTCCCATGGTCCGAAGTGTATCCGCTGCCACGAGCTTTCCCTCTGGAACCCACAGAAAGCCACCCCCGTCACCTCCGTGGGCTGCTCCGATGGCTCCTGGCTCCCCGCCAGCCCCTGCAGGGAGCCCACCACGGCTGAGCAGGGCCACCCGAGGGCAGTGCACCCGGGGCAGGGCCACCTGCTGGCCCGGGGGGCCCGAGCTGCTGCGCTCGTCCGTGCGATGCCAGCAGGGTACCGAGCAGCCCCGATCCACTCCCTGCCCTCGGCGCTTCCCCTCGGAGGGGCCGAGCAGGGCAGCACTTCTGGCGGCTGTCCTCGGCCCTGGCCCGGTGTTCCGGCCCCAATACGGGCACCTTGG
>JANPWX010000029.1:2310213-2376813 GCA_024734555.1 Trochalopteron elliotii
CCAACTCGCTCGCTGCTCCGCGGCTGTGATCGGCGCGGCCATGCGGCCCTTGCGGGGCTGTGAGCCCGGCCCGGGCACGCCGGGGGAGCAGCGGGGCCTCGGTGCGGTGGGGAGGGACTAGGCGGGGTCACAGAGGTGTTGGCGGGCCCTGTCCCGCATCGTGGCCCGCCTCTGCGAGCAGCTACGTGGCCCTAATCGAGTTTGGCCATCGCGGAGGTCACTGACTTCAGGGCGTGTCTTCGATCGCCTCTCTTTGCCGCCTTCTTCCCTGCGGTATCCCCTTGCTCCTGCTTGTTCTGAGTAGTTCTTTTCCTGCATCACTCACTTAGAAAAGTAAGATAAACAGAAAGCAGGGTGCTGCTCAAGACCGAGGTCATTTCCAAGCAGCACTCTGTCCTAGCATGTTGTAGTTCCATGCTTGAGGCAGTCATGGTGAGCCAGAGCACGGGAGCTTGAACAGTAGGAAACTCGACTACTGGATCACCATTGAAACTAGAAGTTTTTAAGTTTCTCGTTTAATGCTTTGTCAGCTGAAGTTCCCAGAAACAGGAACTCAAGAATCTATCCTAGCAAGTTGGAAATTCCAACAAACTGAACTATGCAGTTTGTCATTGATAAATTTCACACACTTCCCCATCTGACAGTGAGCGTTTTCCTTGTTGTGGGGCAGAAAGTGCATTTTCTGGATTTGTGTTCCTTTTTTCCTCTTGCTCCAGCGATCAGTTCCTTGAAGGGGCTTCCATTCTTGGTGGGATGTCAGGACTTTGCCTTTGCTCTGTTTACTTAGATGGGTTTTTTGTTAAGCATGGAAGTGAATGATTGTCCAGTTTTACAAGATTTCAAGGCGTGTTCTGCATTCCAGGAATAATCCCTGTGTGTACTGTACACAAATGTAACCTGCTGCCAGCCAGGGCTTTGGAACTCATCTAAGGGTTCAGTTTTAGGAATGTGGTTGAGAAGGGCCAATAACAGAGTTGTTCCAAGGTGTTTCTTTAACCTTCATAAAAGTTGATGGAAGCTTAAATTAGGAATGCTTTCCTGGCATCCTTATTTTGTCCAGAGAATGAAGATGAGAGAGAAATCTAATAGGCCTAATGCAGGCTTATAAAAATTCCTGTGTGTCCTTGGTTAGTGATTCAAGAATGACAGAAATGACTAAATGGGTATTTTATTTAGCCATGTGTACTGAGCTGTCGCAGAATCATTACCTGCTCACCACTGCTAGAGGAGAATAATCAGACACATTCTGATAACTCTTATCACATGACACTTGTTGTGCACATAGAAGTACGCCTGAATACACGTGGCCCTGAGAGCTTTGCACCTGAGTCATCTTCCAGTAGTGCTACCAAGGGAACAACCTGCCTTGGACACTGCCCCTGAAAATCTGCAAGGTTCTGAAGAGTCTATTGGTCCACAGCTGAACAACTGTGTGACACAGCACTTACCCATCAGCTGGTGGACCATGAGCTTTTATGAGCTGACATTCTCCTCTGCCATAGAGGAAAAAAGTTTCTCTCCCAAGTAATTACCAGTGCCTCAGAAAACCAGTTGATGGGGGATTTCTCATCTCCTCAGGTCAGAAGATGCCTGCTCCCTGCAGGGCAGTGAACTTAGATTTACACACTGAGCATTGAGCTTTACTGCTGTATTTTAAAACTTAAATGTTTGAAAGGTTGGCCTTTTACAAATCCTGTTTAAAGTTGCTGCACCTGAGACATTGGTTTGTGAGTTTCCTACACTGCTCTGTGTGCTTACACATTCTGTCTGTAACCCAGCAAAAAGCAATAGATATTGGGTAACATGGCTGTAGAAATGCAAGTTTGAGGAATGTGGAGAAAGATGTGTTTGTTAGGGCTCACTCTGAACCCAGCTCAGTGGGGACCTTTGTAAACCTGATCAGCAAGTAGCAACTGGTAGTGAAAGACAGAACACAGGTTTTTAAACCTTCCCTCAATCTTTCATTCTAGCTTAATTTAGTGGAAATAAACATGAGCAGGGATACCATCTAGCTGCAGGGCATGGGCCATCCCATTGTTTTGTGGCAGGAGGTTTGCAGTGCTGCTGAGGTTGGTTTAACAGGCTGCCAGGGAAGCAGAGCTGGCTGTGGGCACACGGGGGTCTGCAGCAGGGGAGGGGAGGCAGGGGGTGAAAGGTGGGACCTCAGCTGGCCTTGGGCTGTGAAATCAGAAGCTGGGCTGGTGCTTTTCCAGTTCCTGTGTAACACATGACCCCAGTCCTGCTGATGGGCTGTGGTGAGAGGGGCTGTTAGGTTTTCCCTGGCACCTGGTGGCATCTCAGTGTCCTGTAGAGTGGCCTGGATGATGGATGCTCAGGTGTCTGGAGCCTTGGTTGAAGCAGCTGCATGTCAGAGCACTTTTACCTGGTACCTTTTAAGACTCAGGGTAGTCCTGAGAAACCTGTGAATGTTGGAACATTTTGGGAAATTGCCTAAGATTAATAATCTGGAGAATTTTGTGATTTAACTGTTGGTGTCCCTGTGGTATGGTGTAGCAGAAAGGAATCAAAGTACTTTGCATTACAGGAATTTCAGGTTAAAAAGCTCTAAGGCAATTCTTCTGAACAGGTAAGGGAAAAAACCAAAACCCTGCTGTATTTTCCCTTTAGAAGAGGAAGCTCACATAGCTGACTTTTTTGGTAGATCGGTTGAAAATTAGATAATTCAGGAATTGAATACAGCATGACAGGAGATCAAACCTTATTGAGCTGTGGGAGAAAATTTGCCATTCCTGGTTTTAAAACTAAGCCTTTAAGACAGACCTTTCAGGTCTGCACCAGTACATACCAGCTGGTAAACCATGCCAGAGAGCTGTCTCAGTTCTTTCTTAACACAGAGAGTGCATCTGCTCTGGACGCTGCTGTGCTGGTGGCCAAACAGAAAATACCAGTGGTGTCTCAAAACTTTAGCACCAGCTGCTGTCTGTTCATGAGCATCAGCATGAGCAACACTTGAACAGCAGAGTGCCCTGAGTGGGATTTCAGCTTTCATCAGGAGTGAGGATTAGAGATGGGAATCTCTGTTCCAGTGCTGTGCTGTCCTTGGGCTCTTTGCACCAGGTTAGGGGAACTTCTACTCTCCTTCAGACTGTCTTGTAGGAGGATAAATTTTTTAACTGTTCCTTGCCTTTCAACACAGAAGCTTCAGGATGCAGTGAAAATTTGCCCATGCCCAATAATCCATCCCACTCTTGAATATTTCTGTTGTACTCTGCTACTGGCCTGGTGGTGTAAGCAGGTTTTTCTGGGTTATTTTAGATGGAGCTGACTGAACTTCTCATTTCACTTCTATCACTGGACTCCTGCTGAGAATGAAAGCTGTTGAAACAGGAGCAATTGTAGCTTAAATTTGGTGAAATTACTGAACGGCATCAGATGTTTTCAGTTTTGGGAGGCAGCAGTGCCTTAGTTGGTGGCCCTTCATTTCTTGAAAGCTCTTGTTGCTGTAAAGGGTTGGGAGATCTTCATTAAGTAAAAGCCCAGATTCTGCATTTGTTACCTAAATTCCCTTCCTACTCCACATGGAGGTTTTTCCAGTATGAACCTCCAAAGCAGAGCTTTGGTGAAGAGAGTTGCCAGGGTTGAGGGCCAGTGCATGTGGTGTCACGTGTAAGATCTTGTGTATTTAAAATAGTTAGGGCCACCTGTTTACTCAGGAAGATTCAGCTCTGCTGAGCCTGAGGATTTTAGTGGAGAAAAGCCAGGCTTATAATATGGAGAGCACCATCATCTAGCCATGCCCTTCTAGGGTTTATGAGAAATGCTGCAGAGTATTGTCTCCTCTGCATTATTCTGATCTTTAAGCTTTTCATCCCCAGTCTGCTCTGCACACTTGGTCTACAAACTGCCTTTATTAAAGATTTAGAAATGTGAGCGTTGTGCTGAAAATTGGTATGTAACTCTCTACTCCTCGGATTACTTGCTTAAATGTGGAATAACTTTAATGACTGGAATAAAGCTGCTATAGCTAACTTAAATGTGAGAATCCTTAAAAATAAAAGGGCTGGAAGAAGGGAGGGCAGTGAAAGGCAGCAGGAACAAAAGGCCTTGTGCTCTTCTGTAGATGAATATCAGAAAGCGTAAGGAGAAGAGAGAAAAATTCTCCAAGATAGAAGAACCAGGGGAGAGGAATGCTCTTTCATCAGTGCCAGCAGCATAGGTCATGCAGCTGAAGGCTGCTGGTTTGATGCCTGTTGTTGCCTTTCTTTGCTGATATCTAGCTAAGCACCCTGTCATATACATGTGAATCTGCTGCTTTCTCCTGTTTGCATTCCCCAAAATAGCTGACAGCTTTATAAGGAACAGGCAGCTCAGTGTGTGCCCATAGAAACTGCTGATGACCATTTTCCACGAGTACAGAAGGGACTGACAGAAATGCAGTCTTCAAAGTCATCCAAATGCCACCTCTCAGAACAGGTGTCCTAATGTGTAGGATTTGTGCTGGTCTCACTTTTTTCCCCATAGTAATTGGTTTACGTAGGTGCTAATGCATAAGGAGGCAAGGATGGCAAATAAGATTATTGTGACACTTGAAATTATTTTAATTTGTTAATATCAAGTGTCTTCCAAGATGAGTTAGCTCAGCCTGCACCTGTAGATTGGAAAAGTGGGTTGGAGCAGAAGTCCATCACACCACTTCAGTTATAAAAGATCAGACTTTATTATTTGGGGGGGTTGGGTTGGTTGATTTTTTTTTCCCCCCTCTTGGACTCCACAGACAAGCCTGGGTGTTTTGAAGACTTCAGGGACTGCCTTCAGAGCCAGTGTGCATGCTCAGTTGTGTAAGCTCACCTCACACTGGGGAGGGAACTGAAAACAGCAGGTGTGATGCTTTTTAACAAGGTCATGGCTGCTAAAGGTGTGGTATGAACACGTGTGTAGAGACAGAGGATGTTGGCAGTGACTTTAGAATGACAAAAAGCATTATTTTATCTTGCTTCTCTATGAAATGTGGAAAAAAAAAAGAAAAATGTGAGGCTTTGTTCAGCTCAGCAGCTTTTTAATGCATCTTGGGCAATTCTGAGTCTTAAAGGATCAGAAGTGCTTTTGAAGAAATCTCTGTAAATCACATTGTTTAGAAATATGTAGGCTGAGCTTCATCTCCTGCTCTGGCAAGGTCATCTTGCTCACAAGTTCACTCCTTTAATTTTGCCTCAAAAACTGACAGCATGTGAAGTTAGAAGTTGCCACTGACTGCAAACTTACTTGGCAATGGAATCAACAAATCCATCTCTATGTAGGTCATATATTTTCATATCAGCATAGTTGTCTTGATCTCCCTCCAGTGGAATGGCAGGAAATTGGCTGGTAAATTCCAGAAGATGTGTGTATGACAGGGGAGAGGAGGCTGCAGTGTTGGGCATCCTGGGGCAGGTGCTTGGTGCTGTTGTGTTTGGGGCACCTTCAGCTGCTGCTTCTGCTTCTGGTAAAATTTTTTATCAGTGCAGGGAGTGAGGTCTGGAGCTGGTCTGGCTGAAAAATGCCATTTTGCTGTCTGGGTTCATTTACAGAAGCAGTTGATCCAGGTTGTGTGTGCTTGTGCAGAAACTCGTGGTGGCACAGCTGGGGCTGAGCTGGGAGCCTTGGAGGAGTGGGAGTGGGGCTGGCTCTGGTGGCAACCTGGGAATGCTGCTGAGGGTGCATTTGTGAAACTGTCCCCAGGCACTGGACATGGTCAGGCTCTCTGCCAGCCCAGCTGAGGAGGTGTTCCCAGGTGTTTAGCTCTGCCTCATGATTTCTGATCGAGTTTTACAGGAAAAATGGATTTTCACTTGCTGGAGCCCATGTGAAACCAGCAATGAGGCAGAGCATCTCCTAAAGATATTCTTCACAGGGCAGCTTCATAGCTAGCACAGTTCTGGGAAGATGAGTTTGCAGCAAAATTTTCTATGTCTGAATCTGATTTAAATTCCTCTTGATTGTGCCAGAAAATTTACTGAAAGACACGGGAAGATTTGTCCAAAGGAGTTTAATGAAATCACTTGTACGTAAAGAAGTGATGTTTGCTAGGTGGCTTGGGGGGGTTCTGTCACTGACCCACCACTCCACCTTTTGGGACTGGCTCTAATCTCAGTTGCTGGAGGAGTCTCTTAGGAAATGATTGCTGCTGTGTGCTCCTGGAGGTGGCTGCAGCCTGCCAGGGCTGTCCTTGCTGTGTGCTCAGCAGCATTCCAAGCAGTGTCACCGCCTCACGGCGCGTTCCTGCCCGTGTCACTGGCACTGCTGAGCTCACCTCTGCCACCAGGGAGATGTCCTGGGCTGGGCTTGGCACTCTGTGTCGTGTGAGACACCTTCAAGCCTTTCTCAAAGACAGGGAGAGACCGTACAGCTGGCTTGGGAAAGCCTTGCTGGTCTCCCTGTGCCAGGGCTGGCTGAGCCTGGAAGCCTTGAGTGCTGCACCAGCAAGGCAAGTGTTAGCTGGAGTAATTAATCAATAAAGAGGGGTGGCAGCAGCTTGGCAGAGTCAGGTGGAGGTATGTAGACTAATGCTGCTGCATGCACCTGTAGGAGAGCTATGCAGATTGACCACTTCCTTGGAGGGAAATACTTCTCATGCTGGCTGCTCGCCATTGGTGAGACCTGTTTAGTAAGGTTACATGCTTTGCTTGTGGTAAGGAGGACTTGGCTTTATTTGAGCAGTTTAAGCTCAGTTCTTGTTCACAGAGCCTAAGGTTACTGTTCCCTCCTCCCTTTAAAGCTACATGCATAGATAATTGGCTGAACAAACAGTGGGCAAAACTGCTCCCTGCAGAAAAATAACTGCTTTTCAGTGCCACTAATTCGGTGAAGTGGCATCTGGAAGACTCTCCAGATAGTCACAGGAGGTTTGGTGTGTAACAGGAAGATGCAAAGAAGCCAAATCCTACAGCTGTCAGTGTTCTCTGTGTTTTTCATGCTCTTGGATGGGTTCTCCTGGCTTGGTTTGTTCTCAGTTTATGCTGATACTTACGGATTCCACCCCAGCCACGATGTTCTGCAGCATAAGTACCCAACACATTTAAAAAACAGATGAATTGCTTTCTAAGTCTCATGGAGGTGCTGTAGGGATTAATTAGTTCTGACAAAGTGCTTTCTGGCTGAGATGTCAAACTGATGTTTCAGGACTAATGGTATTGTTTAGTGAAACTGTTTGGTTCTCCTCAAATGCCTAATTACTATTTTAGAGGAATGTACTCTATGGAGGGAAGCTTTATTGATTTAAAGCACGCAATAAACAGTATTGATTTGCAGGAGGCAGTCATTCATATCTGCTCTGTGCAGAGTTGAGATGTGAGGTGGTCACACAGCTTCTTTGAACCAAAGTGTAAGTGAAACTATTGCTTAAATGACCCTGCAACAGCTTGCAGATTTCTCATATGTGACTTTCAACTGCCTTAATAGCCTTGTACTCAGAACAAGGGCAGTCCCCTGCCAGGGAGAGGGCTCTCTGCTATTTCATCCTTCACAACCCTATCCCACAGGGAGGATGGCCTGCAGAGGAACAGCAGTGGGTAAAATAACCTTCTGGACCCTTCAAGCAGCACAGGAAAATGTAGGTAACCCCAGAACTGGTCTGTGAAACCATGCCACAGATAATGTAGTGGTTAATTTTGCTTGTGCACTGCACAACATTGGATGTCATGAGCCAGCTGAGCCTCTGCAGGGGCCAGAAGATGTGCTGGTGGCACAGCAGCACAGGCTGTCCCCTTGGCCATGCAGCCTCCAGGCCATGAATCCCATGGCACATCCTCCCTCAGGCAGGTTGGCACCGCGTCTTGGCAGCAAAACCTGTCACACCACGGCACCTGGCCCCTGAGTGGAGAGGAGGAGTCATCTCCTGACATCTTCATCCTGGACACGGGCTCCCTTGTTGGATTGGTGGAAATGTTGAGTATGTATTTGAGCTGCTTATCCAAATTATCTCAAAGGGGATTTGGGTGGGGATGATAATGGAAAGTATTTGGTTGTCTCGTGATGCAGCTCTGTGAATTATCCAGCTTGGTTCCCGTGAGGTATCTCAGGCTGGTGGCCTGTCTTGGGTGGTGCTGGGTATTTTTAGAAAAAATAGTAGGATTTATCTAAATTCTGATGACCTGTACTGTATCTAATGCCAGGTGAGCTTTTCATATTGAATTGTGGTTTTTTAAAAAAATAAATATTCTTAGCATGAATAACATTTGGTATTGTGGAGTTTTGGCATGGTTAAACTTGAAATTAAGCCATCACTTTGAACAGGCTTTTTGTTGGAGCATGAATGTGGTGATGCCCAGGTGTATTTGATTAGTGGTGTGTTAACTCTGCAGAGAATAAGGAGGTTAAACTCTCCTATTCAGTATATTATTCAACATTTCTCAACATCTGGTCTCTCTCCACTTCAGCTGTCAGTTGACCCACTTGTTTAGATTTTTCTGAAATTCCTTGAAGTCATCTCCACAGCCAGCTAACCTAAATACCTTGTCAGCCAGCAAGGCAGTAAGCCAGGTTTGCTATTTGTCTTTCCTTATGTCACACCACAAGGTGTAATCATCAGAGTTAACACAAGTTATTGCCTTGATGGGACTGTTTAACTCTTGTATGGACACATACATGGAAGGCTTTAGGCTGTTTAACAGCTAGTTCTCAAAAAGTTTTCCAGTATTCCAGACATGGGCAGATTTGTCTGGCAAAGAGATCTCTTTGCAACCCTCAGTGAGTGTTATTCTGTCTTATTTTAATCTGTATGTGGAGGGAAGTGAAATGTCGTGGCTTCTGCAATGTCCCATGGTTTTCTGTGGCACTATAAAGTTTTGTAAGATGTCTTAGACTTCTTAACTTTTCTATGTTTTGATTTATAAATTTGGATGTGAAAACTCAGCTGAGATGGTCTGTAATTCTGAGTAAAGGTAGATACATTGTCATCTGTTAATGACTTACTGACTGCAGTGTGGCACCCATGGTGAGTTTCTCATACAACTGGCTTACTAATAATTCAGTTTAGAAGTTATGTGCCATGATGTGCCTGATGCTAATGAAAGCATAACCTGAATGTGAATACTTTCTTAAAGCACATCTCATTTGCTTCTCTTCTATTCCTTGGGCAGTAGTCCTCACTTCCTTTTTAATCTTTCTTTTCTGGAGAAGGTTGTGTGGATGGAAGGGGAGAGGTGCATGGCAGGAGCCTGGCAGTGGTCATTTGCAAAAAGGTTGCATGGTTAAAAATCTTAGTTTTCGAAGACAAATTTGCAACTGAACTGGTCACACAGTCTTCCCCTCAGGCTTGTTTTCACACATCTTTTGTAAATGCCACTCTTATCCCTAAAGCAAATGTTCTGTGTTGAATTTTCTCATCTTTATTCTCTATTTGTCCAGTAGTCTGTAGATAATACCCCAGAGTGCTTCCTGGTTTCTGTTCTATCTGCTTCCCAGATGCAGGCTCCTGCAGTTTTGGATGGCAGCTCTGACAAGTTGTGTTGCATCTCCAGTAGCTTGGCTGGGCTGGGGGTCCCTTCCAGTGCAGTCACTGTGGGGTTTGGGTCAGGTGCTGTGTGCTCCTTCCTTCCTGGCAGGAAAGGATCCCTTGATGAGTGCAGGAACACATGCCTGCAGCTGAGCATGTTCACAGCCTGGTTTAGACCTGTCTCCTTGGGGTGGGAGGGTTTGGTCCTGTGTCACTCCACGTCCCATTGTGTCTCTGTGGCTGCTGCCACAGCCCCAGGCAGCAGGATGGGCCTGGAGGCTGCTCTGGTTCTGTGACCAGAGCCAAGTGGAACCAGGTCCTTGAAAGAAGGTGGCATTTGGTGCAGTTAGCTCCTGTTTTGGTGTTGGGGTTTTGCTGTGTGTAATAACAAAAATGAGAACAGCCCAAGTGGTGTTCACACCCATAAACTTTATGCTTGGAAATCTGCTTGGGGCACTTGCTTCTGATGGAGTGTGGCTGGTAAGTGTTCCTTTGCAGTCAGATTTAATACTGAACACATTTGCACTGAAATAACTGAAGTTTAATAATTTTAACAATGCCTTTTAAAGGCTTTATTGTTTGAATTACTTGTCTGGAGTAGTTGGGCAGTTGTGTGGCAACAACTCTGAATGACAGTGCTGCCTCTTGCCTCTTTTTGTTGAAGACAAGCTGAAATGCTGCTCTGGTCCAGCTGCTTTGTGACCAGCCTATATGTCTGTTCAGAGGTGTAGGGAATAATGAGGTTATGTCAGTATGAATTAGGGGTTTCACAACAACAGTTGTATTATTTATTTATTCTCCATATTTATGGAGGGTTTACTCCCCCCTAGCTAGTGGCTTTGCAGTCAAAGGCGAGCTGTTGACCTGTCATTTCATACCTTTGTGTTCCTAGCTCTGGAGCACTCCTTTTCCCAGTGATTGTTGCTTCAACTTTTTCTCTCCCAAGCCGTATAACACTGTTGCTTATTTCCCTTATGGCCAAGTTTATAGGGTCTTCAAAGCCTTTCTTAAGTAAGCCCTTTGCCTGATGGGAGAAGGAGGTTTATGGAGTTAAAAAAAAAAAAGGCAAGGAATACTCTGTAGGTAATAGATTCCAAAAATGCAAATTTGTTTAAGCAACTTCTTAAAAAGAAGGGAGGGAGGAAGGAATTGAAGATTAAAACCTGTGTTTATATACATGTAGAAGCTAGAGGCAAAGCAATCCATTCATAAATATACAATAGGATTTATGTCATGGTGAGAAGTGCTACATGCATATTCATGTGTAATTTGCAAATCCTTTGGCGATTAAATGCTTTACTCCAAACTCGAGAACTAAATAACCTTCTTGTTGAAATGAGATGTCCAAAGGCTCTAGTGCTTCTCCAGTGGAGGGGAAAGGCTGGGTGGTGTAATAGATCCGATACCTTAATTTTGACTCTACTAAAAGATTTTTGGTGTGCTTTGGGCATTATTTTATTAGTATAATCAGGAAGTTTTGAACAAAGCATGAAGCAGAGAATTGCAAGAAATATTGTAAAGCCTGTCATGCTAAGAAAAGCAAATAGGCTTAGGAACTTGTTAGGATGTTTTTCTCAACTGATTTTAATGTCAAATACCTTTATCTAAACTTTCATATCCCACAGGTAAGCAAAGAGTCGAACTAGTAACAGCTTGGAGTGCAGCTGTCTTCAATAAGTAGCTTTGTGCAAGTGGAAGTGAATTGCCTTAAAGAATGTAGCTTCAGTTCTTCACTGAGATGGATATGAATACACTGTTGCCAATGCTTTGGCTTTTCAAAAGTCCTTAAGTATTGTAGACAAAGTACATCCTTTCTAACATCATGAAGCGGGAGAAATACTGCTCTGGAGTAACTGTTGCCTGCACCTGGTGTTGTTGCATGCAGCCGGTGAGAGCTCGGTGATGGTGCTGCGTTCCTGCAGGGTGTGGTGATGCAGCTGGTTTATCTGGCCTGTCAGTCATTTCACTAAATGATACTCTGAAATGGGACAGCGACTGCCAGGCATCCTGCTGGGAAAGCAGAGCTCAGCCTGTGCCTCTAACACCGCCGTGATAAGATAAGGTTGGGACTTGTCCTGGGGTTCTGTGCTCTGTGCCTGCCCTCACCTTCCTCGGGATCCTGTCACAGCTGGAAGTGGCAGTCCCCTGTCCCTCTACAGCCACCAGCTGCTCTGCTTGTGCAGTAGGGTGGTGGTCAGGTGGCACTGGACCTCAGTGGTGGCTGGTGTTTGTGTGTTGCTATGGGCAATCACTTATGGACCAGAGCTCTTCTTAAAACTGGACTTAAGCCTGCGCACTTCCATCTAGGTGAATTCCCTGTATACCCTTTGGGAAAGCTGTGGTTTATTCTTGTATCTGGGCCATCACAAAGTGTTTCTTACTGCACTCTTTTGGTGTTCCTGATGGCTTAGTTTGGAATTGCTCCTTTTTGTAGCTTCATGAGCTCGTTATCCTTTGTGCATAGTCTTGTGTTGGGAGAATATACAGTACATTGATGCTGGATGGGAGAAGCCAGCAGAGTTCTCATGTTCTTTCTTCACCACTGAGCTTAGTTCCTCTTTGAAAGTTGTGTTGTCTGATTTAGTTTTCCTGCTCCTGTAACAACCCACCTGTGGGATGCTTTGATTGAGCTGAACAAGAAGACAGAGCAGTGCACTCAACTCACTAAGGACTATATGTGCATTCTTCTGGCTGGCACAGGTGTAGCAAATTGTCCTTTTGGTCTTGTTTACTTGTTTTTCTCATTCAGTCACAGGCAGTTGCTGCTCCTTGGTGATCAGAGAAGAGCCCTGGATCCCTTGCTGCTGTCTTGTGCTGTGATCAGGGGGCATGTGGCAGAGACACTGTCCCTTCCGTGCCTGGGGGCTCTGCTGTACAAAGCTGTGCTTCAGCTGATTTGAAATAATGTTTTCAGGTAACTGTGAAAAGCTGTTGTTTCTACAATGAGCACTGAGGATTTGTATCATCTGCCCTGTCAGAGCAGCAGTGTGTCTAAGCTGGTGGCTGGTCACACAAGGGCGTGAAGATACAGCATTGAGTGCTTGAAGAATATGAATTGGTGTAGTTCTGTAAGAAGCACAAAATTGAGCTAAACAAACCCAGTTCTCCTTAAGCTGGGTGCGGAGTTGGTGACTTCTTGGCTTTATAGGGTGGCCACTTCACCCATCAAGCACTTCAGGTGCACACAAGGTAATGGGTGGCATGTGAGGTGTGGTACTTCTGATTACTGTGACCAGATGTATGAGCTGGTTTTATGCCAGTATTTTTTATTATGTGTTGATGAGGAAAGCTAGAAGAGGTAAAGTTATTAACAAATCCCATGTTTTAAAAGAGTGCTATACAGGTAGAGGCTGGATGGGAGGTGAATTTGATTTCCCTCCTGTTTCAGTAACTATAAGTGGTTGCTTCTGGATTGATTGCAGAAGGGTGCAGTGAACCATTGCTTACAGTATTGTAACCATGTGCAGTTTTGCTGTTGGAAGAAGTAAAAATCTTTGCCCTAGAGGTTGGTTCTGGCTGTGGGCTGAGCACAAGCCCCACTGGTAGGGCTGGAGCAGGCTGAGGAGTGACTGAGCCATCCAGCTGTGGGAGGTGGCCATTCCCTTAGCCTGGGTGCCCATCTGACTCCTCACTGATTTTGCTGGCATGCAGAAAACTGCTCCCTCTCTTTTCGGGCACAGTTTCTGCTGCTGCAGTCAGCTGGAACAGCCTGAGGACTGTCTGGCAGCAGTGACAAGTTGAGGTGGGAGTGACCTTCCTGCCAAGCATGGTTCCCCTGGAAGTCACGGCTCACTCCTGAGCTGCTGTCAGTGCAGTTGTGCTGTGCCTGCCTGGCACCACGGGTGGTGAGTGTGGGTTCAGCCAGGCAGCTGTGTCACTTGTAGTTTGTCTTTCAAAGCAGACAGCTTAAATATCAGATTGATGCTTTCTCAGTGCTGCGCTGTGGGCTGTAATTCCATCTGCTGCGACACAGTGAAGGTGACACCTGAAAAGGTATGTGCTGCTTTCTGGATGTCCTCCCTGTACCTTCTGCATGCAGAACTGGAGGCTCCATTTTACCTGCTTGTTGGCCTTGCTCAGCATGTGGTTGCTTGGGAGCCTAGCAAAACACTCAATATTTTCTCTGAAGTGCTGCTAGAATTTCAATGTCGTATTTCATTCATCCTGACCACTGCAGTTTCTGCAGTATCACCACCCTTTGTCTTCACTGCTTTGGAACAGCAGAAGCATCTGTTTATGCCATTGATTTGGCAATTATTAGAAGGACACCAAACAAAGGACATTATTAGTGGAAAGCAGGCGTGTTCAGACACCTCTGCCCATAAGGTCTGTGTTTTTAACTGTTCTGCAGATTCATCACTGATTTTGGAACTTGATAGCAAGTTGGCTCTCTGGATCAGTCTGTAGATCAGATTAAAGTTACTAGACAAGGGCAGCAGGGCTACTTTGTTTGTCAGAGAATTTCGCCTTGATCTTTGCAGGTGAGCTGAACTGTGGATAATGATTTATTTAGCTGAGCTGGTGGGAGTAAGTTAATATGCATGTTGTGAGTTCTGCCTCGGTGCTGTAGATCAGCTTTTGGGTAGAAATGAATAAAAAGGGTAACACAGTGAAACTGTTTGCTAAAAAAAATCACTGGCATGGGAGTTGCATTTCATTCAGGTGCTGATGGTGAAGTAGTAGTGAGCTAAGCAGCAAATTTCAAACCTGTAAGCTCTCATGATGGCTTGCTTAATAGCAGGTGTAGGGTACTGTAAGGCACAGTGTCAGATCCATTAAACACAGCTTTGACGTAAGGATGAAAATGAATAGCTGAGATATTTTAGGTAATTGCCTTGAGCAATAGTGATGGTTGTATTCCAGCAGCTTCAGTGAGTTACAAACAAGCTTCAGCTGAGACCAGATCAAGCAACTGATGATTTGCACAGTGCCTGGTGTGGTTTGCCTGGAGAGCAGCACACATGGTGTGTGCAGGCTGTACTCCTGAATTCCTCGTTTTCTGTACCCACAGAGGAGTGGGTGTTCAGATAACACTTTCCACCTCCCCAGCTGCTTTAGTTTTACCTCAAGTGTCTTGCAACAAATACTGGTTTTGACTGAGAGAGACTGACTCATTCAGCTGCTTCTTATCCCTTGGCATACATAAAGGCTACAGAACCTGATAGTGATGGAGAAAAAGTGTTACTGAGGGATCTTGGCGAGAAATACTACTTTACACTGTCTGAAAAAAAACCCCCAGCTTTCTCCTTTTTTTATTTGGATGGAAGAAGGGAAAGCACAACTGAGGTAAGCTGGACAGGAATGTCTTTCTAACAATGTCAGCTATAAAAATTTTGGTTTATGCATAGAGAAGACTGGCTTTGAAGTAGCTTGTTTTTCTGGAAAGAACCTTGCTTTCTGGGAATTTCAGGGGAAGGTACTAGTGACCTGGGGTATTCCAGGCCTTGCAGAAAAATCTCAGGAGTGAAATGTCTTCTGCCTTAAAGCACCTGCAGATCCTGCAACTTGTGTGCTAGGTTGCTTTACAAAGAGGGCTTATTTTTGTGAGGAGAGCATAGGTGTAGCTCACCATCTTTTCCTGACCACATCTCCTGCACTGAAAACTGAGAGAAAGAAAATAACCTTGTTACAGGTGAACAGGAGCTGAGGCTTGATATGGCACAGAAGAAATGTGACTTCCTACTGTGCTAGGTTTGTGTGGCCTCTGCTAGATTTTAAGAGCTTATTTTGACCAACTTGTATTTTCCAAGACAAAGCTGAAATTCTTACAGATTTGTGCCTTCTGCTGCTTCCCTCAACTTGCAGGGAAGAAAAACATGTGAAAACGGAGGTGGTTTGGCTTGACTTGTTACAAAGCCCCAAAATAATACTCTGTGTGTTATGCACCAAATGCTTAAAATCCTATTTTGGAGTTCACATTAAATAATAGGCAGTATGGCAATACATAGATGGTAGAAATGGAAGATGCAGTGCCAAAAACCATACTTTTGAAAGTATGGCATAAGCTGTAGGTATGTGATTACTTAGGCTTGGGCTATCCATAGGATGTAGCTGTGCTATGTGGATGAAGCCAGCTGGGGTGGTTAGAGTTCATCAGCATGTTATGTTGGATATTTAGAGTTTTGGGAAGCTGAATTGAAATCCTCAGCAGAAGAAATTCAAGAAATGCCAGAAAAATCATATGATCCATGAAATACATAGCTATTGCTCTCAGTTTTTGCATGAAAAGCACCTGGATGATTTGGCCATGTAGAGCGTGGAAGGGAGCCCTGGTCACTTCACCTGGGCTGCTGTGGGGAGAGCTGCTGCCTTGCAGAGCAGAACTGGGCACCAGTAAACGAGCTGGTGATGACTGAAGGGAACAGACATCTCTGGTGTGCTGCAGCATTCTCTGTCTGGCTAACACCTAGGGCAGGGATGTCCATCTGACGTGGGCTCAGCCCTCAGGAGTGGCTGCTGCCATAGGAACGCGATCCCTCCGACCCTTCTGCCGGGATTAAACCCGGGACAGCTCGGATATCGAGCTCTTTGTCCTCACAGCCCATCACCTGCACTGCTGCCGTGTCCTCCCTAACATCCCTCTTACAGCCTCAGAATACAGCTTAAACATTATGCTGCAGTCTGCTTCCAGATGCTCAGTGATAAAAAAGGGAGTAAGGATTTTAACTATCTTTGCGGTATGTGCAACTGAGGGTCGCAGCAGCCAGTCCGAGCCTCGCAGGGCTCAGCTTTGTATTCAGATGCGCTGGCCTGCGAGCTGCAGACATTCCAGATACTTGTGTTCGTTTTGGCTGTATCCAGGCACGCACTGACAAAGAGCAAGATGCGTGCAGTGAAGTATAAATCCCGTCCTCTAATGACTCAAAGCCCTGTTGTGTGCGCATACATGCTTAACAGATTGTATAATTAGCTGGCTTTGTAAGCTGGCAGCATGTATGATTCTCCAGTAGCTCCCTAAAAATCTTGTGTGGTGTAGGGAGTGTATGGGGGTCCTTAAGCTGCTTGTATCCACCCAGCGATGACTGCTGGGCACAAGAGAGTGGGCTGCATCCCCTGAGCCTGGACGAGAAGGGCTTCCCAGGCCCAGTGCCACTACCTCTGCCTGTCCCTGAGCCCTGGGCTGGCAGCAGCTCTTCTTTTCCCCTTGGCTGCTGATGCTGGGCTGGTTTGGCTGGCTGCTGTGGGGACAGGGGCTGTCCCCAAGGCAGTCCCCACGCAGTGCCCTTGAAGACGGGCTCAGCAGATGGTGCGGCCAAGTGCTTCAGTGTGCACAGCCTGAGCTACACTAGAGCCCGAGAGCTCGATTAGGCGCTGGCCCAGCCTGGAAGCCGGTTTTATTTGCGGTATTCAGTTCAGGAGCGTTAACCGCGGAGGTCACAAGGCTCAGGGCAGAGCTCTGTGCAGCACAGGCACTGAGGTGTTGCAGGCCCGGCAGGGGGAAGGCCGGGCCGCGCTGCCCGGAGGAATGCGACAGGTTGTGCCGGTGTCCGGGAGACGCCGGAGGTGGGAGCAGCACCGGGGCCCAGGGCTGCGTGCTTGGGATTTCATTGGAGCCGGGGAGGAGCCGGCAGGGCAGGGAACATGACCTTGAAAATCTTTATCGAGATGAAAAGGTGCAGTGAGGGAGCGCATTCCTCCGCGCACAGCCCGGCTGACAGCGCGGCTCCGGGAGATGCCTCCCCACAGCCCGGCTGGGCCCCCAGGGCTGCGGTGGGCTCAGGCTGTGTAATCCAAGGGATCGCCTTCTGGAGTTGGCTGTTCCTGTGCATTTATAAGTAATAATGAGCCTGAAGGCAGTAGCAAGGCAAGCTCTGGCAGCAGAAGATGAGGGACTGGATTTAATTATGGACTTGAGGGGACTGGATTTAATTATGAATGTGTGGCAGGTGAAGCTCACCTGTGAGTTTGGTGCCCAGAAATCCTGTGAGCAGCCAGACAGCTCATCCCAGCCAGCAAGGGGGGTTGTGGTTTTCCCCAGTGCTGCTTCTGTCCCTGGCATGCTGTGGACTGCTGAGTGCCCCTAACCCAGCTGGGAATGCCCTGGTCAGAAGGGTCTGGCTGCTGTTCTGCTCCCTTGTGGTTTGTGGAGGGCTCGGAGGGTGCAGAGCTGCTGGTCTGGGAAGAGGAGCAAGGAAAAGCTGTGTAGGGAGAGGTGGGAGAGATGCTTTTTACAGGAGCAACAAATTCTTAGCCTGGCTCAGTAGCCGATGTCTTTGTGCTGTGGATCCAACACAATTCTCCCTCTCTCCCCTGTGCTAGCACATGTACTTGAACAGTCACATCCTAATTCAGGTTAAATAACTGCATCTCCTAGAAACTGATCCTTTTCTAAGATGCTTTTTGGGTGCTTCTAATCCTGAAGTGTGTCCCAGGAAAGTGACACTGTACAGATAAAGCAACCCTTGTAGTGCAAAAAAGTAATCAACGCTTACTCCTATGAATATGTACTGTAAAATGAAAAATGCTGCATTCCTGAAGAAATGTAAGTATTGTTACAGCTTGACTGTGGCACTTCTGTTGCTGAGGCTGTGCTGCAGCTTTGGAAGCAGATACTTAAAATTCATTGGTTTGTGGTGGGTTTTTTTTTTCTTGACAAGGATAAAATAAAACCTGTCTTTATCCATGGCTATAGGAACATACCCTTGTGTACTGTGTGTTTTTTGTTGGAGGAATTCAGGCATTTACTGATGTCTTTGATAATTCCTTTCTAAATGCTTAGCTTAGAGCATTTGCATCAAACCTTATCGCACTTAAGTTCAGATTTTTTTTCAGTTTTAGAGGATCCAGGAATTTGGATGTGTACTAATGACCTTGGGACGTTTGTTTTTAGGTCCTGTGGAATGGTGTGGCCTCAGCCCAAGGGAGGTGGAACTTGCCCCTGCTGATGGGGACAGTCCTATTGCTGTAGAACATGAAGTCTTGTTTCCCTGAGCTCTCTTGAATGAGTTTGCTGAGGAGTGATGTGAGCAGTCATGCCACCACCTCTGATGCTCCTGTGGAAATAGTATTTGGTTGTGTTGAGGGGCAGAGTTGTCAGGGTTGGTGTAGGCTGGCATGTGCTGTATCTGGTGAGATGACAGAGAATGTGCTGCATGTCCAGAGCCTGCTTCTGAACAAAGCACAGGGTGCTATGAACACTCCTTTTCTGTCAAAGCTGGTGCCCTTGCTGGCCAGCTTCTTCATTGCTCTGAGCTTCATGCCATGGCTTCACCTTTTGTTTGCCATGAAACTTAAGACAAATCTGGCATCTCTGGCCTTTTCCTTTGGGGTTCTCTGGCTTGTAAAGCTGGGATGAAATGCACCCTGTTTGTTGGGATTCACCTTCTTCAGTTTTTAATGTGGAACAGCTAGGATGGTGATAGTGACTGGTGTCTGTGCTATCAGACAAGCCAGGAGCTTGACTGAGGTACACACCTACTGCATGTGTATGGGAGAAGTGGGAATGCAGAGATGGCAAAAAGGCACAAACAATCTGTGGATTTAGCCACCTTCACCAGGGTATACTGGAAAGAGGAAGATTGTTCCTTTGGAAGGAAGGAGGTTCCTGTGCTCTTGGTCATAAACTAAAGTAAAATATAGCTAAATATTAATAATGAGACTATGTAAGGTGTGTCTCTGACACATACCTGGAGCATGAAGTGTGAGCAGCAGTGATAAAGTGATATGTATGCTGAGTCTCTGCTTAGTGGAAAGAAATGCTGTCAGTTTTGAACTGAGGAATAACTGAAAAACAGAATCCTCAGCTGGCTTGTGCCATTTCTGAGCTGGCAGAAGGACTATAAAGTGGGCTTTAAATTACTCAAGATAGATGGGAAAGGGGAATGCAAGAGAGCAAGTGGCATTATAACTTCCATGTTAACACAAATCTGATCTGTTGGCAAAATATATTCATAGTGGATCATTAAAAATAAACTCTGTTTGTGAGAGTAAATCAATCAAACTCACTTGGTGATGCAAGTCTCACTTTTGCTGTCCTCAGATGCGTGAGCAGCCTTCAATAGTTGTTGATTTGTATCGACTCCCTTGCAATGTGTGAAGTACTGAGCTATGTTTAGTGCTTTGTACAGTTCTGCCTATAAACACCGTTTGGCATGATTTTTTTTCATGGCATAACTACATGGTGAATCAAGGGTTTGTTACTTTGAATGAAAAAGATACTAAACCTATTAATTTTATACTCTTACCTTCTAACCCTACATCTCCTAAAGCTTTACTCTCTCAAGGTTCTGGAAATTTGTTCTTATTCTGACATTCCTGTTCATTTTTATACAGTATGGCTTTTCAGGATCTGAGAGCACATTGCCTCAACACTTACAGCAACAGTAGTAGATTGTAAAGCTCATATTGTGAATTCCAAGTGCTTCTGTGCTTCAGCAGTGCTGCATTCATGAGCTGGGGGCTGTGCAACCTGGGCTTTCTCCTCTTTGGATCAGAAGTGAGTTGCCATGCTTTTATTTCCAAAGGCTGCCCTCAGTGCTAACTCACAAGGCTGAGTCTGTTGAAATAGTTCTGGATTGCCACTCTTGAAGGAATGGCCTGGATTGCAGTCTGCAGGGCTGTGCTTATGCTCAGTTGAGTATTCTGTATCTTCAATTCACAGGTGCTTTGCAAGCAGAAGGATTTTTGTTCTCCTGTGTTCTCCACTGCTCTGACATCATCTTGACCAGGCATTTGCTCTGATTCTTGCAGGCAGCCAGAAATATTCCTATTCATACCTGGTAGTGCTGAGCTTAGGAAGGCATTGAAGGGGCCCTGTGGGTGCCCTGAGCCCCTTGGGGGTTCATGTGGCTTGGTAGTTTCCTCTGTAGCAGGGTTCTGCTCTATCTGGCCAGATTCCCACTGTGACAGGCTGATGCCAGATCAGAGCCATGCAGTAATGTTTTCAGAACTTGGCACTGCACAGGAGCTGAGTGGCTGCAGCTGATCTGACAGGGCAAGGAGCAGAAGATGCTCTTGTGAAGCCCTGCTGCTTGCCCAGACTGTATTCTGCAAGGGGTGCAGACCAGAGAGCCTGCTAGTGTTGCTGTTGGGGATTGGGACCATCAGATAGCTCTGTAACTCAGTCAGAACATTTATAATGCAGAGACAGCAAGTAGGCAGCCCTGAAAAGCTGCTGTCTGGATGAGCAATTAGCCCAGTGCTAGCAGGAGGTGAACCAGGGAGCAGCATGCAAACCTTGTGCATGTAAAACAAACTCCTGTGCTTCCCCTGTCCTTTCCAGAGAGGTTTTCATACTAGCAGTGCTTGTTTTCTACCCTGGGGAGATAGATGAGTCCAGGGATTCCACCCTAGGGTTGTCTGTTTTCCCACTTCAAATGTCATGTGAATAAAGGGCACAGGAGCTGGCAGGAGGTAGGTGGCAGGAGGCATTTGCTGTTCACAGACAGAACACGCTGGTGAGAAGTACAGCAGCATGCTTTTTTCTGAAATAATTCAGGTTTTTAATCACTGTACATGAAGTGTAAATTCAGTGTCTGATGAAGCCCATTTGTGGAGTGAATCCCAAACCTCTTCCCCATCATTCCTGCCTGGATGGTCACCCCAGTGCTCACTGCCCTGCAGTATTCCTGAATGCTGGGGTAGGGCAATTGTTCCTTATGTGCCTCCTTGCTGAGATCTCAAATATTTATCTTTTTCTGACAATAGCTATTGGTTCCCTGCTCTAGGAGCTGGATTGTGGGGGGAGTTTGTCCTATACACCTCCTTATCTTGAGGCATCTTGCCAATATAAACTGCTGCCACCCACACTAGGCAGCCTTTCAGAGAAGCAGGAATGCAGGCTGTAAGAGGAGAGACAGAGCCTTCCAGTTCATAATCTCCCAAATATGTCAGGGAACTAGTCTGACTGCTCTGGATGCTTGGTAGGCAATTTACCCCATACTCTGAAGTGACCAGTCCCCTCATTCAAGAACAGTTAACCTTCCAAATGAAGAGAAAGCTGACTTATTTTTGGTTGATCTACTCAGGCTGTGCTTGTGGCAAGGCTGCTTTTCATCCTAGAAGAACTGAAAGCAAACCTAAAAACCAATTTCAGCTATTTAAAATTAAAGATGTTTGAATTACTTGCATGGTTAAATTCCAACTCTTGCACGCTTTTAATTCAGTAGTGTTGTACTGTTCTCATCAAGTTGTACCTTACACTTTCGTATCTTTTCTGCTTAATTGGTTCAGGAAAGCATGCAGGATATAGAGGCTGGCAGGCAAGTTAATGTTGTGAGAAGCCTCATCTCCCATTTCCTGACTTTTTAACCTTGAACTATCCCAGGAATTTTTGCATTTGAGTGATTAAGAAGGTATGACTGACCTCCTGCTTGCAGAACCGGTTTGTTAATCACTGGGAATGATCTGAAATCTGCAAGTGGGTTTTGATAGCCTTCTTGCAAATAGCTTCGTTGTTCTTTGCTTCCAGAGGTAAATGATCTGCCCTGAAAAGACATACACAGGCAAACAGACTGTCAGTGTGTGTGCAAAGCAGAGCTTGTAAACATGCAGGCCTTTTCAGAAGTGGGAAGAAGAAACAACCAAGCAGCTTGTACTGGTGTTCTAGGCATACTTTTTGTGCCTGGTGGGGTCATAAGCCATATATTACATAGATTAATGCTTCTGTGGATCTGTTTGACTAATAGAAATGTGTAAATGCATTTGTGTTCAGAATACCTGAAATACAGACTGGTGCCTGACTTTCAGGTGTCTTTGGGGTCTCCTGTTCTCTTTTGTGGAGAATCTACTTGGGCAGCAGGTGACTAATTTCTGTATAAAAAAAGAATTTAGATGTTACCTGCTCATGTGAAAGCAGTAGAGGGTCTAATTGGCAAATTACACACAACTCAAGATCACCTTAATGAGGTTGCCCTCATGGCCTGGCCAGAAAACATCACTGAGTTTTTGTGTCAGTAAAAATGTGCAAAATTATGATAGCTTGGAAAATAAGCTCTGAGGATAGATGCTGGACTTGCTTATCCTAGAGGTGGCCCAATGCATGAAGCATCAGGGACCAGGAGGAAATACAAAGTGAGAGAGGTCTTCAGGAGGCTAAGATGTTCAATAACCATGGCAATGAAGGCAACCACTTCTGAAAAGCAAACAGCTCTGCAGTTTGAGTTGCTTGAGGAAATGTGTTGTTTAAGCCATTTCTCTTGGTAATATTTATGTGGTAGTTTAAGCAAATTTGTTTGGTTTACACTAACAACTTCAAATATGCTTTTTTTTCCCTCAGAGTTGACCCCATTTTACTGTAAGAGTGTAATTCTGTTCCCAGTTAACCTTTATCACAGCCAGACCAGGACCACACACTGGCACTCACTGAAATGACATGTGCTTGAGGTAACTAGAAATTTAGGGTGACTGGGCCTTTGCTGGGTTTTGGCATAAATGTCTGCCTTCCAAAACTTTGAAATGTTGTATTTGATCTCTGGTTAGACTCCTTGGACTATAGTTAAGAAGCTTCTCAAGTCTGTGATCACTGCTTAAAAGCTTCTCCTTGTTACCTGGCAAGCACATTCCTGTTCATGGTTCCTCTGTGCTAATAGTGGTCCTGAATTGGGCTGTTCTGCTCCTCTGGGTGTAGAGGTCTCCCTGTCCAACTCCTCTGCAGCTGGGGAGGTTTTGGTGCCACTGAGGTGTCACTTGGCCTGCTGTGTCACTGCTGAGGGTGCTGGCTGTTGGGAAGGAGCTGTTCCCATTGCCTGTTCTCTAAACTGCTGTTGGAGGGGGAATCCAAGGGAGCATTTCATTGTGTGGAGATGGGGTGATCCTGCCAGCAAGATCATAAAACATTCCCTGCCACACCTGCAGCCTCTAATCCTCCCTGCAGTGAGAGAAGATGCTCCCAGGGAAAACAGTTACTATAGTGACGAATGGCCCTGGTGTGTTTGAGGGCTGGATCACTAAGTTGAGTAATAAATGTGTAGGTGTCTATTTTTAAAGGCTTTTGTGAGGAGGAGATTGCTGACAAATTTTCTAGGACTACAGCAAAGTGGTAGTTTTTTCTGTGCTGAAGTTTAAAAATAATCATCGTCTGTCTTGAGAATGAGATGACCTCATTAAAAACAAAGAAGCTTGTATGTCATCCTGTGGAGCCTCCTGGCAGTGATTCTTGCAGCAGCCTTCTGAGTTCCAGTAGCAGCTCTGCTGGAAGTTTGAGTTCCTCAAAACTCTGTGTGCACAGCAACTCCAGTGTCACAGCTGGAACTGAGGTGCCTTTAGCTCATTCTCTATCCTGGTCTGTGCCACATCCTGGCACATAATGAGCAGTATTGAGTTTTATTCAAAGAAATGAAGAAATGCTGTGTAAAAAAACCCAAAAAAATTAAAATAATCGAAGCCACTGAAAATAAAACCTGACTCCAAGCTTCTCCTGCACAGTGCTGGGTTGAAAAGCTGTTTGGTTTTGTAAGAGAAATGGTATGAGTGGAAGTATCTGCCACAACTCATAATTGTGTCATCTGGCTTGACTTCTTGCCCATGAGACTTGTCTGTCTCACACACTCTCCGTGTACCTGTGAGTGCAGGAGGGAAGGGGGAGCTCAGCAGGGCTGGTAGGGTGTTTGTCAGGGTTTGGTGGCTCAGGCTGTAACTGTGAGAGGAGCTGACATGGTGGTCCTGAGTGATCCAGGTGGTGCAGTGAGCTGCTGCTATGGGTACAGCAAACTGCAGGAAATCCCCTGGTCTGTCCTCTCACTGGTGGAGTCGTGAAGGATTTCACAGGAGGCTGTGTGGTCTGTCCTGAACTGATGAAAATCAGGCTCTCCTGTTGAAATGGCTTTACTTTGTTGCAGGGTCTGAGGAGCCCTGCAAACACAGGGATGAAGTGGTTTGATGCACGGTGCAGGAGCTTAGCACTGCACTGTTGGTTTATAAACCTCCTTGTCTCAGTGACCCAGGCATGGGGTTTGCTGGGTGCACATCCACCTGTGTGCACTCACACCCCCATGGCTGTGAGCCTCACCAGGAGCTGCTCATGGTTTGCTGCTGGAGGCCCCCAGCTGATACAGAGATGCAGCAATTACAAAAATAGCTTTTCCTGGTTTAGGAAGTTCAGAATTGATTTCTGTTACCATTGTAGTGTTAACTGCAGATTTGTAAGTGGTACAGGTCACCCATCTCCAGCTGCTGCCAGGAACCTCTGTACAGCCGTGTTTAACAAACCTTCTGTCAATCAAAAACTGGTTATACAAGGATTATTTGCCTTCAGTTTCCCATGTAATGAGGTTTTTGATTGACATCAGTGGAGTTCAAGAATATAGAAAGGCTTTCTGAATCTAAGATGAACAGGTTTCCATTTAATAGTTTGCACATGATAACACTGGCTTCCAGTTTTATCTGTGATAGAAACTGAAGGTGATCAAAAAAAAGAAATAGAGAAACCTTTCTCATTTTAAAATAATGTGACTTAGTTAGCTTCCTACCTCTATTTTCTTTCTATTTCCTGCTGTGGGAGTGGGATTTGGACATAATTTGCTGTACAAATAGTTGAGCTACTGTGGGCAAACATTTTGCAGAGATGGAAGTGTCTTGGAATGTTCACCATGGCTGGTGGTGAGCAGTGGCTTTACTCTCATCCTAGCTCTGCCTGAAGACTGTCAGATCCTCCTCAGATTAGGAAGCTGGGTGATGCTGTTCTCTTTTACTTCTGTTACCAGGATTAGTTTCTGAAACAGCAACCTGCTGTGTGTGGTGGCTGCTGTGGGTACCTGTCTTCCAGGTGTCCTAATGAGCAATTGCACTTGTTCAAGTAAATTTGAATTTCTTGAATGAAATTTTTAAATTACATACTAGAAGCTAAGAAAGTATGATGGAAATGAATAAATGTAAGCTGATACAATTTTTTTTTCAAAATACTGAATATTCCTAATAATAACCCCAATTAAAACATACCTATGAGGGAATGGCAGTCATGGGTATGATGAATGTGAGATGTGGGTGAGTTCCTTTGAGATGAACCTATGGGTTACTTGTGGGTGAGCTAGAAGGCCAGAGTTAGGCTATGATTTACAAATATCTTCTCTAGCCCAGGCTAGTTTCTCTTGTAGAGCTCTTACACCAAGCTCAGCCTCCAGCTTAGAACCCAGTGAAGCACTTGAGGAGTAGTTCAGGTCTGAGGTCTGATGGATTTCAGAGCAAAGGGAACACGGGTGGAAGATGCAAACAAACTCTTGTCCCAAAGTGTTATTCATCTCTTTTAACTAGGCCAGTTTGGGTTTCATAAAAAGTGCTGTATGTACAGAGGTTAAGGTTTAGCTCCTTGGTTCCCTCTTTGTAACTGGAGATCAGAAGTCATAGTCAGGATTTTCTGAGCTTTTGGGTGCATTGCTTTTGTGTGAAAACTGGGTGAATGCATCTGAAGTTTCCCTAAGGAAGGAGGGTAAGGAATGCTCAAACCCTTTTGCAGGTTTCCTTCCTTAGTTACAGGCACAGTGAAAGGGTTCCATTTTTGTGCATTGCTGCTTTGAGCCCAGCTGCAGGGAGGACCTATTGTGTGGTAATGTGGTTTGACTGAGCTGATGAGATTTTTTGAAGGCAGCTAGGAAGCTTTGTGAATTGAAAAGGAGATGTTTCAAAGGAATAGTCCTGCACAGATGTGTCCTAGCTTTAACTTCCCACCTGCAGAGGAACAGTCCTGGTTTATGCAGCAGTAATGCACTAACTAAATCATGTCCTGCTGTGAGAAAGAAGCTTCTCCTTTTGCTCTGTAATCTGTCATTGTGAGTATGCTTGGGGAAACACTGCATTTTTGGATCCCTTCTGGAAAATTGGTTTATTTTTGTCTTCATAACAGCCCCTAAAATCGTATCTTAAAACAAGGAAATAATCTCTTTTTTCTTTTTATGCTGTATTAAAAGTCTTGCTGTACAACATATTACATGTCTTTCATCTAATTGAACCATTGCTACTTTGATTTGTGCCTGTTTTTCCCACACCAGCTAGGGAAAGGAGCTTAGAAAAGTAAGTAATATGGTTATGATGCTGCAGTTACTTGGGGAAATAGCTATTTTGTCTGTAACAAGTGGAATTACACTCTTAGTTATAAAACTAATTATTACTCTGTTTGCTAGTTGAATGACTGACAGATTTCTCCTCTGTACAAATGGGATAGTTTTGGGCAGCCAAGGAGGGCAATAGTCTGTGCTTGGTGATGGGTGCTGCTTGTGAGATATGCTGAAAATATCAGTCTCAAAAGTGAAATAATTGTCTGTTTCTGAGCCCTGGTAACTGGCAAGTCTCCAGTTGGCTTGTGCCATTGCTATAGCAGACTGATCCTGCCTTGCTTTTTTCTTCCTTTTTCCAAAACTCCAACTGAAAGAACTGGCTGGATGTAGTTCATGCATTGCATTTCATATGGAAAATAGGAATAAGCATCCTTCAGTTGCTTGGTCCTGGCTTCCTATTGAGTCTGACAGTTTGTGAGGACTTTTATAAGGGATTCAGCTGCTTCTAACAAAATAGGAGTGGACAAAAGCTGAACAGAAGCTTTATAAGTTTGATGTTACACTTTGGAGCACCAAAGTTGGCACTACAGTGCCATTCCCTGATGAAAGTATTCCAGAGACCTAGGGCTGATAGTGCAGCTCCACACTGGTTTTGGTTCTTACCAAGACAGCATTTAATAGTAATGTTAGGTGTGATTCTTGAGCACAGTTCTGCAAGAAACTCCACTCAGTGTGTAAAACAAATTAATTTACTAAGGTGTGTTTTATGTCTGCAACACACCCTCACCTAATGTACTTTAAATGTGGGTTTAGTTACTGCTCCATGTTGAAGGATTCTTGCATGGATCACTCACCAAAAACGCTGAGCACTGTAGCTGGGACATGGGAGGTGCTGGCTCCTGGTTTAGTCACCCTGCAGGGCTGGATGGAGCTGCTGTGCTCCATCCACAAACCCAGGATGGAATTGCACCTCTTCTTACAAGCTCTCTACAGAAGTGGCAGAGCAGCACTCATGCCACCAATTCACAGTGGTATTTAGAGTGTTACTAACCAAATGATGCACTTGGAAAAGACCCCTTGGACTTCCTGTGGCCTCGCAGCCCTGCCTTGATTCCGGGGGGAGTTGGGGGCACCACAGTATAAACAAAAACATTAAACCATGAGAGAGCATCCAGAGGATGGCCAGGAGGATGGTGAAGGGTCTGGAGGGGAAGCTGTATGGGGAGTGGCTGAGGACACTTGGTTTGCTCAGCCTGGAGAGGAGGAGACTGAGGGGAGAGCTCACTGTGTTCTGCAGCTTCCTCTTGAGGAGCAGAGGGGCAGGTACTGGTCTGTACCATGGCCACTGACAGGACTCAGGAAACTGCTTGAGGCTGAGCCTGCAGGTTTAGGCTGCACAGAGGAAAACCTCTGGCCTTTTTCAGCCAGAGGGTGCTGGGCACTGCCCAGGCTCCCCAGGGAATGGTTAGGGCCCCAAGGCTGCCAGAGCTCCAGGAGGGCTTGGACAATGCTCTCAGGGATGCACTGGGTGGGATTGTCTGTGCAGGGCCAGGAACTGGACTCGATGATCCCCATGGGGCCCTTCCAGGTCAGTGTATTTCATGGTTCTGTGATCCCAGCATAACTGTGCCCCTCTCAGGGGTGGAGCAGGTCCATCTAGTTCAGCATTTAGCACCCTCTTCCCAACCTGTGCTGCTTCCTCATCAATCACTATCATTAAATAAAAGCAGCTGTCATTTTCAGAGAGGGTGAAAGTGTTAACGCTGGTGTTTAACTTAACATTGCCAACACGTTTGCTACAGCACTTTCATCTCTGTTATCTCCAGAGAGTGGCTTTTATCTGACCTTGCTCTGCATTTTTACCCTTGTGCATCTTTGATTTGATCAGCTCAGAGCAGCACATATTGGGTTCTCAGGCTGGGAAAGCAGCTTGATCCACTGGGAAGAACATGGGATAAGGGATAGCAATCACAAGCATTGGGATTCTGTTTTATTTTCAGGTAATCTCTATTTTCTATACAAACACACTTTTGGTACACAGTCTAGATTAAGAACTGTACAAAATAAACCCCTCAGTGAAACTTCATTGAGAAAGTTTCACAGTTCTGTGTTGTGAAGCTCTGAGTTCTTTTGCAGTGCACAGCTTTAAATTGAAATTTTCTGAGAGAATAGTGATTGAAACTCTGCTTCATATGGCAGAGGCAATGTGTTGAAAGGGAAATGCAACAGCAGGTAAATTAGAGGTGTTAGTGGTTTACATGGCTTTTACAAAAATGTTCCCACCCTCATTCTTACTGCATACCAGACTTATAGGTCATATTTAGGGGGAATTGCGTTAGTGGTGAAATGTTGATTTTATGTCAGACCTCTTCTGGTTGAAGGCTTTTTTCTTAAAATTCCTCTTAACAATGAGTGACGGTAAGATGTTAGTATGGGAGTACCAGCTGGTTCTCAGTGCCTCCAGATGATGTCTGCTCAGAACTCAGTAAAACTCTTTGTCTGTGAGTCCTCCTCAATCACCTTTGGCTAGGGAAGCCTTGCTGGAAGCTGTTCAGACCCTTGCAGTGGGTTGCTCTGTGTCCCCCTTGGCCTCCCTGTGAGGTGCTGCTCGTGTGTGGCAGGGTTGGGTACAGCTCTGTGGGTGCTTGCTCAGCCCCTTGCTCTCAGTGTGTCCTGCCCAGAGGGACTGTGGTGCTGCACAGGGTGTCCTGTGCTCTCTGCCACAAGGGATTCTCTGGGAAATCAGGCTCAGCCCCTTCCAATACACCACACAGAGCACTGGGCTTGTGTGGTGGATCCCTGGGCCTCTGGCATATTGTGCTTTTGGCAGCTGGGGGTGTGAGGCACCTGCAAGATTAATTCCTCCTGCCTTGTGCCTCCCTGCAGTGCTGTTTGGTTTGTTGTTTTGTTGGTGCAAGCTGAACCTCATTAACTCCCAGTCAAAGGGAGGAAAGGGACATGGTTTCGGTGATTAAAATCTGGGGTCACTCAAGGAGTGGGTACTCTGAGCTTTGTGTTTAGCCATACAAGCCTTCAGAGTGTTGCTGGGTTTTGTTTTTTGTTGCTGGATGTGGTCTGTAATAGAAAAACTCATCAGAGCAGTGCTGTGGAAATACCTCCTTGTTCGGATGGAGCGGGTTACACGTTTTCTGATACTGAGAAACTAATCTTGTTTGTCATTAATGAAACAGAGCATATTGCAATGCAAATGAGAGAAGTTGCATGACAAGTGGTCCCACAGTCCTCAGCACTTGCTATTGATTGTTCAGTCTTACTTATTCATGCTATGCAAATTGCATTTCTCATCTTGCTCCTTCTTGTCCACATATTTTTGGTAGAGGACTTGCCTGCAAACAGTCTTGTTCTTTCACTGGAGAGACAGGAATTGTTTCTGGCAAAGTTCTTAATGTTCCTTTGTCGAGGGAGTACTGGCTGAGCCCGGCAAGGCTGCAGAGCTCTGTCAGGATGAATTCATCTTGCTCTGACTTCAGATGGAGAAAGGGAAGAGTTGGTGCTGTATTATTTGATAAGAACAAAAGCTTTAAAATAGTTTCCAACTCTCTTTGTTTTTGATGCTGAAGCCCTTGTGGCATTTGTTTTCTGGTGAGTTGTTTGGAACAGGCATGTGGGAGTGTTCTTTTATTCCTGCTAAATATTACTTTGCATTTCAGGTATACTAAACCACTGACCTTTGCTGACTGCATCAGTGATGAGCTGCCCTTAGGATGGGAAGAAGCTTATGACCCTCAGGTCGGAGTCTATTACATAGACCACAACACCAGTAAGTGACATGCTACTGTGTTTTTGCAGAGCTATTTGTGCCTATATTAAAATATACTGAACACAAAACCACAGAGTTGCTAACAGCATGTTTTAGAGTACATGAGAGCTGCAACTCGTGAAATCAAATCCTGTCCTTCTCCATCATGCAAAGTACTTCCCTCTCTAAGCAGGAATTTGAGACCTTTTGGGTTGCAATCTTCAAATTGACAGCCACGTTCAAGCCAATACTATGGACACACCTCTGTCAGATTTGGTTCTACTGAGGAGTCCAACGGGGTAGCAGTGATCTGGAGTTTGTTCTTAGCCTGGAATTTGTCCCTGTGGCAAGACCATCAGAAACAGTGCAAAGGTCTTGTGTTGATTCCCCTGACAGGGGTGAGCTGAACAAGCACGAGCTCCTTTGGCTGCAGGAGCTCACGCTGCCTTTGCTGGAAACAAAACCCTCAGGTAACCTTGGGATGTCCTGTTCAGGGTTCAGGCTTGTGGTGTCTTTATCCTGTGTCCTCCATCTAAGCCACTGCTTACCCCTTTGCTAGATTGCTTGATAGACCAAAAGAGTTAATTTTGTAAGCTCATTTGAATTATAACAAATTACACCATTTGATATATCATTACAGACATTACTAGAACAACTGTAATGGCTTATGCTAGAACAAATCCCCTGAAAAAGCAATAAGCAAAACAAATCAGTGACTTTGATTCTCTTTACAGAACAGGTCCAGCTGCAGCCCAGAAATTCACAGCAGAACCATGCCCAGGCCCTTTTAGGGGAGCTTGCAACTCATGCTGAGAGAAACTTCTAAAGGACAAAAGTGCCTTAAAGTGCCTTGAAGTTGTGGTTTTTTTAGAATCTGCTTCTAGGACTTCAACTGAGAACCTAAACTTTTTTATTATTATTTTTTAATATTTTTTTGAAAACTACAAGATTTTTTGAAAATAAAAAATGTGGAAGTCTGGTGCATTTTTTTCCTTGGTGGATTTTCCCCCTCCTTGGGTATCTTCATCTTCACACCCTTCCCTTTTTCAAAACTGCCACAACTTTATGTGGCCTGGTACTGCACCCTCCAAGCTTTAGCAACTTCTCTTGGGTATTAAAAATGCAGAATGAAAAAAGTCTATTCCCAAAAAGCCTAACCTACCCCTGCAATACAAAGATCATAAGTTTCCAGATGTAAAGGTGACACAAATATTTTTATTTAGAACTCACATAAATCCTGTGGTTTTAGGATGACATATCGTTATATGACTTCATTCTAAGTATTCTTCTGTGAGGTAGGGGACATTTGATTTTTCTTTTTATTGGAAAGTTGGAAATGGTTAGGCAAGTCTACAGGATCACACAAAGGAGATCTGCAGGGGAGAGGAGTGGACAAACTTTGCTTTAGAAGGTGCTAAGTTGCAAGGCACAAATTTGGGTCTCCTACAGATCTGTGAGACCAGGTCTGGTGTCCAGTTCACAGTCCAGGAATGGGAAAATAGCCTTGACCTGAAGCTGTGGGACATGGAAGCCTATTGGACCCCTGGAGTGTTTCAGTTAGCAGAAACTCCAGCATTGCTGAGTTTGTGGTTGGTCTCAGTGGTCCTAAAAGCCCTTTCCAACCTAAATGGTTGAATGCAGTTTGGACAAACCAAACATGGTTTTATTTGTACATTTGAGTTGGTACAGATGACCATGTAAAGGTCTGGGGCAGGTTCCCCTGGTCTGTGCCATTCACAGGCACCACAGGATTCAGGGGGATGCAGAGAAGCCTTCCAACAGACACCTGCTTAATAACAGTGCCTTTTAAAAGGTGCCACTGCTATGGGATGCCAGAGGCCACAGTATTTAAATGAGAATTTCAACTAAAAAGTTAAATAGATGAAGAACAAACTCATGACATATTTCTTATGCCAGCTCTAATCCAGATCACCACAGAGCAGAGCACATCCATTTACCTTAACCTAATCAAGCAGCTCATCTTTGTGGTTTATGTGGAAGTATCCTCTGGAGGGTGTCCAAAACCTTCTTCCTCTCCAAGGTCTCTGGCAGATTCCCTGGCAGGAAGGAACTGCTGAGGGTGGGAAGGGGATGGAGCCATGTTGGGTCTTGCTCATACTGCACAGGTATTTGAGACTAATTATCAGAAAGGAGCCCAAGGATAGACATAAATTAAATCCAAAGGCAGGAGCCATTAAAAGAAGCAAGATGGAGAACAATTGTAACCACCTCTCTGAGGGAAAATAAATACAATTAGATTGAATTGAGTACCCAGAATATTCCTAATACAGTATTAATGCATAGCCTTGAGTGTGTCTCTCTGGGAGAACTTTGGAATGTGATTTGCACAAAGAAATGATGCTGATGCAGGCATTGTAAGCCTACATTGCTCCAACATGAAGCAAGCAGATTTATTTATGACAAGCTCAACATTAAGTTAGGAATTCACAAGACAACAAATGATGTAATAGCCTGTATTTCTATAGTTCTTCCATCTCACTTTGAATGTATTTTGCATTTCTCAGTAGCTGGGGCTCAGTGAAAGCCCTTAGCCAACATTTTCCTTGATTGATTTTACATGTTTGAAAACCAAAGCTCAAAGCTGCAATCAAGGGGTTACAGTTAGTGCTTTGATCACTTGAAAGGTTGAGGTGGATATTTAGAATAAATCTGGACACAGAGCATTTCAGTACCTCAGTGTGTTGTCCATCCTCTCTGTGAGCTGTCTGCTGAGCATTCCCTGGGTCAGATTGTGTATGGGCTTGGAGCTCTGGCAGTGCTTCACCACTTCACAGAGATGTTCAGGATTGGAGGCTTTTGCAGTCTTCCTCCTCATTGCTTATAATAGAGGAATTTTCCTGCAGCAGCCTCCACCACCCTTCTTGGGATTAGAGGAAAAATGGGCTGCTAGTCTAAGGAAAAACTGGAAATCACCAGGCTTGAAGACTTATGTTGAAGCAGAGTTATGACCCGGTGTCCTGCATCAGACTTCAAGAGCCACGGGTACTTTGCCAACATACTTTTTATGCTGGAAATTAGAGAGCCCTGAGTCACAGTTGCTGGTGACTGTGCAGTCGTGTCCAGGGAAGCTGCATGTCTGGGAATGTGGGGCAGCTCCCTGGGTAACAGCAGACTTTCCCCTTCTGGTTCATCTGGGTGTGGGTAATGGTTATCTGGAAAATGGGATTTGGGGCCATGAATTGAGGCAGGCACATAGGGATTGCAGAGCCTTACATTCTGTGTCCTCCTGGTCTTTTGCTCTCTCTAAGACCACAGTGCTATCCATGAGGGCACCAGCACCTACAGCTGGCACAAGCAGCTGCTTTTCCCTCATATTATTTTGGGGCAGTTTTTCAGGTCCAGGCCTAGCTTTAATGTTTTATCAGCTGAAATATTGCTTCTGCTTGCAGGACCTGTAAAGGACTCTGTGTTGAAATGCTTCTACAAACTATACTGGGGTTTTTTGATTGCATTTTGTGGCTTCTCCAAGTTTTGCCACGTAATTTGAAATGCCATGTGTTCTTTTGGGTCTTGAGATATTGTTAAAAACAACTTACTGCAGCAGTAGCAAATTAATTTTCTTCTCAGCATGATCATGGACAGCTTGTGAAAGGGATTGAGTGTCCATCCCTTGGGTAAACCCCTTTATTTCTAGTTCTCCTGCCAAGAATATTGTCTAACTTCTCTTCCCCACATCCTGTGTACTGCAGTGTTAGTCTTATGCCTGACTTGCTTAAGAGCTGCTCATACCTTCCACTCTGGCAGCTTTTACTAAATATTTAAAGAGGCTCTTAAGAAATGCAGATTAGATTCCCACTGATAGTTTCAAGCAAGTCCTTTCTATTAATTATTCATTATGTGGTAACTAGGCATCCTTATTCAAGCATGTTAGTTTAGACAGTTCAGAGCACTTGGTCAACTAAATATTGGAGCCTGCTCCAAACAAGAACATGCAAAAGCCTTGAAATAGAAATGAAAAATGTTTTGGGCACTTCTTCACAAAGCAGAGACAAACACTGATGATAAATTTACCTTGTTAGTATCAGAACTAGCTGCATATCTGTGACCTTGCAGGTTTTTCATGATTAGAAACCTGGAAAGCAATGTATTGGTTGTGTTGGGGTAGTGGAGAGGGAGGTGCTGTAATTGCTGTATTCACTGTGTCACCCTAAACTCCACCTCCTATATCCTTCAGTCATTTACTGCTGTGCCTGCTTTCCCTGAAGGAAATGTTGACTCCTCTCTGAGATTCTGTTCATATAATGTCATTTAAAATGCTTTCACAAATTCTGATTTAATCAGACTTTATTTTTACTTACCTCTGGAAACTGAGTGAGCAGGTTTTCTTTCCCCTCTGCAATAAAAGCCCCTTGGCAGCCAAGGAGGA
This sequence comes from Trochalopteron elliotii, assembly GCA_024734555.1. Classification (NCBI taxonomy): domain Eukaryota; kingdom Metazoa; phylum Chordata; class Aves; order Passeriformes; family Leiothrichidae; genus Trochalopteron; species Trochalopteron elliotii. The sequence goes on from JANPWX010000029.1 coordinate 2,344,722, forward strand.
TGGGTAGAGTTGTAATTGCTTTCATCTTGTCAGGTGCAGTATAATGCAGTCATGTGGCAATGATACTTTCTGAAAGTTTTTTTATCGGTGAAATAGTAGAGGTATTTTATTAGTAATGCTATAAAGCAATTGCAATAAAGATAAGTCTAACAGTCAATGTCAGTATCTTAGAGCTGTGTATGCATATTCTTGGGTGGATGTTTTTGAGAGCCAGAACCAGGGCAGCCTCAGCAGCAGAGGAGTTGGAGAGTTATATGACAGCTTTGTTGTGAATTGTTCTATTCAGCATGGCAGAACTTATTGGAATTCATTGTGGATCAACAGTCACCTCCTTAAAAAAAAAGGAAAATATCTTTATTCAACTTTTTTATTACAGGGATGGGAAAAGAGACTGTTTAAAATGTCACAAAGAGTGGAGCTTTTCCAAGCAGCAGAACAAACCTGCATTCTGTTGATCTTGCCTTCTTCTCTTGTTTTCTCTCCAAGAAACGACTCAGATAGAAGACCCTCGGGTGCAATGGCGCCGGGAGCAGGAGCACATGCTGAAGGATTACCTTGTCCTGGCCCAGGAGGCCATTGCTGCCCAGAAGGAGATCTATCAAGTCAAACAGCAGAGGCTTGAACTGGCCCAGCAGGAATATCGGCAGCTGCACGATGTTTGGGAGCACAAACTGGGCTCCCAGACCAGCTGTGAGTAGTTAGTGAGCTCTTAACCAGTGACTTCCTCAGCTGTGGACCCAGGAGGACAGTAAAAGACATGAAGCTGCTCCTTGGATAGAGCACTGGGGTGTTATACCATGTCACTCTTCACATTTGATCAGTTTGTTTCAGGAATGGTGTCTGCCCAGCTCCTGTTATGAAACACTCCTGTGTGTGGCTCAGTCACTGGAGCCAACCAGATTTTCTGCATGGGCTTCAACAAATGCTAAAAAATGTGGTGGTTGGCTCAGTGTGTAAAAGTTAACTTACATGGTATTTTCCTTGATTCCCCTGTTTAAAGTACAGAAACACAGGAAGAATGTCCATCTTGGACAGTATTCCCAGGCCCTTTTGTAGTTTTATATCCCAGGTAGTTGAGTGATGGTCTAGTGGAGCTGAGGGTCTGTATTTTATGCCACGTTCCAAGTCACTCCTGGTGGATTCCCTCTCTGTGTGTGAAGAACAGCAGTTTGTGCTCCATATTCTGTGTCACACACACATCAATACCAGTGTCGCTTCAAGATTTGGTGCAGAAATGTTTATTTCCCCCTTACTGGTACTAGTTAGAAGCTGGAAAATGTCCAGAACAGGATTTATTTCCTGCATATATTTCAGAATTTTTGTTATAATCCTTAGCATTGCAGATTTTCTGTGTTCTTGCCAGCCAAGAATCTCCCCCTGTTTCACTCTTGTGAGTTAACGTGTGATGGTGGAGAATTGGAGGAGAACTGGCTAATCCTGTGCCTGATGTTAAAATTTTTTAAGCAGTTTTCTGTCAACTGAAGGATTCTTGTTTGACAAGGGTGCTGTCCTTCATCTCTAAAGATCTGGGTTTGCTCTTTTCTTAGGAGTTCTCTACCCAAGTGCTGGTGTTCCAAAGCAGTACACTGGGAAAATGAGTTACATGGGCGAGATGGGATCTGTCTTGAAAAATACAACCAAACAGAAATAACTAGAAATGCTTTCCCATGTTTTATAGGGCATAAACTGATGGGTGCAAGGATCAAAATATCTCCCTTGCCTACAGCTGCTTCTAATAACATTGTACATTGGGGAGCTTCTGTACCTTCTGAGGCAAAAGGGTTTAACCATGCTGAGAAGAGAGTTCTGCTCTTAATGGGACATTGATTTAATCTGGTGTGACACTTTGTGTGGTTGGTCATGTCCTCAAGGCTGTGGAAAGGCTTGCATCACATTTTTCAGTTTCTTCTCATTCCTTGTTTTTCTTTGTTTCTAAGCATTCAGTGGATTGTTTGCTCAATGAGGAAGTCTGAAAAAAATAATTAAGTAAACCTTAATGTCTGTCCCTTCAGTTCTGTTAAATTCCTTTGGAAATGCAGAAAGCCAGACTATTGAATGGAGTGAACATGTTTGGGAGTTGGAGTTAAGTGTGTTAACCTGGAATAAATCCAGACTTTGGAGATGCAGGACATGCTTTGGCCCCTTCAGTCTTTACTTTTTTGTGGAGTACTTGACTGCACTGTTGGCTTTCCCTGTCTTTGAGCAGTGAGATGTGGAAATTGGGTAACAGGCCAGCAATGTGTGGATGTCTGGGTGTGCAGGAGTGGTGGGAGACTTCAATCTGGTGGGGCTGGTGAAGGTGTAAGGAGGAAGGCAGAGCTGCTGAACTGGCTGCTGTATTTGTTCCAGTGCTTTCTGGCTCCTCGTCAAGCTCCAAGTATGATCCTGAGATCCTCAAAGCAGAGATTGCCACTACAAAATCCAGGGTGAGTAGTACAAATGGACCTTTGCTTGCCATGACTAATGTTCAGATATTTCCAGACCTCATGGCAAACACTGAAAGGAGATGCCAAAGCAGTTGGAAGAGCTAATGTTGCCATTTAGGAGGTCATTTATCAGAATTTTCTAACGTTGCAAATTCTTAGGAATTTGAAACAGTCTTTCCCCCCCCCCCCCACTTAGACTTTAGCCTGGCTTGGCAGCTGGCAGTGCAGGATGGCTGTGGGATGTGGAGCTGCATGCTGGCTCCTGCAGTGCTGGAGAGCTGTGAGTCCTCCCCAGGGACTGGCAGCTGTTTTGTGCAGGGCTTAGTGCAGGCTGTCAGCAGGGAGGGTGTGCTCTCATGCAGAGCTCACTTTGGGAGGAAGAAAGGACTGAAGTAAAGTAGGTCAGTGTGGCCTCTGTGGAGGAATATAAAACAGCAGGCTGTAGGGTCAGTGGATTTACAATATGGATTATCATCCTGCTGTGTCACTAGTGCAGTGGGGCCTTTTGGTTGGGGAGCTTGGAGGGTGGCTTCAGTGGCTGCAGGGTAACTCCTGTCCTGATGCTTAGCAGGTTTTTTAATGACTGGGAAGGTTTTAAACATTTCTGAGCAAAGTCGACATGTGTTTCATTGCTGTCTTTTTTGAATTTTTCTCAACTTTTCCACTTACATGGCTGGAACTTCCCTTGAGCCCCTTGTTAAGAGGTGTAATAGCAGCTGCTGGGTAAAGTCCTGATGAGGAGGCTGTCAGGGCTGTTTGCTGCTCTGGGGATGAGCTGATTGCCTGGAAACTTTGTTTAGAGTACTGTCTGTACTGAACGAGTTTTGAATTGAATGGGTAGTGCTGTACCTAAATACTTATATAAAATAGCATTCTAAAAATGTGCCACCTTGCTGCAGGTTAATAAACTCAAGAGAGAAGTAGCTCACATGAAGCAAGAGCTCCAGTACAAAGAGCATGGATTTCAAACACTGAAGAAGTAAGTGTATTCTCAAGATCTCTTTTTTTTCAGAGTATCTCTGGCTTGCGGTGCATCCCCCACCACATTTATAAATAGCTGCCTAAATAACACAAGCAGAAATATGCTGCTGCTGATATCTTTAGGCTTCAAGCAGTACACAGCCATGGGGGAGTTCTCTCAAATCAGTGCCTGTGTGGGATTGACCACATTAGAGCTGACTTCATGGCAAAGAGGTTTTGAACCAGGATCTGGTCAGTTAACTGATACTCTGTTTTACTCAGTATTGCTCAGTGTGGATGACACTGCAGCCCATTGCCTTAATTGTAAGAGCCATTGATTTGGGGCACTGAGGAAAAACTGGAGGTGGAGTGGAAAGGGAGGAAAAGCTTCAGGTACCTGCCTTTGACTAGACATCTGGCATCTCTTAGATAAATATTTATTATAAGGGTCAACCATGGTAGAATTCCTTTGAGAAAAGGGAAGAGGTGGCTTGTAATTAGGTTGTGCAAGCAAATACATCTGTGCATGTGAGTCTGTGCCTAGTTTTGAAACCATGACTGAGAATAAGGTGATTCTCATAGATGGCTAAGCTGATCCTCTCTAGGTTAGGAGCAAGGCAGCTGCAGCAATCTGCCCTTACACAGTGTTTTGGGGGATTTATGTGCACCTTTGTCCTCCCTAAGGAGTCAAAGAGATGATGATATTGCTGAAATCAGAGTTCTGAAGCTTAACGTACTGCTGAGTGGAGTGACTTAGGCAGTGGGGTCCTTTGTTCCTTCTGTTATCCTTGTTCTATTTTGGAGTGTGTTTTTGTTAAAAATCCATGTCAAGATGCATGCCTCTAGGATGAGTTAAGTGGATGTTATTAAGTCTTAGCTTACTGAGTTTTTTTGAATTTCTATACAGAATTGACATGAAAATGTCTGATACTCAAGGTGGCTACAAACTTGATGAGGCACAAGCCATTTTAAGTGAAATGAAAGCTCTCAAGAAGGCCATCACATCAGGGGAGAAGGAAAAACAAGACCTCATTCAGGTATTGAAACAAGATGACTTTATAGTATTCTGGGTCACCAGTGCTAGAAGATTGAAATTCTGAGAAGCAGTTTAAGTATTTTGTATTTCAGATAGGTAATTGAGGTTTTTATTAGCATAAACTAGTTTTGTGTTGTGACTGGACCACAGCCTCTGCAGTTCTTCAGATGCTGGAAATGGGAAATATAAAACACAGTCCAGCCATGCCTGACCTCGAGTTTGCAGAGTCTGAGTGGGCACAGCAAACATGGTCAGATCTGAGTCATGGGGTTAGGCTAAAGTTATGTTGCTGCTGAGGTACTTTGGGCAGAAGTGAGCTCAGCTCATGATTTTTTGTGGTTTTAGAGCTTGGCCAGGTTAAAAGACAGCTTTGTGAATGACAGAGGATCCCAGTCAGACCTGTGGGCCAGCAGTGTGTCTGTGGAAAGCTCCAGCCCTCTGCTCCCCCGGCAGTACCTGGACGTCAGCTCCCAGACAGATGTTTCAGGAAATGTGAGTAATGTGGGACAAGCCTCGTGCACATGGAGACATTCCTCTGAGCTGTGTGTAGGACTACCTCACTGTGAGCATAGACAAGTTTCTGTGAAATCATAACTTCTCCTGGTTTAAACTGCAGTGTGACTTTGTTTTTGTGTGCGGTGTTAATGTATCTCTAAGGGCAGCCTGATGTTTCCCCAGACTGTCTCTATCAGAGCAACCCAGGTAGGAATAAAAGGGAAGGAAGTTTGATTTAGCCTGTAGGTGTAGCTTCTTGTGATACAAATACTCCCTTAGCTCTTTTATAGCCATGTTAAGTTTTGAGATAAAATCATTCAGCAGGTCTGTGTGGGCTAAGCTCCAATGAGGATTCTCCCCCTAAGAGTGTTTGGCTTTCACTGGGTTACAGATGAGAACAATGGCTTATGTGCAGATATTTTGATGCCACCAAAGTTGTAGTGCTCATAAACCTTCAGTCCCACACATGCAAGGAGATCACAAGTGTCAGGTTGGGCCCAGCCTTGGTAAGGACTCAGTCAGTGCTGGGGGTACATCTTATTTCTCACAGGACAGCACAGAGCCTTTCCTGTGAACCTTTACTTAAAGATTTGCAGCCACTTTCAGTCAGGGCCACACATGTTAGTAAAGATCTGCAGATTTGGGCATGATGGGATGTCCCTTGTCTTTAAGACTTTACAGCCAAAGCAAGATGTCATCCAAAATGCAGTGCAGCACTTAAGGATGCAAAGATCATTTAAGAAGAAGAATTGCAAAGGTATTTGTGTGTTCATAGAAATAAAAGCCCAAGACAAATGTGGTGGATTTTCTCTTCTTTCCTGGCCAGGAGGGCCATTCGATTCTTGTTGGGGTTTAAGTATTTGAAGAACTCATAAACAATGCATTTAAATGCAGCGTGTTCCTGTTCTGTGATTGGTTTGACTAGGAAATGACTGACAAGATCAAGTGTCCCTTGTAACAGTCTGAAGGAAATATCAAAAGAGGAGTGGTTCCTCAGTGGCTGATTTGATGTTTTTGTCTCAGTTCATTGGCAGCAGCAGTAACCAGCTGGCCGAGAAGGTGCGACTACGGCTGCAGTATGAAGAGGCAAAGAGAAGGTAATTCCTTGGCCCCCTGCCCTTTTTGGTTGTCACACAGTTCATTCTGAGGATAAGTTTCACTGGAAGAGGTGCCACCAGACTGAAACCCAGCATTGCTGCTAAATAAATGTGGTCATTTTTGAGTCAGTGAGACAGTAGGATTTTTTTCGCCAGTGTTATCTTCCAAGAAATAAACAACCATTCTAGAAATTACTAAGGCGTGACTAAATACATAAAGAATTCAGTCTGGCCACACCTGTGGGGAATAAGTGGTTCTGCTACCTGTTGCCAGTGCTTCCCCATTCCTAATAAGGAGACTGTACTGCAAGGAATCTCCTTACCTTACTCGAAATGAATGAATGCTTGCATGCCTCAGTGTGATAAGGAGAAATGTATATTGTGTTAACACCTTACATGGTGTTATATGGTCAATGGCTGCAATTCCAGAGCTTATCTGTAAGAATGTAAGTTTGCACCTTTGCCCTCTGATCTCAGATGAATGAAGACTAGATTTTTAAAAAAATGTATCTACTTAACAGGCCAATTTAAGCAAAAGATTTTCAGGATTTACTTTTTAATAGATAATAGCTAACACAACTGTGTAGTTAAATGAAAAACCACCAAGAATTATTTCTTAGACTTTGGCTGGCCTAGTCTTTGTTCAGTGATGTAACCATTGCTGGGGGTGACTTTCTTCACTTTCAACTGCTCTAGAGGGACTTTGCAACTCCAGAATAACAAAGTTCAGATGCATGGTACAATCTGTGCTTGGGCAAAGAGAAGGCTTTTTCTCCAGCCTCTGGTTAGAAATAAGAGCCTTAAGGCTGAGGTTACTCATAATGCTCTCCTTTTGGTGTACTAGCATGGCCAGTAGGCCATGGTTCTCAGTGGCATAAAATTTGATCTGTGTCTGTGGCAGTTGTCAAAAACTGTGTGCCCAACTGCTTTTGACACCAAAGCAGTTTTGCTTTTGTTCTTCTTTTCTTAGGTGGAGCAACTTTATCAGAACTGTTTATTTTGCCAGTCCAAGATTTGCCAAACTGCCTTGACATTCAAATCATTCAGTGACTTTTAAAAGCAACATTAAAAATATCATTCCTTCAGATGCAGTGGTTAATTTGGAAGTGTTAAAATTGCCTTTTACTTTGAGGATTTGCTGAAGGCTTCAATTTCATTCACATTGACTTTACACATTCAGATTGAAGAGAAATACTCTTCCTTTATTCTGTATCTTTTCCAGGGAGGGGCAAGGGAGAACATATTTAATATGCTCCTTATAAAGAGAGAGAACTTTTTAAAGACAGCACAGTAGTTCATTTGAAGTGATGATGAGGGGCATACAACACACCTTGCAGTTAAAGAATGCTTGCAACTCATACTCCATGTTTATCTTGTGTTATCTATAGGTTTTTCTCAAAGTTTTAAAAACATTATCATGAGGAAAGATGGATCTAAATGGACATGAATAGTTGATGCTAAAATGAGAAGATCTTCAGCTATCAAAGCACTGTGGGTTTGGCACAGCATTTAGTAGGAGCTGCAGAAACAAATACCTCTACTGGTTTAGAGCTGGAACAATACTATGGATATAGTGACTCACAAGGAACCTTCTGTTCCTGTGAAAATTCTTCCTTGTGATGTTAGAAGTGTTTCCTGTCCCCATAGCAGCATTAAAATGTTCCAAAAACACAATAGAAGACTAAGTACTTTGCCCACGCACGTACTGTGAAGGAACCAAGTGATGGAAATACATGTGTTATATTAGCTCTGCACTATCTGGAAAGGTGACATTTAAGGTTTGAAATCAAGATGGTCCCATATTAGTTAGTTTAGAACTACTAGATCTGTAAGGGGCTGGTGCTTTAGAAAGCAGGCTCACTGTTTGCACCAACACTGTGGACCAGACTAAAAGCTCAGATGTGGGTGAATATCTGAACTTCACCACATCAGAACTGCCAGGACCCAGTTCCCTTCCCCACCACTACGTCCTTTCCTGTCACAGCTCGGGCAGACAACAGACCCCTAGAGCAGATAATCCAAAACCCAAAAAAAGACAAAGGGCAGCTACAGTGACAAACCTTTGGCTTAATTATATTCAAAACTGATAATAGATATCATGTCAAAAAGGTTGTCATTGCTGCATGTCAGCAAGGAGATAGCTGCTGCAGCATAAATGTAATCAGAGATGCAACTGAATTATGTTGTACTATTCCAGATGTGCAGCAGTAACTCGGTTGTGTAGCACTTGCACCCTGCACTGTTCTAATTTCTTCAGCAGTTAAACTTTCAGCTTGGGTTCTGTGTGACTGGTGGTAACTCAGGGATTTTAGCAGTATGGTTTTTTAATCTCCTAAAATGAAATATTTTAGTGTCACATTGAACAACATGATAACGATGGTGGGTATTTGACTGGTCACTTTTTAAACCACACCTCCCACTTCGTTTGTGGCTTTTTTTCTCAAAAACAGAAGCTTATCTGATAGAGGATTGTTAATTACTGGTTGTAGATACACATCTTATGCTCCTGTGGAGATGCATGTGCTCTGAACAATCTCTGGAGAGACTGAAAATTTTACGTGCTATATGCCTGTGTTGCATAATAATAGAAAGTACTAACTTTCCCTAATTAACAAAAAAGAGCCTTGTTATGACAATGAATAAATCATCTAACTGCTTTTTCTAGGCAGAAATACAACAATTAAATAAAACTTGAGCTTCCTGTTGTGCATTTGTTCAGTCTGGTGGCCATTCTGAGAGGTGGTGTGACCTGAGGCCAGCCTGGCTCAGCAGTGGTGCAGTTCAGGCTCAGGCAGTGAATGCTGAAGGGCTGGAGTGTTCAGCCAAGTGCAGACCTTCTGCAACGTGTTTCTTTTGTGGTGGTGCTGTTTTATTGGAAAAATAGAATAATAAACCTCCTTTTGACTGAGAAGGGGGAAAATAACAATCATGGACCAAAGGTAAAACTGGAGGTTAGTTTAACAAAGCTTTTAGGCTCGGAAATGCATAGAGAACAAATTCCAGTGGAAAAGCCATATCCATGCAAATGTATGCCAAAAGTGATCAGATTTATGCCAGCCAATCCTCTTAGACTCATATCCCTTCAAAATGCACAGAGGAATTCTTGGATTATGAATTAATGCCACTGTTAATTCTTCGTTGGAGCACAGTACTGCACTTATCAGGCACTCAAAAACAAAACAGCTCCTAAGACGACCTAAAAATAGTTGAGCTGAATATCTATCAATTATGGAACTTCATTAGAGTAAGCAACCTGCTGTGGGAAATGGGTTTACAGAAAGTGATGCTTCTCTTCAGAAAGGTGATCTCATGTCTGTCTGCTGTGATGGTGGAGGCAGGTCAGTGTGTGTGAGCCTAATCCTCCACAGGGTCTCTTGGGGCTCCAGTTCCTTTGGCCTCTGGAGCTTGGAAGACAAAGCTTTATTCTTCAAGGCCATTCAGGAGCCTTGTAGCTGCTGCTGCCCAGATCTGCATCTTATTGCTTACTCCACACACTTTGATTTTGCTGGTTGGCACTGAGTTTGCTCTGTGCCTGCCTGTGTGCTGGTTTGCTGGAGGAAGCACACACCATCCTCTGCACTTCTGCAGCATAAAAAAATTCTAGAGAGAAGAATCCAGATCAGTACCTGCAACTATGTGCTGCTCCCAGTCCAGTCAGTCTGTCACCAGATCACAAAGCCCTTTTCAAAGAGAGAAACATATTGGATATTCATTTTACATGTCACTTCCATTTCTTATGTATTTGCTAAGTCTGAATGAGGGATTAACCTGAGTCCATCATGTGAAGGGGCACATATGCCTTGCCTTGCCTCTCTGATGTTCAGTCAGGTGAATTTTTTTCTTGCAAATATCTTGCAAAATACTTTTTCTCCTTGTTTGCTTTTTAAGTTTTTCAAATTTTTTTCATCCCAGCCCATTCTGTCCTTCCCATCCTTTGCTTCCCACTTGATTTTTTGGATTGTGTGAGTTCAGAAATGCAGGTCCTTGGTAATTCTAATTCAGATTTATCTGTACTGTTGTTTCTCATCAAACCACCGTGATCAGCCTGTCAGGTCTTGAAGGGCTGTAGGTTAGTGAGTGCAAAGGAGGCAGCTTCCTTTGGGAAGGCTGACATTACTGCCCTTGGTTCTGTATCCTGGCCTGCTGCTGGTTTTCTGCTTCTCTCTGTATGTTGCATTGCAAAGCTGACCATTTGTGGACCTAACTGAGCAGGTCAGATATTTGGGAAATTGGGAACAGGCAGACATTTGGAGTGAGCAGCCTCCTTACCTGCTACAAGTGGTGCTCCCCTCCTCTGTCAATCAAAGCTCTTGCTAAATTCTACATCTGTATTGCTGTTGTCTTTAGTCATTATCTTCCTCCCTGAGGTGATGTGGTGCTGAAGGACTGGTGATACAGACTTTCAACTGAAATCTGGAATGATACCTCTAATGAAAATAGGCTTTGATTCTCATTCAAATAAGCAGCTCTGGATTTTGGTAGGATCACATTCCAGTTCCTCACATCTTCAAGTGCAGGTTGCACCAGAAGTAGTGTAGCTCCTTAATGTGTCCAGAGTGCTTACTGCTGAATCAACAGGTGGATTCTTGCAGTAGCAGCATGGAGATATAATTAACTTTCTCATTGTAAAGACAAAAAAAGAGTTTCTAAGCTTTTGACTAACCACTGATCTTTATATGACTTGTATATGGGGACTACACAATTATTTCCATAAAAGTGATTAACGAGTAGGTAATTATCACATCATACCCTCCACACAAACTACTCTGAGGTCACACCTGTAGCATATCTCATCACCTTATCTGACACGCAGAATTTTTGTTGTATTATTCCCTGACTGGTGGACACTGCATATTAGCTAGAAACCTCATTTTCCATTGTGAACAAACCTGGGTTAAAATCCCATCCTGCATGTCCACATCCCAGCAGTGCTGTCACTTGGCACCATTCTGCCAAGGGGGACTGAGGGTGGTTGTCCTGGAGCTGAGAGCCTTCCTCAGGGCTCTGGAAGATGTTGTTGGTTGTGATGCACCTCTGCATGTCTGGAGCAGATCATCAGGCACTCCTCAGGGAACAACTGCATTTTTTTTTCCTCTGCAGAATAGCAAACCTGAAAATCCAACTGGCTAAGCTTGACAGCGAGGCCTGGCCCGGCGTGCTGGACTCCGAGCGGGATCGCCTGATTCTGATCAATGAGAAGGAGGAGCTCTTAAAAGAAATGAGATTTATTAGCCCCAGGAAATGGACTCGAGGAGAGGTGGAGAGGCTGGAGACAGAGAGGAGGCGCCTGGAGGAAGACCTTCAGGCTGCTAGAGACACTCAAAGCAAAGCTCTCACTGAGAGGTGGGTTAATGGGCACAGGGCAGTGCCTTCTTGGACAAGAGGTAACTGGGAGCAAGCAGCAGCAGCATCCCCTGGCTGGCTGCCCACAGCAGTGCCCTCACATTCCCTGGACACTCCAGTCAGAAAGCTTCTGAACTCATCTCCCAAACAACCCATCTGCAAGTCTTACTGTGCTAGTGGGGAAAGGTGGCTGTTCTTACAATGGATCCTTTATGGCAGTGGAAAGAATGCTCAAAATAGCCCAGTGTGGTGTTAGTGTAGTGTAACATTTCTGTATGCAGCCAGCACCTCACAGCAGCTTCTACACTTGCTGTGCAGTCTGGGCCTTGGTAAATGTCAGCAGATGGAATTTTAAATTTCTTAAATTTGCTGTTTGTTCTGAGCATCCTTGTATGTGATTCCTGTAGGATCTGGTATTTGGCAGGGCTGTGGGGCTTGCAGGGAATATCCTGTGAATCTAAACTAGCTGGAAAAAAGGCCAACTTTCTTCCCTAATTTTACCTGTGTTGCAGGGGGAGATCTCATGGGAATGTACAGTGAGGATGAATACTGCATTAGGCATTGCCTACAGCTGGTTTACAGTCTGGATGTATTAATGAGGGTGGCTCAGTAATGTTTCTGGTAGCTGCAGTCTCTTGAACATATATGGAGTAGGCACACTGCATTAACTCTCTCTTTGACTCTGTATTTTCATTTCTTCTACATGGTCAGTGTCCAGATGACACCAGTTTTCTACATAGGCTTTTTATGGTTTTATCATGCTGGAAAAAATGTAAATGTCTTGGCCATGACACTTCTACCTGCCTGAAGTACCTGTGGTTTGACAAATGGTTCTGGTCTTGCCATACGGTGCACACCTTCATTTGGGATTTTTGGGAATGTGATCACATTCTAGAGTGCCAAAGACATCACAAATTTATGGGGAAGGATTTTGTGTCCAGAGGCCTGTTCAGTTAGGGTGTGAGCACCCATGTGCACGTGTGTTTGTCTCAAACCAGTTCAGGTGGGAAATAAAGCTGAGATGCTGCTAAAGCCAATAACGTAAAGCTGTAATGAGATGCTTAATAACTATATCAAGTAATCCTTAATCATCCATGGACTTTAGTGGAAGGAAATGAAAACATTTATACTTTCATTAGCACAGTAACTATAGGAATGCAGTGGTGTATAGTGAGTAAAATCTGCCCAGCTCTTTTGAGGCCTGATCTTAGAAACATGAACTTTTATGGTACCTGCTGTAATTATTTTCTTTTATGAATGCTTTCAGGACTGAGTTCTGTATTTTAAAAGTTTCTATAGCTGGTAAACGTCTACACATCTTGACCAAATTCTGTCCTGTGTGTTCCTATCAACTTTAGTAGGCAAAAAAGTAGATTTTTCCTTTACTCCTTATTTAAAATAGTAAGTGCTGTTTTAGCTCATCTCTTTCTTCAATCTTCTCTTAGACTGAAGTTGAACAGCAAAAGGAATCAGCTTGTCCGAGAGCTGGAGGAAACCACCCGGTTGGTTGCCATGCTGCACACCCAGCTGAAGAGGTAGGTCACCCTTTCCAGAAGCTGTGGTTGCTTTTGCTGCACAGCGTGCCACTGCCTTTCTCTGCCAACAATTCCAGCTCCCAGCTGGGGGCTGAAAGGCCTTTCAGTCCCAGCAGTGACCTAAGGCCCCTGTGCAGTCAGTGGAAGGAGAAGCCTTAGGATATTAGGTTGGTGTAGATGGGCACTTTTCAAAGGGCTGAACAACCTCCTGGTGGTGCCTCTGTCTCACAGCAGGAGTTTGCACAGTCCCTTCTGTTTCAGTAATATTTAGGTGACTAGGGATAGCTGAGATTTATTCACTAAAGTTCGAATTACTGAAGTATTACATTAATAAAGTATATTAAAGAGAGCTTAATGGACAGAAAGTGGAGTGAATCTTACTATTGCAACTGCACGTTAATGTATGAATGATCATATTTCTCTAATGCCAAGTGTGCTGTTGCTTGCAATGTGGACAATATATGGAAATATCCCTGAATCTGTTGTGGTTCATATAGTGTAAAGAATGGCTTCTAGTTCAGGCTGTAGTTTTGCTGTTTCCAGACTAATGCATGACTGCAGGTGCTAAGGCCAAATCATTTTGCTAAAACTGTATTTTTATCATTCTGATAGCAAGAAAGTTTGGTGGGGTTTTTGTTTGGTTGAGGTTTTTTTTCCTACCAGTGTGTACTGAATTTACTCTATTTGTAGCTTCTGCTCCACTTGGATTCTGTTTCATTTTGTGAAGATGACACCGAAAAGACTGGAAGGAAATCATAGTGCAAGACTGACATGTAAATAAGCCAGCATGGAGGATAGCTATCTGTGAGGCTTTTATGCAGTGGAAATGCATCATATTTTCATTTCACCTAGCTGATTAGGGATCTTTTGAGGTGACCAAGAAGCATGTGAAACTAATTTCTTCCTAACCGTGTGCCCAGTGTTCTTGGCATGCTCCTTCATAAGAATAAGTGTTTGTTATTAACCCCATAATGCAAAATGTCTGGCATTCAAAGGCATGTACAAAAGGAAGTTGAGCCCAGTTTTTTTGATAGGGAAAAGATTAATTTAAAACCCCTCCTTTTTCATAGTAAAAAGTACACTGAAAAGCTGTAAATTCATTAGGCTTCAACAGATGTGTATATACTGCCAATATGCAAAAACATCTATCAGAAGCTTTTTTGAACAAATGTGATGCAGTGCACATCTGTCAGAAGACATTTTCTGCCAAAATTATACTAAATACAGCATACTTGCCTTTTTCTCATAAGGTCATGGACATAATTATACAAATGTAGCTTCCAGCTTTTACCCTATAAATAATAAATAAGGGATTATTAGGCTTATTAATATCTCACTGTTTTTCAGTGGGGCAAGTTAAGCCACTTATACATATTCAGAAGTTTTTCAATCACTAATCTCTATCTGAAGTGAGGGTCAGTGATGACCAAGGTCTTCAATATGCAGAGCAGGAGTGTTGGTTTAAATGGAATTTCTAGAGATGGTACATGTTGTAGTCACTGCTGGAATATTGGGTCTCCTGAGCAGAAAATTGTGCTGTAGTGTCTGGACTTTCTCATCTGAACAGATTTCTCTGCAGCACCTGCTTAAAATTAATTTTGTTGTCAGTTCTGTTCTGAACCTAGAACTCCAGGGATAAATAAGGCATGTGAATTGATTTCACAGCCCTGCCCCAACTTTCTCCCTTGCTCTGTTGGCCCTGGATTCTATGTAGCAGTCTTTCACATGGATAAATCCTGCCAGCTTTCTGGGAACTGCTGGCTGCTGTGATCTCTGAGGGCCAGTTCCAGGCAGCTGTGATATTGCCTTTTGGCTGCAGGTCCAAGATTGAGGCAAATGCAAGAAAAAATTCCCCATGGTCAGACAGTTCATTGCAATAACTTCATCTTCTTGCATGGGCCTTGCTGGCTTTTGCGGTCTGCTTTGGAGATTAACAGGAGCCATAGGGACCTTCCAGAGACATGGGGGAGGAGGGGGATGGCACTAATTTTAATTGGTCTGAAACTGTTCATTAGAGTTGTTTTGGCTAAACAAGGGCTCTCAGGAGTCTGATGTGGTGAGTAGAAAAAGGTGTATGATTGATGCTGTTTCACCAAGCACTGACCCACTGTGTAGACTGTGGTTCTGGATTGCTCTGGGGACTAATGCGTGTGGCCTGAGCTAACAAAGCAACACCCTGTGGGCTTAGAGATGTGGTGACATTGCAGTGTTCTCATGAGAAATCAGAAGATAACAGTGTCATGGTTTTCTGACTTGTTCCCTTCAGTCTCTCCACCAGCATGCTTTCCCTCTCCTCGAGCAGCAGCCCTGGTTCTCTTGCATCTAGCAGAGGATCTCTGGCCACCTCCAGCCAGGATTCATCCACCTCAGCCAGTTTCACTGATCTCTACTACGAGCACCTGGAGCAGTTGGAGCAGTTGGACTCAGAATATCAAAACAAGCTTGACTTGCTCTTGGAAGGAGCCTCTGGGTTTAGGCCCTCAGGCTGTATCACCACTATCCACGAGAATGAAGTGGCAAAAACTCAAAAAGCAGACACCACGAGTCGCATGCAGGCTCTGAGGTCCTTGTCTGGTACTCCCAAATCCATGACATCACTGTCCCCAAGGTCATCTCTCTCTTCCCCATCCCCACCTTGCTCTCCACTGGTGATAGACCCACTCCTAACTGGTGATGCCTTTTCAAGCCATATGGATTTTGATGATGCAGAGATAAGTGCAAATCTGTCAGAACTCACCCTGAGCACTGGGAATGGCAGCTGTAGACTGGAAGAGCCTCGAGCAGGAGATAAACATCTAGGTCAAGGTATGGTAAGAAAAGATTTGCATGCACTGCATGCATTCATATTTAATGTCATTCATAAAGCATTGAGGAGCAAGTGTTTCAGAAGCTGTCATCTTGTTAGCTTTATGTTGAAAAATGTTTTCAACTCTGTGTTCTGTCTTGTTTGGGAGGGAGGGTTGGTATTTTAATTTGTACACAAAAATACTGATCTAATGAGTCTTGCAGGAGACTGATTTAGGTGTGTTTTTATTGTAGACAGATACACGTGGACACAAATCACAGGGATTTCTTTTGCAAATGAAAATAGTCATGGTGGGATTCCTGGTTTGATTTGGCACTAAACTATTCAGAATGTCATCTATTGTTTTGGGTCTGGGAGACACACAGTGCCATATTGTTTTGACCAAGCTTTTGAGGAGGGCTGGAAAAGCCATTTAGCTTAATAGTTAACAAATTATAGTAATAATAATAATCCTTCCCCACCACCTCGGTATGCATAAGATTCTGCTCTGGTTCCCAGTAAATCAGTGGCAATGAATTTATTAATTTCAGCTGAACAGACATGTCAAGGCTGTGCTCAAATTCTGCTGTTTTGGTCTCTTAGCAACAAAAACGTGTTTAGATTGTAAGCATGATAAAATAAGACATTTAGACATAGTGGATGTTCTCATATATGCATATGGCTTGTTGGTGGGTGGGAAGGGTTCATCCTCTTTTGGAATGGATGGACTGAAATGAATGGAAAGCAGTTGGCACAGGCAGGGCACAGTGCTGGGGCCTGTCTGAAGCCCCTTGTGACTGTAATTGGGTTAAATCCAACGAGTGAAAGAACTGGATTTGTAGCTGCAGTGAGGAAGAGCTATGAAGGCAGTATAAACTTGCAAGCTCTAGTCCTATGAACCAGCAGTACAGTTTGCTTCTGTTTTTCATGGGATTATTGAACAGCCTGTGTGAATAAAGAGAACTAGTACCATGTTATCACTGCCTTCTGCAATAAGAAGGCTGACACTATTTAAAACACAATAAAAAACACAAGTGCAAATCTTCCCCTTTGAGCTACCATTTTCCTACAAGCAAGAGGTATTATGCATTTGAGTAGGAAACACTAATTATTCTTATTAGAGCTGGGCACTGATTAGTTTTAACCTTTTTAGCTCTTCAAGATTTGCCAAGGCTGTTAAAGTGAAAGCTCAGGTGTTAAGCAGATTAAGCGATTACTGCTGTTAGCCAGTCAGCAGACAAAATAATCACCATAAGTAGTTTATTTCAGGGCAATAACGAGATGAGATTCTACTCCTCAGGCATTTTGGGGGTGGGGGGTTCAGTGTGACACCCGAAATGCAGGGGCTGGCTCTGGGGTGGTCAGTCCTGGGCAAAGCACGCTCACGTGTCCTGGGAGCAGAGCTGAACAGAACATCTGAGGGCTTTGCTGCTGCCTTCTGGTAGAGCAGAACCTCCTCTAGCTTTGAAACTGAAATCAGGTTGCCTCTCTCACCTGAACAACACCTGAACGATATAGGGGAAACTAATAACAAAGCCTGGAATCTGGCAGAGTCCAGCATTCTCTGATTAAATGGTCTGGGTGTGAGGACAGTGCACGACATGGCTCTTCAAAGCCCATGGACGGGCAAGTGGCAGGAAGAGACTTTGGGCAAACTTCAAATTCTTTATGGGAGTGAAAAAAAAGGTGAAACAAGACAGGTAGTGTTATCCACCTGCTTGGAAAAATGGAGGAGAGTTGAGTCAGTTCTGAACTCTTCCATAAACTTCCTTATTACTGCGGTATCTCTTCAGAGACTTAAGGCTGAAAACTGAAAGTCCAAATTTTGTGTTAATTAGCTGCATGAAAGGGTTGAGTTTTCCAAGTCTTTTGCAAAACCAGTAAGGAAGGGGGTGGCTGGAATTGTTGTCAGGGAGCCATTCATCTTTATTCAGCTTTACACTGTAGCAGCACTCTGCTGTACAGAACTCACTTCACTGTTGTGCACTTTCTTGGCCCTGAGGTGCTTGGGGGAGATGGTCAGGAATGAGGCTTTCTGGGTTGGAATGCCTCCATGTCTTTGGGAACTGAGGGAAGAAGAGAGGTTTGGTGTGTGCAGGCCAACCTGCAGTGCCTTCCCCAGTGAGCCAGACCCATGTAAAGGGATTCCCAGAGCAGCATTTGGTGTGTAAAACTCAAAGAACCAGATTTAGGAACCCAGCCAGTGGGGAAGAAGTTATTTTCCTCTTAAAACCATGGACTAGGAGGTATGAAGGGGCATTGAGGAAAGTTTTGACCCTGCCCATGTACCTCTAGCACAGCCTGTGATCCACAGCACTGCAGGGGCCTGGCCCTGGCACCTGGCAGGAGGGAGGATGGATTAAACCAGGAATGCCAGTGTTAAATGGATCCATTTGTTTTAGTTAATGACTGATACATTGTGTTACAGGTGCTAACTTCCATTCATGTGGATTGGCCTATGGGGAAAAGGTCTGGACATTCTATTTCTGTCCAGTCCTTCCATGGGAGTACCAAGATGAGAAATGCCATTTGGTGGTAGTGTCAAAAAATCTATGGATAAAATGGGCCCGAAATGTCCCAAAGGATTGGGGTTACCTGTAGCACCCTCTGCTGTTGGCTTACAAGTCCTTATGGTATTCCATAACCCTTGCACACTTTTGCATCAGTTTATTCAAAGCTGGATTTAATTCTTTAAGTGGCTTTGTGAGACTGTGAAGAAAACAACACCCAAAAAAATCAGTAAAAACAAACTCAAACCCTAGAAAATCAACCAAACCCCAAACTTGCTTTGTAATAAAGAAAATATGCATTGGAAACCATATATTGGTTTGGGGGCATGTGCTTGTCTAAGTCTGTGGGCAAGAAGAACCTCTTCTGAAGAGCAAAAGCCCCTTGGAGAGGAGTGTACTGCTGTGCTGCTGTGGGGTTCCAGCTGCTCCCAGGGTGACACGTGGCACCTCCTCACTCTTGGAGCAGGTCTCCCACATCCCTGAGGATGAGCCAAGAGCTGGGTATGGCCCAGCACTCGTTAGCCACGTTGGCAGATGGAGCTCTCCAGACTCTTGGCTGCAGCTCCTCTCCACTGAAATATTCAAGTGGAAAGATGCAGAATATGCAGGTTTCCAGGGAGAATCTTTCCCTGTTTGGAAGCACAAGAAATTTATATGAGATAACACCTCTGTGCAAAACTTGCTTCACCTTCTCTTCTTTGGTTTCTCTTCCCTACCTCCTTTTCCCTGCATTCCTGCATGACTGCTCTTTTAAATCCCATAACTCTCTTCCTCTCCATGTTCAGCTAGTTAACCTGGTCATTCTGGACCTGCCTTTTGTCCTGTGTACACAAACATTTTTGATTTAGGTGGTGGTTTTTTTGCTGTTCTTCTCTTGAAGCTAAACTTGGTATAAGCTCTCCAGGTGGGATATGCAGCTCCATGTGATCCATACCTGGCCAGAGCCTGGTCAGCAGTGCTTGCCCAGCCACTGCTCTCTGGGTGGCTGGGAGCAGAGTGATTGCTGCCTGCCTAAGGGTGCCTTGCAGTGGGAGCTGGTTTATTGGTTCATATTTATAAATTCACCAGAATTTAGAAGTCCTGCTGCTTCTGAATGTTGTTCATTGTGCCATAGGTATCTCCCTGCCTGTCCAGGGCTTTGGAGTCTGTCTTTGTCTTCTGGCATCTTTTTCTTCTGCAAGAACCAATGCCCAGGGAGGTGCCAGGGCAGGCAGGTGTGACACACTGGGCCCAACCCATGTGTAACCTCAGCCCTCACACTGCTGCAGGGCCCAGGGAATAAATGGGCACCCACTGTGCAATGAAACCCTCCCTCAACTCCACCACACACTCTATTCCTCCTGTTTTCCCAGGACTTTTTGTTCTCCAGGGCAGTTTGGCACATTCCCTCACTTCAAGGCCACCTTTGAGCTCAGCCTGCCCTACCTGTGTCCTCTCTGCCTTCAGAAATGTGCTGTTGCTTAACAATACCTGGCTGGGGAAAAAAAATACAATTCAAGGGGACGATAAGAAGAAAAGCTGCTGCCTATTCAGGCAGTTTGTTGTCATTAACACCTGCTCTTGGTTTTCCTCTGTGCTTGTCTGACAGGTATAAACACATCTGGAGGCACAGCTCTGAAGGTGGCAGGTGTGTCAGCTGCAGTCTCTGATGAGTCTGTCGCTGGAGACAGCGGCGTGTACGAGGCCTCTGTGCAAAGGTACACATCACATCTCTCTCCAGGACCAAGCCAATGACTCAGCCTTGCACAAAAGTCAGCTGGAATACTGCTGGTTATGACCTTTCTTTCTAATATGGTGGCTAAAGTTCTCAATGTCAGGTTTCTTAATACTTCTGAAAAAAACTATGAGTAGGTTGAATTTGATTATCAAAATGACCTATGCTTCCCATAACAGAGGCAGCTGAAAGGAGGCTCACAGAGAGCTGTTTGAACAGCTGGCATGTTTGTGAAGGTGCTGCTAAGCTGTGGCTGCTGCCTTGGTGGGGGGAAGTGGAGCCATCTGGCAGGTGGAAAGCTCCCCTCCTCTCAGTCAGTGACAGCCCTCAGTCAGCGTGAGGGGACTTTGGGATGTTTAAGGAAGAGAGGAGAAGCACCTTGAGCTGCCTGGTGGATGTGCACATGCAGTGGTGCAATTTCCAGGTGCTTGGGGCAAGAGCAGGATGTGATGCCCACAAGACTTCTCCCACTAAGGACACAGCTGGGAGTCACTGCTCTTGCTGGCTTTCTGGATTGTCTGTGGGGGCTTTGTCAAAAAGTTCACTGCAAGGTACTGATCTTACCTGTACCTGGTTTGACTGCATCTAACCTGGGTTTTCCTATTGTTTTTATTAGCATTGAGGTGAATTACAGGGTCATTAGTTGTGAAATATGACTGTAGAGGTGAAATATCATTCATCTCAGATCCCCCCCATTCATTAGTTATCTTCATTAATTCTCCAGATAAATGAGTAATTTTTATGTTTACAGCACAATTCACTTTGACAAGGGAGTGCAATGCTTCTGTAAATTAGAGCTCCTGGGCTCAAGCAGTCAGCTGGGAGTCCCAGGGCCCCTGTGTCCCTTCAGTGGGGAAGGGAGCTCTGTGGAGAGGAGAGTGGGACAGTCACAGAAGGCATCCCATGCACACTCACATGTGATGTTACTGTTTGGGTTATCAGCTTGCCAGCCCCTGTGGTGCCTACAGTGTCATTTTGGTGCCTCTCCGAGTGGTGAGGGTGGGATGAGCCACCCTCTGCAGCTGAAATGTAACGAAATGCAAGAGAGTGCTAAGCAGTAATACAGAAAACACTTAGAAGAGGAGAATGCTAATCCTGTTTTCATGTGCTACAACATAGCCTCTTGAGTCAATTAGACAATGAATGTAGTTTTGGGGACTTTCAGTGCATAAAAACTTGGGAAGAGGAATACATTTGGAGGGAAGTGATGCAGAATAGCTGTTTCCAGCAAGGCCAGTCAGTGTACTCTGTCACTTTTAATGTGCTTAAGAAAGTTTGATTTCTTAAAGAAACAAAGGAATTACTTAAATCTAATAAAAGTTGAGAATTTTTGCTGTCATGATGCAGGACAGGATTGCAGTTGTTAAGTCGTATTTCTCTTGCTGGGCAGTCAGCTGTTTTTACTAAAAACCAGTCAAGGGAATCCTTTAAAAATCCCTCACTGCCTTATTTTTGCAGTCTTTTGTGTGGCTTTTTTTTTTTTCTTTTGGCAGTGAAGAGGGAAGACATATGACTTTCTGCTGATAAGCACTGTAATACATACCTCTAAGGCTGATTGCACTTACTTCTTAAATGGGCTTTCTTTTAGCTGCTAATTTTACAAAATCCATATACCAAACCACTGAATGGAAGGGAAAAGATCTTGTATCACCTAAATGCAAACACTTCAATAAGAGGCAAATCAAATCCTTAATTGTCTTGATTCTTTTCAGACCTTGTGTGTCAGAAGTGATGGTGTTCGACAGTGACGATACAGAAGCAGTTGGAACAGCCAAAGTGCAAATTGCAATGAGGTATGTGCAACATATTTTCCTGGATTTGCCTTCCAGTGGAAAGAATGATAAATGGGATTTAAAAGATAGTGCTTTCTGTGCTGTTTTCTTCTCATGTCCTATTAGTATTAACTAACTAATGCCCTTTTTTAGTGTAATTTAGAATTACACTTGACTCCAGGAGGTTCTTGGCCCAGTTGCCCTCTTTCATATGAAGTCAGTGGAAATCAACTGGTGATACTGTGGTATGAGGGTGCAAACCAGCAACAGGAGCACTGGCAGTGCTGGGCTGGAGAAAGCCTTTGACTGGATTGCAAAATCCTTAAGGGTGCAGCTTGGGTGGGGAAAACTGCTGAGAATAAGTGACAATCACAGTCCCTGACCTAATGTGGATCCCACAGTAGTGGGTAAGGTGTAGGAGGCAGGCACAGAGGCATCCTCCTTAAATGGCTTTTTGGAAGTTATGCGGGATTTGAGAAAAAGAAGTAGTACAAAACTCATTTGTCAAGCCATCCAAAGCAAAAGGTTATTCATGACATCCTCAGTGTTGTTCTTCAAGTATTTTTACTTGTAACTTTTCTATACTGCAGCCATTAAGGCCACTCAAAAATTGTAGCTACAATGCAGCAATTTAACCAGATCTCAGGAAAAATAGTGTGCATTAGGTCAAATCTACAGTCCATTGTATCTGAATCCTGAAGTTCTGGATGTTCTGGACTGTTCTATATTCTGGATGTTCTGGTAGCACAACTTGATGTAACTTGAGGAAACTGGTTTTGTTTTAAACTATGGGCAAGTCACAGTCCCATTACAGTGTTGTCTTGTTTGTAATTTTTTTTTTGTATTGTTTGTGTGGAATACTCAAACACAGAGTCCAAGGCAGACTTCTCTAATAATAATGCTTTTCTGTGTCTTTCTGATTCAGATATGATGACAAAAATAAACAGTTTGCAATATTGGTCATCCAGCTGAGTAATGTTCCAGCATTGCTGTTACAACAAGATCAAAAAGTGTAAGTGGATGAAATAAACATACTTGATATATTTGTGTTGGATCCCAGTGAGAATGAAAGTGAGATTGGCTTATGATTTTTCACACTCTTAAAAATTTACCCTTCCTGAAATGTTCCTATACTTTGTGTGGTGACTAATAAACCTATAAACTGAAATAGGGTGCAGTTTTTTTCCCTCAAAGGTATATATATATATATAGTCCCTTCTGCTAGGGAAGGACTTGCCTGGAATTAGCACTGGCTGGTCAGGTTCTTAATTGTAGCAGTGCCTTGAGCACTTGCATCGAGTTAAGAGGGAGAGCTTGTCCTGCTACAGAACTCCTTGGACACCTGCACAGGGATGGGAAAATGTGCAGCTACTGCTAGACTCATTCCAAGCACAAGGTCTTTAAATTCAGCTGTGTGCTGATGAAGCTGACAAAAATTGGATTAATTTTTGCTGTTCCTACCTACATAAGGTAGGTATGTGAGCAGTGTGACAGGTTGCACAGATGTAAAGAACCATGTAAAACAGGATTCCATGATGTCTGATCATCAGAAGGATGAAGTCTGTGGCACCTCGTGCCACTTGACATCTCTGATGCTGTGACGAGGTGTTCCTTTTTTCTCAGCTGTCTGCAGCTCCAAAGAATAGGAAAGGACAGCAGTGCCCACAGTGCCTAGGCTGACTCTCCCTGAGGGGTTTGTGGGGAGCTGCACACTGCAGGGCAGTGCTGAGGGCAGTGCTGTCCCCACAGGAACATCCGTGTGGCCGTGCTGCCCTGCTCGGAGAGCACCAGCTGCCTGTTCCGCACGCGGCCCCTGGAGGCCTCCGACAGCCTCGTGTACAACGAAGTGTTCTGGGTCTCCATCTCCTACCCGGCCTTGCGCCACAAGACTTTGAGGGTCGATGTTTGCACTGTAGATAAGTCTCACCTTGAAGAATGTTTGGTGAGTAGGCAGCTCTATTTTAATAACTTTGTGTTTGTTTCCTCTTTTTAATTAGGCGCGATGTTACACTCTTGAGGTGTGGCAATTTCTGTGAAAGCCTTCCTGATTATCTTCAGCTGTGTGGTCTCTCCCCCACAGTGTTCTTTGCAATGATAATTCTCATCAGGAAAAACAATTACGAGATAAATGTTTTGTTATGGAACTACCTTGTCAGACCGCTAGATATTTCTCCTTCATGATTTGATGCCAAACTCTTAGCTAGTTTTCTTCCTTTTGGAAACCTTTATTACCCAATTACTTTGGGTTTAGATACATCAGGTTGTGCACTAAATGTAATTTATTAAAAAATGACAAGGCAGATGAAGAGAAATGGGATAGACAAAGCTCAAACGTCTGGGTTTGGGCAGTGATTTTTGTCAGCCTTGCAAATTTCTTGAAAGGGAGTCATCCCCTCCTGTTCCCTTCTCCGTGTTCCCTTCTCTTTCCCTTTGAAGCTCTGGCTGTAATTTCTCCCTGCTGCAGTAGCACTGTTAGTACGTCTGGATTCTTGTACAGTGGAGCTGTAGTGAAACAGTTGCTACTTAGGTTGGAAGCTCTTGACAGTGCTAAAAATAATTAAACATAAAGCATTACTAGTGGTGTTGAAATGGGATAAACAGGCAATTTTTCTCTTTGTTGAATTTGCCAAAATCAAGCAGTCCTAGATTTTCACTCTGATTTCTTCTGACTGGTGTGGTAGTTGTTCATTTCAGTATTGCACTAAAACTGTGTTCTTGCTCTCAATAGGGTGGAGCACAAATTAGCCTTGCTGAAATATGTAGATCCGGAGAGAAATCAACACGTTGGTATAACCTCCTTAGTTATAAATATCAGCAGAAGCAAAACAGGAAAAGTAAACAAGGAAACAGCCACTCTGAAGTATCCTGCACTGAAAAAACAGTAAGAACAACTGCTTAAATTGAACAAATCTCTTCTAAACAGGACTAGCAAGAGGGTTTGTGTGGCTGTTACTATGGAGAAGTGAAGGCTGGTGTGTTTATATTTACCACTTGAACTTGTTGTTAGGTGCAGCAAAATAATTAACTTGTTGATTCCAGATATGCCCTTGTCCTGGGCTAAACACTTACTGAAATCTGCTGCTCAGGAAGCTGAGGGATGTGGTACATGGCGTGGTGTAAGTGATGTGTGAGCTCCTGCCCACCAGGCAGTTCACAGTGCTGCCATGAACTTGCTGGGCAAGTCAAGACAGAGTTTGCACATGCAGGCACAGAAGGTGCTCAGGCTGGAGCTGCACACCTGCACGTGCTGGGGGAGCTGGGCCAGCTCTGCTCACAGGGCTGCACTGAGCTCTGTGTGTGCAGAGGGGCTGGGGGCTGCTCTGGGGCTGTTCTCACCACAGAGGCTGGGCATGCTGCAGTCTCTGAGAGTCATTTCTTCACAAGAAGCCTCTTTCTCCCCTCAGGACTCTGTCTCAGCACTCTTAGAGCAGACAGCTGTTGAACTGGAAGCTGTGGAGAAGAAACTGGAGGAAAGCAGAAGCACTTTAACTAGTGGAGAGAGCTGGTAGGTGGCATCCTACCATCTTGTTGCTGTGGAGTGATCAGAGCATTTGGGTGCAGAGGAAAAAAACAGATGATACTGAGCTGTGGGAGGCTTCTTCTTTCTCTGTTTTGGTGAAAAATCCTGTTTCTTCTGTTCTGGACATTGTGCTTAGAAAATGAGAACAAAGCTGATAAATGTTGAAAATTGTCAGTAGCACTATGCTAATTTTGTTATTTGTACAGTCTTCTATGGATGCCCTGAAAATTCCACTCTGTGGTGCAAGGCTTTGCTTGAATTTTAATGTGGCTGTTCTTTATATGGTTGAGATTCAGATTTCCTTAAAGAAGTCCAACATTTGAAATAGAAAGCAAGCCTGACCAATGGGATTGATGGAGAAGCCTGCTGTGAGTTTAAGGGAGTTGAAAAGGATGTTAAAACAGTGCTTCAATTTTGTCCAGTAACACTTTTTAGCTAAGATTAATGGCATCCTGAGAGCTCACCTCAAGATGCACTTGCCTTAAACTCAGACCACATGGCTGAACCCTCATCTTGCTTCTTTTGAAGCCAGATCAGGATGAAGCTTTTGGCTGTATTGTGGTCTTCTGGTGCAGCTTCTCTTCTTTCTAAGCCTGTGTTTGTGCAATCTCAGTGGCTGCAGGGCCTGTCAGGTACACCTGCTGCCCTGGGGACATGTTTCTGTCCAGCAGCTTACAGGAGAGAGCTTACTCTGCTCCAGCACCAGAGTACTGTCCACCAGGCCAGTTCAATAACAAAGCTGTGCCTTTCAGGCAAGACGAAGAGGTTCCTGACCTGGAAGAACAGGATGAGATCAGTGAAAATGAAGCAGAGGAGGAGGAAGAATTCTGTGCTGGAAAATCGCTGTGGGAAGCAGAAGAAAGTCTGAATTCCCAGCTGCACACAGAGATAGCAGTGAAGGTACAGTCAAGGGCCTTTTGAACAGAAAGATGATTTAAGCTTCCCATTTCTCAGCTGACTGGGTTGTTGCTGAGCTGAGCAAGGCTACAGCAGTCTTTTGAAAGTTCATCATTGATGATTAAATGTTTTATCTACCTGAAATCTTTGTAAATAACTCCATGTGACCATTTTGTCCCACAGCACCATTTCATGCCTTCTTCTTGCTGCTCATGAAAACTGTTTTCATTAATGTGACAGTGGTTTTAACCTTGTTTAATTCTGAATGTAGCTGTAGCCAAACAGGGGTGTGCTGTACACAGCTCTCTCTGTACATGGATTTAGATCTTTGCTGCAGATGTGCAACAAGTAAGATAATGGTCTTTAAAATCATACCTGTGGAATTGCCAGGTCACTGTGATGTGTTGGATCCACAGGCAAAGCCTCTTGGAATCCATTGTGTTGTACAGCAATCAGTGGATGCAGAGCCCTTGGGGAGCAATGCAGGTAATGCAGCAGAGCTCCAGGAGTGAAGTGTCAGAGCACATTGCATGAGAAGGGCTAAAGAATGTCTGGGTTTGAATGCCACAAGCACAGCTGGGGCACAGGTGGCTGTCACACAGCCCTGGGGGTGTGTGCTGGGCACATGGAAAGCTGGCATTGACACTGCACTGTGTGTCTTTCAGGTGGATAAAGAGACCAACACAGAGAGCCTTGCACAGTCCTCGACTGTAGTTCGTCCAAAAGACAAAAGAGCAGCAAATCCACCCCAGACTCAGTTTGTCAGGGGCAGCACCATCATCCGCTCAAAAACCTTTTCCCCAGGACCACAGAGTCAGTACGTGTGTCGGGTAAGGAACATGAAACCCTCAGCTTCTAAGGGCTTGTTTTCAGTCTGAATTTCTCACAGAAACCCAACAGTGCTTTCTTCTCTCCCCCTCTGACTTCAGAAGTTGCTCTGTCCTCACCTCCTGGGCAGTATCTTGCCTTGGAACTAACAGCATCAGGCACAGATTTATCAGATATATATGTGCATATATATTTGTGGCACATGCAGCTTGTCGAGGTGCCCAAACTGACCTGGAAGGGCTGCTGTAAGAGTGATGAATAAACTGCATATTAAACTGCTGCTTGAAGTGTTCTGTGCTAACTCAGTTAGCTCTGTCCACCTAACTTCAGATGAGGTGAACATAAAACCTTGATAGAAATGGAAAGGTAAGTACCTGATAATATCAGCAAAAAGACTGTGGAAACCTGAAAGTCACCAGTGTGCTTTGTGTGAAGGTAACTGAACAGGCCATGTGTTGGGTCAGATGTCACTGATCCTGCTTTGAAATGTTTGTTCACAATTATTTCCTGAATTGAGGGTCAGAATGTACTATAAATATCTTGTCTTTTAAGTGGAATTAGCAAACAAGCTAGCACTGTCTTTTACCACATATGACCTGTCCCAAGTGGGCAAGCCCTTAATACAGCTGAGCCAGATTTGCTGTGTAGGTTCCCCCTGGGTCAGAAGCAGGTGCTTCCAGAGGAACAAACCTTGCTCATTCTGCAGCAATGGCCTGTGCTTGAGTGGTACAGGTGCTGTGTCCCAGTACACAACAGATCCCAGAGTGTGTTCCCTTCCTCCCCCAGCTTTGAGAAGGGACATGAGAAGGGAATTAAAATGAAACCCTGCCTGAGCTGAGCTCTTTGTAAGGGTCTACAGACAACCACAAAACAAGGCAGGCTGTGTGTAACATGGCAACTCTTCAGCTGATAAACCCAGGGGGAGAGCTTTCAGATAAACTTGCCTCTTCCACCACTAGCTTAAAATACAGGTTATAGAATAATACAGATTAGAGAAAACAGAAATCTCTAATAAAACAGTCCCATGTCTTACATATGCTAGGAAAGAGTAATATTATTATTGTTATCAGTAGTATTACTACTTACAGCTTATTTTTCTGTCCCATTTTGTTCAGCCTAGTTACTTGCCCAGGAGAAGAGCAGTGGGGCAGAGTCCCATATCACAGCCTACTTTAGTGTCTCTTTTGTTCACAGCCTATTCCCAAAAAGGGACAGAGTTCAAGGCTTGTGGCAGGATCTGACTGTGCCAGTGCACGTTGTCTACCCAGACTGGGGTGACAGCTGCCTGCCTTTCACAAAACTTCATAGATCTGCTTACAACAGCCTCTGGTCTGGCTGATAGTGTGTGTATGCAGTGCTTTCATGAAAGATTTGTGTTTTCCACCTTCCTTTCCAGCTGAATCGCAGTGACAGTGACAGTTCCACACTATCCAAGAAGCCCCCCTTCGTTCGGAACGCAATGGAGAGACGAAGTGTCAGAGTCAAACGGGTAAGGACATCACCACTTCTTTTTTCCTCTAACACAGACACATGCAAAAACCAGAAAACTGTGTTTAAGGAAAAATATGCAAACATAAATCAGTTGCCACATGCTTTCATTCACAACCTTTTGTGTGCAAGAAGTCTCTCAAGGATTCTCTGAAATACCAGATTATGACAGGAACTCATATGAGCTGGAACTCATTTCAAACAATTAATTTAGGGAAATGGTTCCCAGTACTTTCCATCTTGTCAGAGAAGCAGCACAAACAGTTTTGCTGTGTTTATTGTTGTGAGATTCTTAAGTATTTATAATAAATTTGAGGAGCTGGAAAAGAAGATGAGAATGATGTCTCAGGTGACCCTGTTGTAGTGATGCCATGGCACACAATAAACCCCTGTGCCCATTGTGATAGCAATCACTAAAATTCCCCCAGGATACTGACACTGAACTCCTAAGGAGATGGTTTTCTTGGGACAGCTTGTGTTTGAAACTAGCAGAAGGCAATATGTTACTGGAAAAAGCAATCACAGGTTTTTCTGCAGCACTGTGGATTCATCTGAAGATGAGACATTAAACTTAGGGGGAAGGTGTGCAAGCAAGACTTGTTCTATTTGGAGAAGCTGCCAAGGCAGAACTTGAGTGGAAGCACTGAAATTAAAACACTTATCTATAAGAGTTCCTTGAGTTTGTGGTATCTGTGTCAAGACAGACTGGAAAGCAGGCTCAGTAGAGATGGTTTGTGTGAAGAGAAGCATTAGAAAGATGGGTCTCATGATGTGTTTGGCACTTTCTGGGTGGAGTGGTGGGGACAGTTCTCCTCACTGTGTTCACATCCCCCTTTCTCTTCCAGCCTTCAATCAAGGCCTTTGGTACAGAGCGCCTGATCCGCACCTCACTGGACCTGGAGCTGGACCTGCAGGCTTCAAAAACCTGGCACGACCAGCTGCTTCAGGAGATCTCAGTGCTGAGGGAGCTGAAGGAGCAGCTGGAACAAGCTCAAAGTCAGGGTGAAAAAGAGTTGCCCCAGTGGGTGAAGGATGATGAGAGGTTTCGGCAGCTGCTGAGGCTTGTGGAGAAACGAGTGAGTCACGCCTGCCTTGGGGTTTATTCCACTTGCTGGGGAAATGGAGAAATTTTGGAAAAAGGGGGCTTTGGACATTCAGTAAACAAAGCCTGAGCACTGTTAGTCACTCTTGTCTGCCACATATGGCTCTATTAAGCTGTTAGTCCTGAGCCCTTGCATTCACCAGCACAGAGACTTGCTGCCCTAGCAGAGGTGTGAATATGAGAAGTCACAAATGCCATCTGTTCTGCCAAGTGTGTCCCCCCAGTCTGCAGGAGGTGTGGTATGTGGTGGTTGGCACTTACCTTACTCAACATTACACCCTCCCCCATGCACAGGGCTCCTTCTCAGCTTCTGGGGTTTCTCAGCACCTCTGCTGGCACCAGGCACAGACCAAGCTATGCTTGGGAGGGAGTTGTGCTCTTTGGGGTGCTGTGTTCTTGTGTGTGCTGATCTTCTGCCCTAAAAGATCTATCAAGAAGATACAAAGAGAGTAATGACAGAAGCCATTATTCTTACCACAGGCTGGAAGGCTACCTTACAAAAAGCTCTCTCCCTTAGAATGGGTAGTTAACAAGCTTCAATTTAGCTTCTGTGGCTTGTGACTTCCAGAGTCAGCAGTTTCCAAACCCCTCAGACCTGCAGCTGAAATATTGCTGTGTTTGGAGAAGAGTCAGGATAAGGTAATTCCTCCTGGAAACAGAAACAGCTCTTCTCCATTATTCATTTAGGTGCAGAATCCAGAACACAAGTGTGAGCTCAAGGCTGATAAAATGATGAGAGCTGCTGCCAAGGATGTCCACAGGCTGCGAGGGCAGAGTCGAAAGGAGCCTCTGGAAGTGCAGTCATTCAGGTAATTATAGGTAAAGGGCAGGAAAAATTGACTACTGCCATGATTTTTCTGTGGATGACTGAGATGCTGAGGAGCAAGACTGATCTCTGCAGAAGTAGTTAACTGTTCTGCTTAAATAAGAATTTCTTCTGTATGTTCTTATCAAAGTGTAAGGTCTGACTCAGGGAAATTAGTTGCAGCACTGCACATGATCAAAGCAAGCAGGATTCTCCAAGTCATTCCCCACCTGGCAACAAATTCTTTAACACAGAAGCAGCCTTTTGCTTCCCTGAGTAACAGAACCAGAAAGGAAAAAGCCCTGAGCCTTTCTGAAATGCCTTTTGGAAAGGTCAGTGTTGTGGGTTTAACTCATGTCTGATAAGTAAACAAAAGGTGTAGGTTGTGAGAGGATGTACATCTGCTCCTTGTGGGGACAGCTGGTGGGATAAATTCTCATGTGGATGATGGACATTTCTGGCAGGATTTTTGTTGCATTAACAGCTGATCATCTTTTTTTCAGAGAGAAAATGGCATTTTTCACACGGCCGAGAATAAACATCCCAACACTCTCTGCAGATGATGTGTGATCACCATAAAGTATTTGCTTTCTGGACAATTCTACAAATGCAGATTGGGTTTTGAAGTTATTTATGTGGTATTATGAAGGTACCAAGGCATTTGTATATTAGAGCTTTTGTCAGTATGTGGATGTTTTGAAGATTTTTAGGTTAAAGTTATATCATCACAGAAACCAGCATTAAAGTGACAAGATTGTATAGTTTGTATATTTAGGAATGTATTTTTGGGAAATAGAATTTTAAATAAGAACAAATGCAGCGTAAGGTGCTGTTATTCTTAAATAATGCTGTTTAGACTTTTTGTACAGCTCTACCTTTTAGAGGTTTTACTGCAATAAAATAAATTTGAAGGAACCTCACCCCTACCTTCTATGATGTTCTACATCGGACTCTCCTTTGAGTGATGTATTTTGTACCCTGTGGGGAATGCTGGGAGCCAGCTGGGACTCCCAAGTGCTGTGAACGAATTCTCTGTCAGCTGTGAAGCATTTGTGTTTCCTGCCAGGTCATAAAAGTAGGTGTGAAGTTCAGAATACTTGCACTTTTAACATTTGTACTGCAGCTCATGTCTGTAATGGGTCTGTTAAGGTAACGTGGGGAGCCCATTGAAACCACTGCTGTGGGAGGAGGGCTGCAGGTTTAAAGTCCATTTTAGGTTTTTCAATAAAGTGACCTTTCTGGACAAACCTGCCTTCTTGCTTTTTGTCTTGAGTGAATCTTCTCATCTCCTGGCACCTGAACTGGGGTTCTTTTGTGTCACCAGCTGGAAGCATATGATTATTCACACGTCTTGTCACATGAGATGCTGCAACTGACACATTTCATGTAATCATGGAATATCCTGAGGTGGAAGGGACACACACAAGGATCACCCCCAAGGATCCTTGTGGACAGTCCAGCCCCTGTCCCTGCACAGACACCCCAACAATCCCACCCTGGGCATCCCTGGGAGCAGTGTCCAAATGCTCCTGGAGCTCTGGCAGCCTCGGGGCTGGGAACATTCCCTGGGGAGCCTGGGCAGTGCCAGCACCCTCTGGGGGAAGAACCTTTCCCTGATACCCAGCCTAAACCTCCCCTGAACAGCTCCAGCCATTCCCTCAGGTCCTGTCACTTGTTGGTTTTCCTCCCTGCCTGAACATTCCCTGTGTGCATTTTGTACCCACCTGCTGGGGATGGGACACATTTCAAAGTGCTGGGTGGTGACACAGCATGAGGGGG
>JANPWX010000029.1:2377203-2477903 GCA_024734555.1 Trochalopteron elliotii
TGCCAGGTCTGTCCTAGTTAGTGACCAGTATTGACAGTAGAGTGCAGAGGCAGCCTCAGGAAAGCTTTGACTCCTCCCGGTTCACTTCTCGTACCTTGCCCATTGCCTCAGGAGCATCTAGCTGAGAGGTTCTGGACTTTGGCTTTTGGGTTCCTGCCTGCCATACTTGTGTGCTCTTGAGCAACTTCTCTGTGTGTTTTCTGCTCATGCCTTAAACATACAACATGCACTGAGGTAATAAATCTGGCTGTTGAATCTGTGCAACTCCTTGCCTTTGATTTTCCCGTTCTCCTTTGTTGCTGCTTGGAGAGGAAGGACACCTCAGGTATTCTGGCAAGGTGGCTCTCCCTTTGCTGTCCCTGCTGTTTGGTTTTTAGTCCATAGGCAGATTCCAGGCCCTGGAAGCAGAGCAGGAGGAGCAGTGTTCAGCTCTAACTCCAGGAGGCTGCAGGAGGCTGTGCAGAATTACTGAGCCTGTCACTCCCAGACACATGCTCCCTGTTTCCAGGTGCAGCATGCCCTGGAGCCTGTGGGGAGCCAGCCTGCAGGAAAATAACCCAACAAAGAGCAAGCAGTGTGTGCTCAGCTGGCTCAGCAGGGCTTGGCAGAGTAGGAGTGTAGGAGCATCCGTGGACGGCAGGGAGAGGGAACTCTGCCAACTTGAGACATTCTAGAACATGTGGTTTTATTGCAAGGGTCGTGGGTAAAAAGGGCCTTGCCTTCAGCCACCAGCCTCGGCTGAAGGGAAGTCCCAAAGAGCGAGGGAGAGAGAACAAGAGGGTAAGAGGTAAGAGAGGAGAGAGCAAGAGAGCCAAAGAGAGGTGGCAGGGGTTGGAGCGCAGGGGCAAGAGAGCTAGAGAGCAAGAGAGGAGGAGAGTCAGAGAGAGAGCAAGAGAGGAGGAGAGTCAGAGAGCGAGGTCTTTGTTACAATACATTATATCTCCTTTTGTGTTGAATATTCTAATTTACACTAACCAACCAGTACAAGACACAAAACCCTATAGAATCTACATATAGCCTATAAGAACTACTACATTACCATACTGTGTTATATTTTAAACTCTAAAAACTACTCTTTAGACTATTCTCTTTTGCTACATTGACCTTTGGATTCCTTAGTCAGCAGAAGGGTATTGTTCAATCAAGAGGGATTCTCCTTCAGCTGGCTAGACTATTGTTTTCAGGTTATATAGTAACTAAGGCTCAGTATCCTACAACTCAAAGCAAGCTTTCATTTCTATTTCGATTATAGGTTTCATATTTTCAGAATCTTTTGCTAAGCAATCATATTTATAAGGTTTCCCTGATTCATCTTCCCCAACATAGGAGTACAGATAAAACCAAGCAGGAGGCAAGGAGGGGAAGGAAGAGAGGTGTTCTGCTCCCTTTGCTATGCTCTCTCAGGCCATTTTCTCTCCTTTATGATTTTTTTTTCTTTTAAATGTGATGGAGAAAAGCTCTGTCATATTAAAGCCCAAAGCCTGTGCGAGTTTCATGTTGCCCAGCTGCTCAAGCAGGGCTCTTGGAAGACAGTCTGATGTGCTGAGGGAAGACATAAGCATGATTTTGGTCCTGTTGAAAAAGCTGTAGTTTTTTTGTATTCACAGGTGAGGGGAAGATTTCTAGTGCTCAGCTGAGCAAAGAGCCCCTGGAGATGTCAGCATGGCCTCATGTAATTCCCACAGCTCCTTATGAGGTGGTCATCAGGTATGACCCTTTACTGACAAGTTGTGCTGGACAGTGCAGGGAGAATAAACCAGGGTGTGACACTTCCTGACCTGGGCAGCAGCTTTTTCCTTCCTTTTCCTTCACATGTCTTTTAGATCAGAGGTGTATTGGCATTGTCTCTCTTCCTCACTTGGATGGTACCACCAGAGAGGACTTAGTGTAGTTTGTTTTTTAGAAAGAATGTAGCATTCATAGTATCCTTTCAGTAACGTCTGGCATTCACAGATCTTTGCTAGAGAATTAACTTTATCACAGGGTGCTGTGATAAGAGGCATTTCTGATGTAAACATCTGAAGACCTTTTTTCCAGGCAAGCTCAGCATGGTTGTGGGTGTGGGGGTCACAGAATCAATCATGGCATACCTCAGGTTGGAAGGGACCAGGGATCCTCAAGTCCTCCTCCTCACTTCTCACAGGACTACTTAAAACTATTTCATGTTGTTAAGAGCCAGATGCTCCTTGAACCCTGACAGATTTGGTGCCACAGCCACTTCCCAAGAGAACCTGTTTCAGTGCAGCAGCACCCTCCCAGTGAAGAACCTTTCTGAACCAGTCTAAACTTCCCCTGACACAGCTTCATTCCATTTCCCTGCCTCTGTCACTGGTCACCAGAGAGAGGAGAGTTCCCTGGCAGGGCTGTCCCCACTGCCAGTTTGGAGAGGAAAGCTGTACTCAGCTGTGTGGCTGTCCCAGCCCCATCCATTCTGGAACCCAGTGAAAGCATTGCTGACTTCAGGCTTTTCTGCTGGGTCATTCTGAATGAAAACTTCATTTCATCATCTGTATAAGATGTTCATGAGCCCAATAAAAAAAGAGACTGAAGTGGCAGCAGCAGCACTGGGGTAGGCAGCTGGGCCACCATGCTGAAACCTTTTGCTCTCAGTTCACACTCGAGTAACAACATAAAGAGTGCTGCTGGTATTTTATGAAGAAGAGGAGCAGTAAACAGGAGGGACAAATGTGACAGTCTGGGGTGGCACGTTGGTCTTGGTCCCATCTCACATGGGGCCATCCTGAATGCCTCCAGTTGCCAGTGCTGTGACTTTCCTGGTTTGATACAGTCATGGGAAAAAAAGTAGATGAGACCTGCTGAACTGTGGCAGTACTTTAGAGTTCTTTATCTCCAGGCCAAATCCAAGTGATTACAGTGCTAATTGTTGCCCTGTAAAAGAGCTCTCTGGGTCAGATGTCTGCCCAGGGGTCAGTGATTCCTGGGCACTTTGGTTCTGGCTTCTGACCATGCACATGGATAAATCTCTTTTCTTGTCCTCACTTGTAGTGCAACAGTATGGAAAGAAGCTCCAGTAGCTTCATGGTCTTCTCACCTGCTGTGAGTCTTCCCTTGGGTGGCCAGAGGTATTTGTGGTTGTGTAGGAGAATCTAATTCAGATTTCTCTTCTGTAAAGCTTGTCAGTGGTACTAAAATCTCCCAGTGGTTATGGCTTTGGGGGAATCTTTTAATGCAGGAGGAATACTTGAGAGCTGCTTGTTGTCTTAGACATGCAGGGATTTTAGTTTGAAAAACAGAACATGATTTTCTGGTTCTGGAGAATGTTTGCCTTTGATGCAGAACTCTCCTTGGGGTCTTGGAGGCCTGTCCTGAAGCTGGTGACTTCACTAGAGGGAAGATAATACTGTGTGGACACAGAATTTACAGATTATGTGATATTAGGGGTAGAAGATACCTTTGCACTTATCTTTAAAGGACATTCTAGGCTTGGGGGGATGAGTTATGTGTGTCAATGCTCTGATGTTTGTAGCAATAATGGTCACTGAAACTTAGAGTGACGCAGCTGTGAAAACACAGTGAAACCTCTTGTGCTGTTTTGCAACTTGAAGTACAGAAGATTTTACAAGTGGGTCTATAAATTATGTGAAATGCTACCAGATCAGGCCAGGAAGAAAAGTTGAAAATAAACAAATCTATTTGCTGTTGCTTGTATGGGGGAAGGTTTGTGTGTATATGGAAATGACAGAAAAACTGATTTTGAGGACACCTGCCTTGGGTTATGAAAAGAAAAGCTGAAATGGGACTATTTGAAGTGAGTTGCTTATAAGGTACAGCTGTGCTGGTCAGTGATTCTGCTTGTGTTAATGCCAAACCAGAGCACTTGATACAGGTTTGGGTTTTATTTCTCAAAGTCCTGTTTCTTCACATCCAAACTGCAGGATTTTGTTCTCCTCTGCAGCAGAGGAGACCTTGAGGCTGTAACCGAAGTGTGCCATAAAGTGAAGCACAGCTGAAGAATGACCTCAAAAGTACTGATTTTCAGCTTGGCCCACAAATAGGCCAATCTTGAGATTGTTTTGCCTCAGCCTAGGTGTTTGAGCATGTGCAGTTAGTTACAGCAGCATTCCTGGGAGCTGTTGTTCAGGTGGACATACAAGACCAAGAGATTCAATGGCCTAATTTTTTTTTTCCTAATTAAGTGGTCTGATTGTTTTAAGAGCAACAAAGGAAATGAGCCCTTTTTGATAAGGTTTGGTGGCCTACAATGATAGCCTGAGCTGCATCCTGCTGTGGAAGTGCTGGCAGAGGAGAGGCTAGGTGAGGGAGCCAAGGGCCTGACCAGCCAGGGTGGGCAGTGCTCACTGCCTCGCTCCACAGCAGCACAAAGTCCCTCAAACCTTCAGCAGCCTCCAGGATTCTGTTCAGAGCCAACTCTGTGGCTCAGGGCACAAAACCTGTTATGGGGGAGAACATAGAGATGGACAACAGAGATGAAAATTCAGCTGTTTGGTTTCTCTAGGGTATGGGATGAGGAAGATTCCTGCTCCTTTGCAGCAGCTTCAAACCATTTTGCTGCTGACAAGTTTGTCTGAGTTGGGGCTGTGAAGTCTAGTGGGACACAGGGAAGTCTGTTTGGAACATAGAGGCTCTCCTGAAATTCCCAAGTGCTCCTGAGTGCCTTGTGTCAGTTCTAAGGGAGAAGACATTGATTTCCTTCCAGGACAGGGCAGGAAAGGTTGTGTGGCCAGGTGGAAGTGAGTGCACCATGCAGAAATGTCCCTGTGGAGCAGCACACTGCTCTGGCATTCCTGTCTCTGGGTGGGCTTTGAGCTTGCTGGGGTTGTGTGAGTGGTCATGGTTTCCTCCTCTGTGGCCTGTCAGATGGTGAAATAAGCTGAAGGAGGCTTTAAGGAATTTTGAGTCAAATCATTTGATATCCTTGTTAAAAAAGCTGGAGAAATTGCTTATTTGGGGGATATCTCATTAGCATGTCCTGTCGTCTTTCTTGTACTTCTGTCTTGATATTAGTGAGACTATTTTCTCACTGCCTTTTTTAAAGAGTTGTTTCAGAGTCCTTGTTTTTCACACAAATAGAAACAATCTTCAACTATGAATTGTTTGGAATTATTCATCTTACATGTCATTGTTACCTTTACAAGGCAAACTAGCACTGTGCCCGAGATCTTGCAGCTGCTCACCTCCTGTCCCCTCTCCAGGAATTGCTGTGTGACAGCTCAATTTGCTTTCCAGGAAAACGAGATCAAGCTGTTAACTGCAGAAATTGAGCATCTGAAGAACTTTGGCTGCTTGGGAGTGTCCCCCAGTTTGGAAGGGCTGCGAGACGAAAACGCAAAACTCAAATACCGGCTAAACTTCCTTAAGAAGGTAAGGGAATAAAAAAAATTACTGCTGTGCCACGTGGCTTTTGTTCTCATTAGGACAAGCTAAATAAATGGTGTGAGTTTGTTACAGCTCTGATGTGTGACAGCATTGCTTGCTCTGCATCCTGACAGCTTAATTGGTGGCACATCAGATATTTCTTGGGTCTTTAAACAGTAACTTGTTCTATGGAAAATGTCAGTAGGTCAATAAGCCCACATGGTCGTGTCTTGGGCAGTCTTCAGCCAGGTGGCCCAGCTGAGGTCTGTCCCAGGCTCAGCAGCACAGGTGTGACAAGTAATACAGCCCTGCAGTCAGGGGAGGGTTTGTGCTGGGATGTTCAGCAGGAGAATCATGTGGTTTTTATGTTTTATATGTTGCTCCTGTGCCTGGAGGTGTCAGCCAAATCTGTCAGCTGTGCTTTGCCAGGCACCCGAGGAGAAAAGTGAGATGTAACAGCTCCTCAGATGTTGTGAATTCAGCCTTCTGGATTTTGGTGGTTTTCTTTTTCAGAGCCTTCAAGAGGAAAGAAGTAAATCAGTCAAAAGCATGATTAATATCAACAGCTGTCTCCAGGAAATCTTTGGAGCTGCCATTCAGGCTGCCTACCCAGACTTAGAAAACCCTCCTCTGGTGGTGACACCAAGTCAGCAGCCCAAATTTGGGGACTACCAGTGTAACAGTGCCATGGGCATATCACAGGTAAATGATGTAAACTGTCTCAACAAAGAAGCAAAAATGGGGATGTTGTCTGTTGGAAGTTAAGGGATAGGCAGCACAGTGAGAGTTGCAATACAGGACTTATTCTGGGCTTGCTGCAGGCACCTGGGCTGAGATTTGAGTGAGTATTTAATGGCATTTTAAGGGAAGCACTGGCCTTTACAGATCTGCCCTTTAAACCTCTGTTCAGGTGCCTGGTATGATAGAGTTAAAGTGTGTGACACAGAAAAACTGCTGGGTTCGTGGGATCTAAATCAAATCAGGATTTAAGTGCTGCATCGATTTACTAATGATGTGCAATTAACTACCAATTAGTGAGTTGTATGTTTGGAACTGAAAACAGCAAAACAATAAATCACGATTGTGGAGAATTGCAAAATGTTGAGGAACACCTGCATATCTCTCTAAGTGCTCTTCTCTAGTGCCAGGAAAGTATAATATCCCCACACGTTTGTGTGCACCTACCCCCTTCTCACAGGGCAGGTGACAAAGGGGCATCTCCAGCTTCCCCTCTTGGCTCACACCTCCCATTGCTGGGGGTGCTGTGGTTTCCTCCTGCTCACAGACACACACAGCAGAGCAGAGGGGCCCAGGTGCTGCCCTGTGTGCTCTGTTGAGTTTGGATCCCTGTGTCTTACATCCCAAACTGCCCTCCCTGAGCTCCAGGCAGCAGAAACTGGGCATTGTCGGGCCTGGGTGTGCTCAGGAAGTGCCTTCTCAGAGCCCAGACAGGTGTGGCTTGCTGCTCAGGCACTACCCTTCATGGTCCTCTGGCTCAGTCCTTTGTTTAACATCTTCTGTCAATTCCCTGGGTACAGGGAGTTTGACCAAAGAGGACCTAAATAGAATCAGAGACACTTCAGCAGTTGCTCAGCCTGCTCAGTGGGCTGGGGCTGTGCTGGAGTAACTCCAGGAAGTGTGGAAGAAAGAGGAGTGTGTTCTGTTTTAGGTGCTGAGGCGCCCAAACTTTCAGTGCCTTGATGCCTTTGGGTGACTAAGGAGACACTCTGTAATTACAGATCTTCTATTTGGCAATCTAAACAGAAACAGCTCCCTTTTTTACACATCCTGTTGTCAATTCACTTTTATTAACCCATTAGACTGGCAGTTTTGACACTGGACTGGCGCTGCCACTGGTGGAGCTGTGCTGTCCCAGGCTGTGCCCTGCAAGAGGCACAGGGATCCGGTACGTGCCAGGCAGCAGGCTCCGGGCTGCAGTGCCCTCCCAGATCCCGTGTCTCCCCTCGGCCTCATTAGCATATTGTGACAGTGCTGCTGCCCTGGGTGACTGCACTGACACGGGATTCAGGGCGCTGCCCCTTCCCTGACCCCGCCTTACCCCAATTAAGTCGCGGTTGGGATTCTCGAGCACTCCGGGCTGCCCACGTGGTTCACATAACTCCGTGTCAGAACGGTCCCCTGCAGCCGGGGCTTCCAGTTCCAGGTTGCCAGCTGTGCTGGGGAATAAGGGTTCCTAGCGCTGGGCCTGGCTGTGGAGTTTGTTCCCTGTGCACTGGGCTAGAGCTTGGCCGTGCTCACACAGGCAGTGTGTCAGCACGGCAGAGCCAGGGGATGAGAGCAGCAGGTTGGGGACTTTGTGTCAGCCTGTTTTAGGGGCTTGGCTGTGGTGCAGGTCTTCCCAGGGTCACTGGGACTGCCAGCGGGGCGGGAAGTGCCCTGACTGGGGCAGCCCTGGTACGTGCCAGGCAGCAGCCTCTCTCTCCCTGCTGGCAGCAGCCTCTCCCTGCCGGCGCGCTGGTGTGGAAAGGACCCTCACAAATGCCTATTGTTTTCCTGGGAGCTCATTAGCATATGAATCCTTGGGGTTTCAGCCAGGAGCTCCACTTGCTCCTTAGAGTACCAGGAGTGTGGTAACTATTTATGGAATGGTTCAGATAATGTGCCTGTAATCTGTGTAACGTGCC
Organism: Trochalopteron elliotii; assembly: GCA_024734555.1. Taxonomy (NCBI): domain Eukaryota; kingdom Metazoa; phylum Chordata; class Aves; order Passeriformes; family Leiothrichidae; genus Trochalopteron; species Trochalopteron elliotii. The sequence goes on from JANPWX010000029.1 coordinate 2,385,186, forward strand.
CATAATCTGGGTTTGCATTTATTTTTCCTGTAGTTTACACTTTGAGTAACACTAAAGCTACTGAGGTTTGCTTTTCTTGCCCTTTTTAAGCCTTTTCCATATTGTAAGAATCCTGTGTATGACAAGATAAACAGAAAACTGAAACTTTGGTAGAAATACATTTTAGAGCAGCCTGTAAATTAGCAAATAGAAGCAGTGAGTGTAAATTCTGAGTTGACAAAGAGGTACATCCTCATCATGGCCTCAGTGGGATTGTTTTCAAAGACATCACAGTAATACTGGAAAATCATGTGCTCAGAAACAAATACTTGTGGTAATTTTATACAAGTGTGAATGTAGTGTTTGCAAGGGATGGGTTGGGCTAGCTTACAGAAACCTCCTAAGGGGTGTTTTTGGTAAGATTTGCAAAAAGCTGTGTGAAAAGATGCTTTGGGAGTGGACAGGGAAGTTGTGTGCTTGCACTAGATGATCTTCAAAGGTCTGTTCCAACTCAAACCACTCTGATGCTATCATTGTATGTAAACTTGTGTCCTGTTCTTTGAGTTCCTCGCAGTGGGCTGCTCATGTCTCCAGGGAAATGGAGAGCTATTTAACAGCAGTTTTTCTGATGTTCTTTGAAGAAAATTGGGCAGTGCTGGGATTATCTTTGTTTGCTTGGGTTCTTGGATTTTACTTATTTATTCACTTATTAATCTATTCACTTATTTATTTATTAAGCTCGAGACTAAGACAGGACTGAAGGCAGTTTGCTTTGGTTGTGTTTAATCATAAATAAACAGACCTGCTCTGAAACCACACTCAGCATCTGCTGGAGGCACAGTTCAGAACTTCAAATGTGAATGCTGGCAGAGCTGAGGACACCCATGAGACTGATCAACAGGATTGTGATGCACTGAAGGACTGTGCCAGCTATGTTGATTTTTAAAGGGTTTGTCCCTTTTACCAGCTTAGAAAAATACAAATTTGCCAAACAACTTAGCAGGTTTTGAAAAATAGCCTGGGAGATTTTCTTCCGGCATAGGGACTGCTGTGAGCAGAAGGAGGTGAACATGTTGGGTCCAGTCAAGGCTTATGCTGTGGAGAACTGATCTAATCTGTAAAATTCACTAGAGAAATTTCTCTTTGTGTCTCTCTATTGTGAAGCTGAAGGACCATGAGGATATTTCTGTGCTCTCTGTTTTGCTCTCTAGAACGTTTTGGAGGATTGAATTTTACTCGATCTTTGTTGTGTTCCAGATACTGCTCAAAACCAGGGAACAGAAGGTTATCCCACGAGAAATTGCAGAGAAAATAGTAAAAAATATTCCTGCCAATGAATGCATTGAGAAGGTCGAAATTGCTGGTCCTGGTAAGATAGTTTCATTTTACACACTTTGTATACCTTAAAGCAAAAAGGGCAGATTTGTAGTGAGAGGGAAGCTGAGTTGAGTTCTACTGTTTTGTGGTTTAAAACTGCAGTTTCATGGTGAATTAGTTTCTTCTGTCTTGGTGACCTTTGCAGTACTCAGACTTGTGCAGCAGCAGAAAATCTGCTTCTGTATTAGAATTGGCAGGTATAGGTGTGATCATGAGCCCTTTAATGAGCCATTTTTCCCTTGATCCTTGGGGACCAGCTTTTCCTCTTTCAATACTGGTGATGAGAATCAAACCACCATAATGAAATCAAGCAAAAATTGACAGCCCTTCTCACTGTTGCTTGCATGGTGAGGAGACCTTGTCCTCTCAGAACTGAGAGGCTGGAGTAGCATGGAGGTTATTAATTGCTGCATTTGTTTTGTCCCTGGGACCCAGGGAAAAATGCAAGGGCTCATATTCCTTCGGGCTTCAGCAGAAGCACAAAAACCCCATGGCACAGCCCTTCTAGGGCTAGGGCTTGGGCTTGTTTATTGGCTCTGTGAAGCAGGAGAAGTAAGACAGTGTCATACCATCAGCATAAATTATCCCAGATGAAACTATATGTTTTAGGATATTAATTTTTAAAAGAAGATAAAGCAGGATTTGGTTTTGCATTCCGGAAAGCAAATTATATATTTTTCTCTTAATAAAATTGTTTCTATAAATTCATTGTTGAGTGACAGTGTACGAAAAGGAGTCATGTCAGTGGTGTAGCTTGCAGCATCTGACTCCTGCAATAAAGGCTATAGTGGTGTGAACAGACTCTTGTAATCTGGGAACAGAAATTGTTTTCAAGTGACAATTTTGTTGTCCTGTGACTGAAAAATGTTTTGTCAAGCTGACTTCATGTGCTCTTGTGCTTGATGCACGAAAACAGAAATCCAGGGGGAAGGAAAAAAATGGTTTGAGGCACCTCTGCAGCCCCAGCACTCATTGCTGTTTTATTCCTGCAAAGGTTTTATCAATGTCCACTTGAGAAAGGATTTTGTGTCGAAGCAGCTGAGCAGTTTATTGATCAATGGAGTTCAACCACCAGCTGTTGGCAAAAGGAAAAAGGTACAGCACTAAGCACACAGCCATCTTGCTACAGGGGAAATGTTCTGGACTGCAGGGAGCTTTGAAATTCCCCCCTGAAGGGATGTGCTGAGCAGATGTCCATGTCAGCAGGTTGTTAGGGCAGAGTATGTGGGGTGTGGCATAGGAACTGGGCCATGGGATAGGTCACCTGTATTTGCTGTGGTCTCTGGTGGCTGGGGGACAGGGCTCCCTGGGGGTGGGGGTTGTGCCCAGGTCAGTCTGGGAGTGATCCCTGACCCTCAGCTGGGCTGCAGCAAAGCTGCCTCTGATGTTCCCTGCTGAGGGTCAGCAGAGGTGATTCTCATTCCCCCTGCTCCCCCTAACAAAACCCAGACCAAACACAGGAGGTGTGGTAATGGCCTTTTATTCACATGTTCCTTTGGTTCTGTGCCCAAGGTGGTGGTGGATTTCTCCTCCCCCAACATTGCCAAGGAGATGCACGTTGGGCACCTGCGCTCCACCATCATCGGGGAGAGCATGTGCCGCCTCTTCGAGTTCGCGGGCTACGATGTCCTCAGGTGAGACCCCCTGCCTGGCTCTGCTGGGCTGTTTGTGCAGTCCCTGTCTCTCTTCTGCTCTCTATTGCTCTGAGTTTATAACCACATAGCAAATAACCCTTTATGGATAGTAGATTCTGAGCTGAGCAAGTGTAGCAGGGTTAGGAATCAAGGTGGGTAGCAGCTTCATTGCAGTGAAATTGGGGGAGCTTGCCTGGGCTGGCTTACTGGTATTATGTGTGTTTCTTTTAGAATATATATTTTTAAAATGTGTGTATCTCAAAACATACGTTTAAGAGATTATTATTATTATTATTGTCCTCTTCAATTGCTACAAGGTTGAACCATTTAGGAGATTGGGGCACACAGTTTGGAATGCTCATTGCTCACCTCCAGGACAAATTCCCAGATTACTTAACCGTTTCTCCTCCCATTGGGGATCTCCAAGCTTTTTACAAGGTATGTATAGCAGATAAGTGTGATTTTTATGTCAGCATCTGAAAAGCAGATTGAGGAGCTTTACAAATTGCAGCATAGTTTTGGAGAAATGAATGAATCAAGTCACTGTTAGTAGATGATTGTGATAATCAGCCACAGGGGGATCAGTTGTGGTCTCTGGTATGGAACTGTCTATATGGGGCACAATCAAAGGCCTTTGGAAGCACACAGCCTTTCTGTCTTGAGATGAGCATACTTGGAGAGCCTGTTAGGAGTGGTGGTTTGTTTCAGAGGAGAAAACAGTGCTTTTCCACGTGTTTCCCTGCAGGAATCCAAGCGGAGGTTTGACACAGAGGAGGAGTTTAAGAAACGAGCCTACCAATGTGTGGTGCTGCTGCAGAGCAAAAACCCTGACTTCATCAAAGCCTGGAATCTCATCTGTGATGTGTCACGCAGAGGTGACTGCCACATCTGGAATCATGTCTCAGCCATAGAACAGTGTGGCTTTCCTCACTTTATGTCTGAGCACACCCTTCTCTTTTCTCTTGAAAATCACTGCCTCACTGCTAAGAGAAGCTGAAAGCAAAAAGCCAGTACAACCAAAGTACTGGACTGTCTTAAGTGGAGACTTTCAGCTAAATCTTTTGTCTCCTGTGTCCTAGTCTGATGGCCTGACCAAGAGATGGATAATGCTTTTTGGCCCTTGCTGTGCCCACTGATAAACATACCACTGGTTCCCACTGTGTGTCTTTAATGTAAGTATTTTGTTCTGTTTCCCTCAAGAATTCCAGAAAATCTACAACTGTTTGGACATCACAATCATAGAGAGAGGGGAATCCTTCTACCATGAGATGATGAAAGACATTGTGAAAGAATTTGAAGATAAAGGTGAGGCTTTTGGTCTCAGGTTAGAAGTTCTGCAGCTGTGAGGATGAGTGTGGTAACCTCAATCCTATTCAGCAGGGCTTAGGGCTGATGCTTTTCAAGTTGCATCTTCCCCACCTTTGCTTTTTTTTTCTCGGCCACATTTCCTAAAAGGAAAATTTTGTGGCTTTTCCTTATTCCAGAAAGCCTGAATCTTTCTTGCTGACATCAAAAGCAGTTTGTCTGTGATATTTGTAGGCAGTAGCACAGGGTACTACTGGAATTTATTGTATTCTGAGTAAACAGTCAAAGAGCAATATATGGCAGACTTTCCACCCAGTCGTAGTGTAGTGACTGTGTGGGAACTTTGTCTGAGAAATCTCTGTGAATTTTTGGATCATGTTAACTTTGAAACTGGCAAGAAGCCAAATGCAACATAAAAAGTCTCTGGTTTTATGTGTTCCTGTCTGGATTTTGCAGTTCTTGAGTGTCACCATCTGAAGTGTTCTGACTGTCTCACCTCAGACTCTCTGCAGAGTCCTCATCACACCTCTTTAGAGCTTCTCTTGCCTTTAATGCCATATTATGTGATGGGTTTGTGGCTGTACAGGCAGATCTGGATGCAAGTGGTGGTAGTTTTTGAATTAGGTCTTTCCTGCTAAGGCCACATTTGTGCAAATCTGCTTCCTTGTGCGTAGTTCTGGAAGTGCTGCACAGAATGGGACTTGTGTTGACAAGGGAGTTCTCATGTAGGCCTTTTCATACTTTTTATTATGTGAGTGTGTGACCTTTTCTTCCTGGTAGCAGCAAAGAAGGGAAGTGTTGGTGCTGGCCCAGAACCTCCCTGTTGTGATTGAGCACAGAGTGTTTCCCATTGCCTTTGCAGGATTTGTCCAGGTGGATGATGGCAGGAAGGTCGTGTTCGTGCCGGGTTTCCCTGTCCCGCTGACAATCATGAAATCAGATGGAGGTTACACGTATGACACCTCAGACCTGGCTGCTCTGAAGCACAGGCTCTGTGAAGAGAAGGGTGACATCCTTATCTACGTTGTGGATAGTGGCCAGGTGAGTTCAGCACCCTCTGCTGCAACTGTGGGTGCTGGTCAGCACAGAGTGTGTGAAATGATGGATCCAACAGTAACACAGGAAGAACACCACAGGCTCTTTAGTGTGATGGGTATATTTACTCCATAGCTGAGCTGTGATTGGATTTTGCCAGTTGCTGCTTCTGTAAAGGTGGAAAACTCTTGGAAAAGTTGAACTTTTCAAAGCAGAATTTGTCTGTGAAGCTGGGAACACTTTAAGTCTTATTTTGAGAGCATTGTTGTGAATAGGATAAAGCTGTGAAGAAACTGCACCTGGAGGAGTGGACTGAGAACCACTTGTTGGTGTTTATTTCCTTCCAGTCTGTGCATTTACAAACAGTGTTTGCAGCTGGACAGATGATTGGCTGGTATGATCCCAAAGTGACCAGAGTGGCCCATGCTGCCTTTGGAGTGGTGCTGGGAGAAGACAAGTAAGTGCCTGGGTGTCCTTTTTCCTCTCTCTGTGCTTTGGAGAGAAAGTTTGAGTGAATGCAGGAGAATTGCTCTCACTCGTTGAGAGCAAGTACATATGTGGCACACCAAAAACACCCCAAATGAAAGCACTGCATCCTGTGCTGTCACCTGTAACAGTGTCATTGTGTTCTGTGTCATTGTCCTTGATCCACACAGTCACTGCTGCTGTGGTCACCTTCCCTCTGGAGCCTGGCTTCTGCTGCCTGCCTGGCACTTGATTGGCTGGTGGGAGCTAATGTGGGTACTGGGAGATGGCAGTGGTAAAGGCCAGGATTTTCATTACTTTCTACCTCCTTTGTGGTAGATGAAACAAAAGTTGGGAAAAGTCTGTACTGGTATTGTGTGCTGCTTAATGTCTGGAACTGGACAGTTCTGAATGTTGAATCCTTCCTGGCCATTCCTGCTGACCATGCTGTGAGTGCTCTCTCAGTTCTGGAGCTCTCCATGTGATGGCAATTTCTTCAATACAAAATGATTTGCCATATACTTTTTCCTAACCTTGCTGGGCACCAGGCAGAGGGTGGAGGGGTTTTGTCTCTTATGCAGGTGGTCATTTTGGCTGTGTGTTTTCAGGAAGAAGTTCAAAACTCGTTCAGGGGACACAGTGCGTCTCATAGACCTGCTGGAGGAAGGGCTGAAACGAGCCATGGACAAGCTGAAAGACAAGGAACGGGACAAGGTAGTTGGGACAAATTGCTTGTGTTCCTGAGAACTTCCCAGATGTGTTCACAGACTTACAGTCTCTGCATTGCTTAGTGAGATTTCTCTGTCTTGCTTCTTGATGGCCTGCAGAGAACTGGACAGTGTGGGGCATGGAATGTAACAGAAGGACCAAGCTCTGTCCAAGCACAGTGTGAGGCAGTGGAATTTGGGAAGTGTAGTGTAGGGTGAAAGTCCCTTTTTAAACAGGAACACGAGGAAGCAAGGAAAAAAAATCACCTTGAAAATCTCCAAAGGGCTCATAGGAGTAAGCACAAAGTGCTTTGCCCTGCTGCCACTGTTCCAGCAGAGAGGGATTTGCAAGTGTTTGGATTGACCAAAATGCTCCATAAGGGTGGGAGGACCAGCATTTGTTCCACGTTCATGCAGTTTGTAAGAAGCAGGAGCAGAGCACATCACACCTGGCAGGTTGTGGGGCACAGAGGTCCTGTGGGCTGTCAGAGAGGGAGTCAGCCCTAACCCGAGCAGGGCTGTGGTGCCAGTGGACTGCAGGAGAAGTGAGGGGTGGGTGTGGGGTTGTCTGGTGCCCTGAAGCAGAGAGGTGTGTGTGAACTGAGCACCAGGTGGGTAAATCCCCTCAGCAGTCTGGGCTTTTCCTCCTGAGCCCTGCTGAGAGGCCAGGGCTGTGTGTTGTGCTTCATTCCTCCTCTTGACTGTTGCCTGTTTGGAAATTGCACCAGGTCCTGACACCAGAAGAGCTGAAAGCTGCCCAGACATCAGTGGCTTTTGGATGCATTAAATATGCAGATCTGTCCCACAACAGACTCAATGATTACGTGTTCTCCTTTGACAAGATGCTGGATGACCGAGGGAACACAGCTGCCTACCTGCTCTATGCCTTCACACGGATCAGGTGTGTGGCTGCAGGGAGCTGCAGGACTTGGTGCTGCTGCTCTCTGCACCTCTGTCACAAAGGGACATGTGGGCAGAGGGGGGACAGTCACACCAGTGCTGTTGGGGGAGTTTGGTAAGAGAAGCCAGCTACACTGGTATGCACCACAGACAGGATTTTATTTGTCATTGCACACCATGTGTCCAGTGCCACCTGAAACGGCTCCTCTGTGTGACACACAGCCCAGGGAGGGAACTCTGGGAGTTCCTGGTAAGCAGAGGATTTAGGTGGCTGGAAAAGGATGCCTCTGTGTTGCAGTAACTGCTCAGCTCAGGTATTGCCACACCCCAGTTTTTCTGGCACCCTGAGCCCTGGTTTGCTTGGCAGTACCAGCTGTCCTTGCTGATGCAGGTGCCCTCCTGGATCTCCCCAAGGCCTGACTGTCCTCTTTGGCCTGGTCAGCCAGGACTGGGCAGGGGAGGCCACCAGCCCTGAGGCAGGCCAGACAGGTGCCCAGGCTGGCCCTGGGCAGTGGGACCCTCACAAACAGACCCTGTTTTGGACCATTCCAGGGCCATTGCTCGCCTGGCCAATATCGATGAGCAGATGCTGCGAAAGGCAGCCAAGGAGGAGGTGCTTGTCCTTGACCATGAGAAGGAGTGGAAACTGGGCAAGTGCATCCTGAGGTTTCCTGAGATCCTGCAGAAGATCCTGGAGGACTTGTTATTGCACACACTCTGTGACTACCTGTATGAGCTGGCCACCACCTTCACCGAGTTCTATGACAGCTGCTACTGCGTTGAGAAGGACAGGCAGACTGGTGAGTGTTGGCCATGGGGTGCTGCATGTGCCTGTGTCACATCCTGTGGTGGTACACCCATCTCAGGGTGTTACCCCGTGTTGGAAAGGCAGTTGTCACTCTACTGTGTCCATGTGGGAGGATTGACAGAGACTGGCAGAGCCTGTGTTGTCACTGAGCAGGAAGGTTGAGTAGAGTTGGGAGCAGCCAGGCACCTGGAAACAGGTGACTGGAAACAGTCAGTCTGCCTGGCTTGGGGAGAGCAGGAAGGGCTCCATGTGCCAGTCCTGGTTTTGGGTGGAGGGGCTTCCCCTGGGGAAGGTGCTGATGTTCTGAGCAGCCACTCCACTCCTCTGTGTTTTCCAGGCCAGATTGTGAAGGTGAATATGTGGAGGCTGCTGCTGTGCGAAGCCACTGCCACCGTCATGGCCAAAGGATTTGACATCCTGGGGATTAAGCCTGTGCAGAGGATGTAGCAGTTCCCTGTGGAATGACAATAAAGGGACTAAACAACTGCACTTGTCTCTGTCTGTTGGAGTGGGGTTGTGGTAAGGGAAAAAAAAGTAGAGGAGGAGGGAAAAGGAGTGTGGCTTCAAGAGCTTCAGATACAGAGGCAGACAAGTGGCTGTGAGCACAGCTCAGAGCAATTCTTGGTGCAGGAATCAGTGCTCATGAACTCAGAACACTCAAGGGTACCTCTAGACACCCTCCAGCCACCCACACTCCCAGAGCCATAATACTGTGATCCATACTCCCTCCATCCCCTTTACCTTAGGTGCCACGTGTGAGCAGGTCACCCAGCCTTTGATGTCATCTGTGATGGTGCAGGGAGGCAGGCAGCAGTTTCACCTGGAGGAGCAGGATGCCCAGGGGAGGAGCAGATCAGTTAAACTACACTCCCTCTGAGGAAAACACAAGGGAAATATCTTTCCCCTCAGCAGCAATGTTTTGAATCCCTATGGAGTTGCAAACCTCTTCGTGCAGTGCATATCAATCCTGGGCAACTACAAGGAGCCACAGCTCCTGCCTTTGCCTTGGGGTTTGTTGGAGGCTCTGCTGTGAGCCTTCTGACAAACTTCAGTCCTAAAGCAGCACAGAAATGCAGCTGGGCTACCACTGGAGAGAAGGTGTTGCATTGATGCAGGTGCTCACTGACATATGCATGTGTGTATATATATACACACACATATATATGTACATATCTAGACATAGATACATGTATAAATGTACATATAGATATAAGAGATCTGGATCAGGCTCTTTCATGTCCAGAGAGCTGGGGAGGACTCTCACAGCTGGTCAGTGGCCAGCACCTGGTGGTGGCCACCAGCTGCCACTTCACCAAGTGCAGACCTGTGCAAAGGCACTCTCCCTCTGGCTGAGCACTGCCCACAAACCCAGTGGGCCTGGCACTGGGGCCACGGTGACAGCAGGGTGACAGCAGGGTGACAGCCATGTCACGCCACAGCTGCCCAGGCCGTGTGCTGTGCTCCCTGTCCCCTCCTTGCACCCACATCCGTGCATGGCCGTGCTCCCCCTGCTCCCGGGGCCGGGACAGGGCTGGGCAGTGTCCCCATCCCGCCCTACCCGTGCCCGCGGGGCATGGCAGTGTCCCCATCCCGCCCTACCTGTGCCCGCGGGGCGGGGCAGTGCTTGGGCCGGGTCCTGCTCGCGGAGCCACACTCGGCTTCAGTGGCAGAACAGCGACAGCCGCAGTCCAGGGGTGGCCACAGTGACCAGGCCAGGTCTGGGTCCAGAGCAGCAGAGCCGGGTGTTCCTCCAGGCACAGGCTGCCACACTGAGCTGTGGCCTCCAGCAGAAGGGGGACAGCCCTCTCCAGGCCATCCCTGAGTGTCAGCATCAACTGCCTACCCTGGCAGGGTGGGAGTCACACCAGCAGGACCCCAGCACCCCGGGGTGAGGGGCAGCCCCACAGCTCTGTGCTGGAGTCAGCAGGGATGGTAGCAGGGGTTTGTGGAATGTCCATGTGTGCAAGGATAGCTCAGTTCCCATGGGGCTATTCCATGGGGCTGTACAGCCAGGAACAGGGCCAGAGCCAGCTCCATGCTGCCAGGACTGACCAGAGGGCACAGGGCAGGCACCCCAAGGGGCGTCAGAGTTGGGCAGAGGGGTTCAGGCCACTGCTGGGGAAACAGGTTGTGCTGGGGGTAGAGGGCACCTTAGGAGCCCTGTCTGGGCTGGAGACTGATGCCAGGCAAGGATCAGACCCCTGGGAACCCCAGCTGTCCTGGGGTGGGGTGTCACTCAGAAGCCAGGCACTGGTTGTGGAATCAGTGCTGGGGGAGCCCTGGGGCAGGGCCATGTGTCAGGGCAGGGGAGCCATGCGGCAGTGTCCCCTGTCCAGACAAGGAGCTGGAGCAGAGCATGAGAAGGTCTGAGCTGACTGTTGGAGTGTGGACAGCACCCCTGAGGGAAAGGGCCCAGGTGTCAAGTGGGACAACAGGGCTGGCAGGGCAGCTGCCCTGTCCCACAGTGCCAGAGCTGGGCCAGAGATGGCAGCCAGGGTCAGCCAAGAGCAAAGATCATCAGACACATCCACGGCGATGAGGTCCGAGGTCGAGCCAGGAACGTGAGTCAGCAAGGGACGTGAGGATCAGGTCCAGGGACAGCAACCAGGGGCAGCCACAGTCTAAGGATCACTAGGCAAGTCCACAATGACGGGCAAAGGCCGTGGTCAGGCTGGGAAGTCAGTCTGTGGGCCAAGGTCCAGGTTCAGATTACTGGGATCAGTGGCCAGGCACAGCCATGGCTGTGGCTCTGGCCAGGCCCCAGCAGCAAAACTTCAACTCACTCTCCAGCAGGGATGGCCAGGGCCTCCCTGCCTGGGCACATGGCAGCCACTGCCCCACAGGTGCTCTCTAAGCTGTCCCCAATCCCCAAGCTGTCCCCAAGCCCCATCACGCTGGGGATGGAGGGGGGAATGGAGGAGTGCTCACAGTGACACTCATTTTCTCTTTGGTGGCAGCAAGACTCCCATCTGTCACAGGCACAGAGCAGCAGCTGGGCTGGCAGGGACATTGCCCAGCTGCTGCTCCAAGCCAGCCACCCCCACCCAGGATGCCCAGAGCTTTTGCTTGGTGACAGTGAGTGACATACCTGGAAGAGCCTGTTGCACTCCATTATCATGTGGGCCAAGCCCTGTGTTGCTGCCAGGTTCTCATTCAGCTCCCTCTGATCTGGCTTCCCCAAGCTGCACTTCCTCTGACTGGATCTGGGAGAGGGGAAGGGGAAAGGAAGGCTGAGCAGGCAAAGTGCTGGGAACCACACACAAAACACACTGCACTGAAGGAGCTGCATGTGCCATGCAGGGCTCATGCAATGTGACCACTGCAGGTCAATTCCCACCCAGCACATCCCAAACATGTCCAGAGCAAGGAATTTATTCCCCAAACACATTATCACACACTTGGCCAAGAACAACAATGATCTCAAGCTTATTTGTGTATAATATTCAATATCAAGCTCTGATACCTGCAAAGCCCACGTAGAACCTTTTAAATCTTTTGGCCCAAACCACACCCAAGACATTTCAAAAACAGTCTCCTCTTTTAATTCATGCTAGTGGAATTACATCATTAGTCCTGGCTTATGAAACTTTTATCTGTGCATTCCTGCCAAATGGCTTGAAAATTGGGTGGAAGATAATAGTCCTCAGTGCTGCTCCTCAGAGTCAGACCTGTCAGCTTGAACTCTTTGAAGTGGGAACCCTGCACCAAGGCATTAATGCACAGTTACAGCAGAGCTAAAGCTTCAAAGCATCCTGGCTTCTAAACACTGACAACAAAGAGAAAACTCCATTGCTATCTTTGGTCCTAACATTTCAGAGCAGTGTTGATGTAAAGCAAAGAGGAACAACTCCCAGAGTGTAGCTCCCAGGAGCTCAAACAGCACAGCAATCCAGCAGGACCTGCTGCCCATCATCACATGTCCAAGTGCCCTTGCAGTGGCCCCGTGGCTCCCTTGCTGTGTGCCAGCTCAGCACAGGGATGCCTGAGGCATTTTCTGATGTTTTGTGACATTCAAAAGGAAATCCCTGGTGTTTTCTTTCCCTTCCCCTGTGCTATCCAGGGCCTGAAAGATGCCAACAGCACATCTGACAGCTTCTGCTTTGGGACCAGTCCTCCCCTGTAGATCCCCAAGTGAGGTGTTCAGCTCACTACACTCTTGGGAGCAGGATGCTGCCTGCACAGCCAGCTGTGCTCTCCTGCCCTGATCCATCTGTCCACAGCTCAGGAGCAGAGCAAACAGCCCTGCCTCAGGAGGCCAGATAAGGCATGAATGCTCCCAGAGATTATTTGCCTACTTTGGCCCAAGGGCACCTTCCTCCCTGCACGTACAAACAGGGGATGTTATGCAATTCAGATATTTTTACTTATTAAGATAAATTTGCAGAATCCTTGTGGCTCGATTTGGCAGGAATGATCCCCTTGTTACCCAGCAGAAGGAGTGCCAGTGGCTGAATCAATCTGCCAGGTATCTGCAGGTTTGCAGTTGGGCTCAGGTTGCCAGAGCAGGAGCACATTTCCAATGGCCAGCACTACTTAAATGCCAGCAGTGGGGCACATGCTGGGCTCCTGGGCAGCCAGGGGAGTGCAGCAGTGGTGGGGGACACACACAGACTAGTCAGGAGCATAGCAATGGGGCCTTACCAGGGCCCTCTGCACTGGGCACTGAGCAGCCACATCACTCCACGCACTGCAGGCAGCTCCTGCTGCACCTGAGCAATCAGATTTAAGGCAAACCCCAAGGCACACACAGTCTATTTCCCCCTCAGAATCACACACGGAGCCTACTGAGCTACAGAAGGCATTGCTCCAGCAAGAACACTGTGGACAGCAGCAGTGCCAGTATCAAGGTGCCAATACCTGCTTGAGGAGGAGGAGCTGTCCCGCCTCAGGGTGTTGAGGTGGAACAAAGAAGGTGCAAGGCAGACAGCAATGTTGGTTGGGGTCATCTGGTTCTCCTCAACAAAAGCCACCACGTCTCGCAGGAAGAACAGGAGGATTTTCAGAGCTTCTCTGTTTTCCTTGGGGAGAAGGAGAATAGCAGCCTGGACAGCCTGGAACTGCTGGTCCTTGGGCACATCTGGAAACATAAACCATGACAAAAATCTCATGTGACTTGCAGAAGGAGCATCCACCAGCAGGGTCCCAGGCAGGGTCCATCCATCTCCTTGTCCCACGCTCACGGCAGACAAGGAAAGGCCATTATCCCATCAGACATGAACCATTTCTCCTACTGCCTGCCAAGTGCATGTTCACACCCAGGGATGCTGCTGCCTGACTTCAATTTATCTTGAACACCATGCTAATGAACACATCCTGAACTGAGTTACAATCCAAGTAAGGACCTGTCTCCCCATAAAATATTACTCTGCAGTGATACTTTGGAGCAGGTAGCTGCTCTACTGTCTTTCAGCTTCAAGCACAAAGAGAACAGATGCTCTCAGATAACTCAATTCAGAGACCAGCTTTTTGCCAATAGATTTTAATTCACACTAACCCCCACTGAGACTGTCTGCCCAAACAGCTCCAGCTGGACTGCTCCACTCTGAACCAGGGTGGGTCTGGTTCATCCTGCCACACATCCCCAGCACAAGGATTTCTCCAGTTAACACCACTGCAAAGGGTAGAAGATCACTTCTCATTCCCTCCAGCTAGAAGCACATATATAGAACACACAGAACATTCTTCTTGGTGAAAGCAGCACAATTCTTATCTCCAAAAGGGTAATTTAATCTGTGCACTTGCTCCAGTCACATCTGGCAGAAGATGGGTGAGTGGGGTAAATAGAATTTGGGTATTTGCTGTTTCTCTCCCAGAACAAGAGACAGGAGGTCGAGAGTGGCCAGATTAAAATAATTGGAGGAAAACAGTTACACATCATTTGGACATGGGAACTGTAGAACTCCTTACAAAGGAGGATCTGTGAATGCAAGAAGAAAACTTACTTCAAACCAATAAATCATTTTCAGACAAAATTTTGAAACCCTGACATGTGACAAAATAAAACCCAACAGAACATTCATGAACCTACACCGTATACAGAACTGCAGCTGCTCATTGACTTATGTCAATAAAAGCCATATGGGTTAGGCTGCAAAACCAGCCCTCTCAGAAAGCTCACACCTTGTCTTTCAAAACCTTTTCTCAAAAGGAGAAGAAACTTGGCCATCCCAATAACATTATTAGCCCTCCTCCAAGTTCCCTCCCCAGTCCATCTGGTTTTTGAAAGTGAATTCCTTGAGGGCAAAGTACTGGAAATAGAACCTGTTTAAACTGTATGAAATGCAGTATTTCAGCCTTGTGTTTCCTTTGGTTTTGGGTTGAGTCTCAAGGACAGTGACAGTGTGAGCACAGGCAGAAAGCTGCTGGCATTTCCCAGCTGTTTCACAGCAGCTGGGCTTGGACACCTTAATAAAGAAATGTCATCAATATATCAGGTCTTCTTGCTCAAGGAGCTATGCCATGCCATGAACAGGGGGACCAGGTTATTTCTTAATTTTGCATAAGGAAATGACTGTTTAAAAGCACAGTTTAAGCGGGCTGCTGCAGCATTTCATTACATTCATCCTTCAGGGAAGGGAACACGCTGGTTCATAGGATGCAGATGGGAAGCTCTCAAGTCCAGAGCCACAATGAACTCATCTTGGCAGAAATGTCCTGCCTGACTTGTCTCCTCTGACTTCAGGGGGACTTGGCACTAGTCCTAGTCTGGCCACTTGTACAGCTGAATATTAAGATATCCAAGGCATTGGAAAATGACAGCTTGTGGTACCTACACTGGTAGATGTGGAGGAAGGATTCACAGAGCCTGCTGGTAAATATAGGCTCAGGGAGGTCTCGGAAATATTGCTTCACCATATCTGCCACATCAAATGCTGACTGCCCTTCGTAACAGACATTGTTTGGGTTGGTTTCATTCATTTCTCTTAAAGACAGAATCCTGGATTTAACACCGGATTTTCGGAACAGGCCAACCTGTGGGTAACAGAAATTATTAGAGACAAAGAGAGGAGTCACTGGGAATCAAAATTCTGACAAATAAGTGATCCTTCACCTTCCTTGTAATAGCAAATATCCTATGGCAGTGGGATTGAACACCAAAATACTTTCATCATTAGAAGTCACATGGACATTTCTCTGAGGCAAACCACACCTGATGCTCACAGAACCAGCTGTGATATACCAATTTTCATGTTTGTTTGGTTTTTATTTAATACAAAAGTACTCACTTAGCCCTTTAAAATCACGACCATTGAGGCATGTGTGTTTTCTTGGGCAGGATGTGTTTACACATGGCAACTCTAAGTTTCAAATTCACCAACGTGTGTCCATCAAACACAAACATACATCGAGTGCTGGCTACACAAACTGACTGTGAGATCCCAAGGCTCCTTGTCACACCTGAGACATCTGATACATCTAATCCTTCCACAGGCTGGCAAAGGGCAGATGCCATTTTGAGGGAAATTCTGATTTTCTTTTTAATGTGACTGTCAACTGAGTGAGATTTAGGAGTTTCCCATGAGCTCGACCCCACCAAAGCTTCTGGTGACAGTTTTACTCTGTGCCACTGAGACAGTATTTACACTCAGGTTTATTTATATGACCTGAATGGATACCATAACCTCAAAATGAAAAACACTTGCATTGTCACTTCACAGAACTCACACACTTTTGCACTTTTGTGTGGTATTACACACATAGACAGTGGCAAAACACAGGAAGAAAAATCCCCTCTTTAACAAACATGTCTCATGTCACAAGCTCTTAATTTCTGCAGCTATGCTATGGAAATACCATACACAGCACATACTTCTTCTGCCATCTTCACTTAGGGGATAAATACAGAGCTGAGCTCCAGAAAAAGTTGTTACAGGCATTGCTGTAATGTTTTCTCTCTGCTTAGTGGTGCATTTCAGCTGAAACAAGATTAATTTTCTCATCAGCTCTGGCACTACCAGCAGCCCCAGAACGGAGGGAACAATGACATTGTCTCACAGATTTGCCTCCTTGGGGAGCAGAGATATGACACCTCCCCAGGCAAAGACAGCCTGACTGCCTGCACCAAGAGACCCAACTGCAGAGGATTTCAGTGAGGGAAGGCACAAAAACACAGTACAGGGCTAAAGGCATTCCCAGAGGGAATCAGCACTGGTATTTCCTCACAGGCTACCTGCTCAGATCTACACCTTTCTGCCTACTCAGAGCCTTAGGGGCCAAGAAAGTCCTTCACAAAAGTATGAAAGAGAGTTTGGTTCCCTGGAGCAGATCTGTTCATGGCCCAAAGCTCCTCTGAGCTGCCTTGAGTTCATACCTGGTCAAGAAAGTGGCTCCTCAGATACTCCAGGGCCTGCAGGATGCCATTGGGCAGGGGGTGGCTTGTTCGCTGCACATTCAGCAGTAAAGGAACCCCAAACACATTTTTGTCCTTGTAGTCTGAGGCTTTTGGTTTTTTAATGAACTTTGGTATGGTCCTGGAAATGAAAACCAGTAGATGCAGCTTACTAGGTGTCCAGCACATTCCTCCTGCTGTTTTACACCCATCAGAAAGGGTTGAGCTGTACCTTGTCACAACCCCAAATTCTGCCACACACCTGTACACATGGCACCAGGAGGGAAAGAAGATCAGCAAAGGCAACCACAGGGATGATTTCCTCATTCCACTGCTGAAATTAACTTTATTAAAGCTTCCTCAAGGGAAATACATTCCATCTCTTTACAGGACTGCAGGGTTTTTTCATTCTTTCTATATTCAAGTACCAGCTCCCTACCATAAAATGCTGAATGATGTATGTAAGTCTTTGAGTGTCTGAATTAGTCACTGATTTAGTTCAAACAGACACTCAGTGCTGAAGGGCTGGATTGTCAGTCCAGCCAACTCTCACCTCAGGTCCTACAGTCCCTGGAATGGTCTCTGACAAAGCCCTGCAATTGGGCAAATTTAAAGAGAAACTATGATGTGCCTCAAAACCAGTAATAGCACGACCAGCAGTGAGGGGCCAAAGTACAGCCCACAGCAGAGGAAATCCTGGAGCCAAGGAAATAACCATGAAGCTGCTGGAAATCTAACAGGATGAAATTCTTCACCTTGAACACGTGCAATGTTCAGACAAGGAAATTCACACACTTACATCAACTCCTCTGTTTCCAGCTCAGGTTGCTTTAATATCAGACAACTTACCAGTTCCAGCCCTGCTTACTGGAAGGGGAATATCTGTCCATCAAAGCTGTGAGTTTCAACAGTGCCAGCTTTTGTGTGCGGGCCAGCTGGGCAGCTGACAGCCCATCAGTCTGCAGGGAAAGGCTGTCCAGGTTCAGGCTCTCTTCTGCAGACCAGTGCTCCTCCCCATGCCTATGGGATAAATACTGTTTAAGCTTAGGACCATTTCCACCATCCCTGTGTTCTACCTGCATCTGTGAGGCAGTAAATGACCTGCAGTTTGTTGCACTTAAACAAGGTACTTCCCATCCAGGAGGGCCTCTGGCAATACAAACTGTTTCCCTGATTTCAATGCAGATTATGAGTGCCCTACTTTCAGCAGAGGTCAGATATTGGCACGTGTGGAGTGGTACCTGCCACCAGCAGTGCAGACCCTGCTACCTAGGATAGACTTTAGAATACTTTGTTCTGGCAAATCAATTATATTTTGAGTGGACAGAATTAAAGGCAACCCCAAGGATGGCTGACCTGTTGGCCTTTTTAGAGTCTGTGATGTATGCCAGGTCTGCAGAACCAATGTCCTTGCCCAGGCCACAGCTGGTCTCTCCCTCAGCTTCCCTTGCTGTCTTATCTTCTGACCCCTCTGTTTCAAGAGAGCCTTCCTTAGGGGAGGGCAGACACAAAGAGGTCAAGTCACTGGAAAAGTCAGAATCCCCATCATCTGAGAACTTCTCTGTCCACTGATCAACCAGCTTCTTGAGCCCATTGACATCTGCTATGACGCTGTTCAGTTCTGAAAAAACATCATCATCACCAACTTGTGGTGCCTCCAGGCCCTCCAGGTCGATGCTGGGCATGTTGTCATACACACTCAGCCTGTTGTCCCTGCCTGACACAGGGCTCCTGGGGGCTCTGGGATCCTTGGAACTGCTCCTGCTGCGGCTCCTCCTGCACCCATGGAAACTCCCAGTTCTCCAGTTGACAGAAGAGCTGTCTGCAGGAGACAGGGAGCTGTCTGTAAGTACTGTGGGGAAAGTGCCAGGTTTATGGCCTTGTGGTATCTGAAACATCTGGTTCTTTTGTAACCTCGTGTCATTTTTTAGGTTTTGCTGGGGCAGATCATTCCCCAGCAACAGCTTGCTGGAGTCCATGTGCTCTGCATATGTCCCCCTTCCTTCACAGGGGTTGCCTGGTTTTGTAACAGGACTTGGAGTACTCCCTGTGCTGCTATTTACAGACTGATTGCTGCTATTGCAGCTCTGGGGAGAAAAGGAAGAATTGTTCTTTGTTCGGATGCCAGAGAGGTCAGAAATATTTACACAGTTCAGCATCTTCATCTTTTCTTCATTAAGTCCTTCCAGCAGAACAGGTTCACTTATTATGGGTTTGGCCTTTGACTGACCACTCCTTAAATTGCAGCTCCTTAAGTGCAGCTTCTCCATCTTCTTTAGAAGGCTCTTCCTCTTTTTTGATGGTGACTTATCCAAAAGCTTCTCCTCACTGGTGATATTTAAAAATTCACTGGGAGGAGGAGAACAACTAACAGCAGAGTCGAGTGAAGGTACCTTAACTGAGGAACACCTTGAGGAACTCCTGCTGATTTCCACATCTTCAAAAGGTTTTTGGGAGTTAACAACGTCACTGTCAGCACTGCTGGTGCTGTGAACTGAGGACACATCGTGCTTCTCACCATGATCCACAGAGACACTGTCCTCATTGTGGATGATCTTCAGTATTGGACTGCCTGGGGAGGAGGCCCCAGCACCTTCCCCTGCTGGAAAACCTGCCAGGCTCTCGATGCGAGACCACCTCTGGCTGCACCTCTCATAAGCCCATCTGTCACTTATTGCACAGGGCTCCTCATCTTCAGAGTCGTCACTCTTGGCAGGAGAGAAAAAACAGAACCAGTTCAAGGGCAAAGTTTGGCAAGTTTTAAATTACAAAAACCAGTTTAATGTAAAAAGGAGATTTAAATTTTCTGCCATCCCCCAAAACCACCAAGACCAACATAAGGAAATGTGACCATTCAGCCACTGAAGATCCAATTAGTTGAAAAACACGCTGACAAATGATGTCCAAGCATGCTGACTAATCTGGGAAGTTTACCACAGGGAAGGTGACAGATTTGATATAAGGGTGAAAAATCCTGTTTTGTAGCAAATCCAAGGGTTTTGAAAGATAATCTTATTGGGTTTACACTGCCTTTCTTAAAGTCAAACAAATCAAACACTCTCACACTTTTGTGACCAAAGCTCATCCATTTTCAGGTAAAGAAGTGTTCAGCTGCGGGACTGCAGCAGCATCGCTATCTGTGGCACCCTTTTGAAGCCCTCAGCCTCCCTTGCCACCTGCCCCAGGTGTCCCCTTTGCTGGATTGTCCCCATTCTGTGGGAACGCTGGGACAGCGAAATGTTAGAGACAAGAGAGCCACACGGGTGGCTTCCTTGGGCTCTGTGGGCTCTCTTGCCCCATTCTGCCCTAAAGACAGAGCAGAACTCTCCAAAACCCAGACACTTTTCCAGAAGATGGCATTATTTTCTCTCTAGTCCTGCAGTTAATCCATGGTGGCTCAGAGGCTTCACAGACTTGCTGCTGCCCAGCCAAGCTGTGGCTGCCACTCTGATGTAGCTGTAGCAGCAGAACACAAAGACAGCACAGCCTAAAACCTACCCAGTTTATTAGCTGAACACTGGGATTGCTCTTTCAATTTCTTTGTTTAGTCAACAGGAGTGAACTTCCACTTTCAGCACTTAAATAAAGTGGGAAACTACTTAGGAAAGCAATGAGAGCCATGTTGAGATGGGGCTTTGGGGCAACTGTGGGACAGTAACACGTGTATTCAAATGAAATTTTAAAAGTGCTTCAAAAGTCTCCCCTAACCTAACTTGCAAACTTTCAATCATTATGTAGTTGCAATCTCCATCCCTATGTTTTCTCAACATAAAATGCAAATAGCAGAGCTTTGCAGGATGGAATGGAATGGAATGGAATGGAATGGAATGGAATGGAATGGAATGGAATGGAATGGAATGGAATGGAATGGAATAGAATAGAATAGAATAGAATAGAATAGAATAGAATAGAATAGAATAGAATAGAATAGAATAGAATAGAATAGAATAGAAGGTTCAGAAATTGCTAATCCTTCACTCACTTTTAAATCCAGGTGTTTGATACAATAGCTAACCACATCTTTAATGAGAACAGGAACTGTGTGTTACAGACATACCCGTTTCCTATCACGGCTTATTTCCACTTTCATTGATGCATACTTGTTCAATGTGTTCAACCTTCTAGGGTTTGAGAAAAAACACAGGAGTTTTAAATGTCAACTATTTTATTTCTTGAAAACAAACATGCACCAAACTGTTTGTGATCTTATACCATGGAGTCTTCATTATTATCAAAGACTGACATTCTATTAGAGGCTCCCATACAGTGGTCCCCAAAACCAGCACCAATAACACACCATGATGTTCACACTTCCAGTTCTGCCATCTTAAGACTAGAGAAGACAACCATAGTCAATCATTTAATTTAAAAAATCATATTATTAGCTTCAATGATTGTGACAAACTTCATATTGATTTAAGATTTTGAAAATAAATTAAACCCTCTGGGTTTCTTGAAAAAAAATTAAAATCAAGATGTTATCCTGTATCCCTGGAAGGACTGAATTACCTATCATTTTAATTAAAGCTTGTGGAATCAATAAGGTCCCAAAGTAATCAATCACTTAGTTGTCAAACAATAGGAGGCACGCTGAGAGTCTCCAAGGAGCAGAAGTGATACCAAGAAACAAAGTATGCCCAGAGTTCTCTAATATCTGCTGTGCTTTAGAGATGTGTGTGAACAACTCCCCTTGGTGCTCTGGTACAGGGCTGGAATTCAGGTGACCTGACAGGACAGAAAAGGACCAGAACACTTTGCCAGGAGAGGAACTTTCCAGTGCCCTAAGAGTTAGAAATCATCATTTCTGCTAAAGAAACTCTGCTAAACAATCTCACAACGAGAAAACTTCAGTAACTGCAGTACCAATTGAAGCAGAAGCCTCACACTACCCTGGCACTCTTCCATGGGGAAATTCCACAGGGCCATGAGTCTGACTTGGCACTGACAGTGCAGGTTCACTTGTGTAGTCTGAACAGCTGTGGCAAAGCAGCAACTTCAAATCAATATCTTTGCTTCTCACCCAAAAAATATTCAGGAAAAGAGAACAGATCTCATGCAGATAATTTTTTTCCATCTATCTGATGGAACAGAAGTTGGAGGAAATTCCTGCACTCCATTATACATGATCCTAGAGAGCAGCCTGCCATGCTTGCTGGGAACTGGTTATTTTTAATCAGCTTGCAGCCATTTCACATTACAAAAAAGATATTTAATGCTCAGTGTAACATCCCTGAGAGCTTGGCTGAAGAGGAAGTGCAGACATGTGCTTATTTTGCCTTTTAATTCCTAAAACAACTAACTTCAGTGGCACTAAACCATGTGCTTAAGTGATTTCCTTCAGTCACAGATTTGGTGACTTTGTTAGTCTCTGACAAAAACAGAGGCATGAAAAGATGAATAACAAATAACTGCAGGGCCTGGGAGTATCAAAGATGATTCATGATTAACGTTTACCTGAACAGTGATTCAATGGCATCTCCATCTAAAAATTCATGATCTCTCCTCACAGTTTTTACATCAATGGGAAACTGCATATCTGTGAACAAAGAAGTTGAACCTGAAATCTGAGCTGTAATTGCAAAGACTTTCAATTCTGCAACTTATTAATCACAGGTGAAATGAAACTACTTCTATTCTATAGCTGCATGTTCATTAAAATATCCTTCCAGCACGTGAGGATCAGTTCCTTAGGGCAAGTGGGAGAATAAATGTAGGGATCTGCTTGCTGCTCTTATTACAGGTGGACAAGCCCTTCTTCATTTCCAGGAGTCACCAAGTGTCACAGACAAGAAACACAAAATAACCTTAAGAATTTCTCTGGTTCTCTACACCCTCTACAGAATAAAACTGGGATTATTTTACACAAGTCTCTGCCTTGAGGTGCAATGCAGCACAAGAGATAACACTCTCTGAGCTCTAGAGAGCCTGACACATCATGCTGGGCTGGAAGTTGAGGAGTTCAGTGTTTCAGCTCCTGAGATTTAGCCTTGCACACGAGGGAACCACTGAGGTCTGTATGTATTTCCTTAGCTTAAGCTTTATAAGCTTAATTTTCCTAGCCAGGTCAGGACACTGCATAAACAGCAAGGTAATGCAGAAGATTCATTTTCCAGAAGCATGGCAATGCACATATCCAACAAACAGCTTACAGACTAAAATCTACTGAAGGCAGACAGGAAGCATTTCCAGGTTTCATGGAATACAGCCTTCAAACCCAGCTCTACGGGCTTCATTTGAAATTTTCAATTTTGCAGTGACCAGGGCAGGTGGGAATGAGAGCAGTTAATGTTCTTTTAACTGCAGTCCTTTGATAAAATCTTCCTTAAAAATAGATTAGCTTTTATTACTTTCAAGGTTTGTAACAAAAAACCATATTTTAAAGAAGAACAGCTTTAAGGTATATTTAAAGCCCAAGTGTGGCCTGAAAAATTATACAAGTTCTCAACGAATCCACACCTCCTCCCAAGAAATAAGGACTCTTAGCAGTTTTAACAACATGAAAACATGCTGAAATTGCATTTTTGACTGGCTGGCTGCTGCTGCTGAGTATTTCTTCTGAACACTCATGATTGCAAGATGATTTTTTCCAACATTCTTTTTCAAAACAGCAGTAAAGCAATCTCACTGAGACCACAGCCTGGAGACCCTCAGTGAAGTTTTGGCTGCACTCAGTGGTTGGAAACATCACTTCCAGCACTCAAAGAAAAAATTATAAGCAACTAAAAATAACAAAAGCAGAAATTTGACTGAGTTACAGTCTAACAATAGGAAAAGAAAACCAGGGAAGATTTGGTCCTTTATAGAATTCTGCTGAGTCCCTGCTGAGATGTCCCTTCTGCAAGAAAACACACCAGGTCACTACTTTCCTACAGGTTTGCATGAAGATGTAACAGAACTTGGAAGAGCTTCCATCAAAAGTGTCAGGTTCTGAAATCTATTATTTATGTGTACAATTCCACTGGAATTCAGTGTCAGCTGCTTGGCAAGTCTTTGTGATCATACCTTCAAACAGCTGAGCATACTGGGGAAATCCAGCAGCTCTCAGCCAGTCGCAGGCTTCTCTGGCTTCAATTTCTGCAATGAGAACACACAATTGTTCATGGACAGTGCCCACCAGAGTCAGTGATAGGCTAATTTCACCTGGCACACTCTCTAGGAATCCTGTATGTTGATGTTTTGTTAGGATATTGCTAAAAGGAATAAATCCTTGTATCCAATGCACTTACATGCACATAGCTCTGCAATAGTCATTCCTCCATAGGATAGATAAGCAAACACAGGGGAGAATAGATTTGAGCACACACTTGGGATGTCACACGTGGGGGTAAATCAGCTGTCCCTGAGCTGGGGGCTGTGGAGCAGCTGCTGGAAGTCAAAATGAGCCACTAAAGCAGGGTGTGGGACACACATATGTGCCCTCTCACGGCAAAGCCCCGCTCGTGCATTCCGGCCCTGAGAGATGGTGATAAGACACAAACAAATCCTATAAATAAACTTAAAATGCTCTCACAACTTTCATAACACTGGACAGGGCCTAAGCATTCCCAGAACAAGAGTTCTCAGGAGTACCTGTTGCTAGGGTCTATCAATATTTATTTCCCTGCCAACTACCTACGCAACTTGGCAGCCACAGCAGCACAGCAGATGTCAAGAGCTAACTGCTCACTTTGTGACAACTGGGAAAGGCCTGTGGCCACTACTGTAACGTTCCCACAGAGGCAGAGCAGAACAGAACCTCACAGAATCACACACCAGAGTCCTCAAAAGCACGAGCAGGTCAGCATTGAGTACATGCCATCATGCCAACACTGGAAATGCCTGGGTCTGTGGGAGAGGATTCCCAAACACACTTTCTGTAGGTCTGCATGCACCCCAGCTTATGTTACACCAGACACCAACCTAAAGGCAAAGACTTCCTTGAAAAGAACATTTTTGAGCTACCTCAAAATCCAGCATGCTCAGTAGAGAGAAATATTTTTAAAGCACCTTAAAGTGTAGCGTGATAGTCCAGAGGAACAGAGCTGTTCCTTAAAACTATTTTCTTTACACATACACTCAGAGATTAGGATTCCAAGGCACTTCACATACATACCTATTCAAATTTACTGCTTGCTTTGCTCAGACTTCTCAATTGTAAGTCATCAATTAGACTCTAACTGAAAAAAATCACACAACTTCCATGATTTTATTCCTCTACTTTAAAACTTAATATTGTTTCCATTATCACTTAATCAAATTGGACAATGCCATTCTAACAGAGGCTTCCCTGCACAAAACTGTATGGCTTTTTAAACTGAGAATAAAGTGATACCACAGGAAGACCAGGATATTTTTACACAAAACAGATGCATGAATCTCTTTCTTTTTTTCACATTGCAGAACAGAAACTAATTTCTTCTACAACAGCCTATATACATTATACCTATATTTATTGCTATACTTAGTGTCATAATTTATCATACTCTTTACCACAACACAGCTTTTGCTGGAGACAATAAAAGACAGGCACTGTATTCATGGAGCAAAAAAGGAAAAGCTATTTGCAGAAAAGAGCCAGGAGGATGACCAGTCTAACACCAAA
This sequence comes from Trochalopteron elliotii, assembly GCA_024734555.1. NCBI lineage: Eukaryota > Metazoa > Chordata > Aves > Passeriformes > Leiothrichidae > Trochalopteron > Trochalopteron elliotii. Next base: position 2,410,306 of record JANPWX010000029.1, read on the forward strand.
AGTCTTCACAAAGATAAAGTGATTTTCATTTAGAAAACCCCAGTAGATTCACTCTGCCACCTCAGCTGTGGAGAAACTCATTCCAGACCTCAGCCTACTCAGCCAGAGCTTGTGAACAACAATCCTGAGCTCAGACAGGGACTTTGTAGGGGCTGAAGCTTCCCCAGTTCCCAACACATTAAAAGCACAACTCTATTTTTAGACCAAACCAAGCCATGAGCAGTGATGCAAGAAAGAACAGAAAAATAAGGCAGAAAAATATTTTGCACCTAGAGAGGATATTTTCAATGAATATGACTGAAAATGTAAGGCATTGTCACACTTACAGGTGGCCTCTTCCATAGAGCAAGGACAGAAAAGCTGGGGGAGTTTTCTTTGCTGATGTAAATCTTCAGGCCTGTTAACACACCTTTGCACAATCACAGGGCATGTTTGGATTAGATATTAGCAAGAAATTCTTCCCTGTGAGGGGGGTGAGGCCCTGGCACAGGCTGCCCAGAGAAGCTGTGGCTGCTCCATCCCTGGAAATGTTCAAGACCAGGCTAGAAAGAGCTTGGAGCAACCTAGTCTAGACAAGAGGATGACAACTTTTTAACATCTTTTAGGTGCTATCTGCACAACTGAAATAGCAGAGCAGCCTAAATGTGTCACCTCCCTCTCCTGAACTGATTTCATAATTAAGCAGATAAAAAAAAATAAGAAAAAAAAGGGAAAAAAATCTGCAAAGCTTAATATTCCTAGTTTAGAGGCTGCCAGCAACTCTTCCATGCCAAGCCAGCTATTTCCCCAGGGGCTACGGGTGGTAGGTTACTACCAGATGTTTATGAGAAACAGAACAGGGTACACAGGCTGTGCCACCCTTGACTGTACTGTGCCCCACAGGTACATTCTGTGCTCAGACTCAGCCCAGTCCCCCTGCAAACAGCCCTCAGAGGCCTGAAAAGCTGTGTCCCCATCTGAGCACTGGCCTGTCTGCACACTGCAGGGCCCACACTCCTCAGCAACTTGGAAACCAGATGCTACAGAGTGAATGAAATCCCTGTCAGAGTGAACAGCACTGTTAACCAGATTGTTTGCAATAAAGAAAAGACATCTGTGCTGAGATTTGGGCATTGTCTCTGAGATGTTTTTCTCACAAGAAGCAGCACTTTCCTACCAACAAGGCAGAGGCAGCAACCAAAACCAGTGACAGCTGTATGTCCAACAGGCCAGTCAGACTTACTGTGAGGTGATCACAAAGTTCAGCTAAAGGAGAACATCAAACTGTACTTTACATTTTAAAATAGTCTAAATAAAATGGGAGAATATCAATTTCTATTTGAAAGCAGCAGCTCAGTGAGCCTTGCTGCCAGGATGCAGCGTGAGTTTCAGCTGCTGCCAAAGCAGGAGACGTCTTCCATTGCCCAACTGTGAGTTCCTCTCCCTCCTCACTGACACCCTGAGCCAATGCCAGCCAGTCCTGTCAGCCAAACAGGCACAAAATGAGTCACTTTTGTTTGGCAAGATGGGATTTATGAAGTTTTAGCTTTCTGAATTGGCTACCACATGTTCTGATAGGTTCCAGTGGCAGGACAAGGGCAGTGGTGGGTCCGTGCAGGGAGGGTTGTGGGAACATGCAGCTGCCTGCCCAGCCAGGGAGCTCAGCCTGCTGTAAAACCTTTACCTAAATGTATTGCTTTTCACAGAGGTGTCTCATTATAGGTCTATTTCAAAGCAATTTTTTAACAGATTTTTAAAACCAATGTATTACATCTATCTCCATCCAAAAGAGTTTTCCAGATTCAACGGGTAGGAATCACATGGTGATCAGGACTTCATTAATTAAAGGGATTTAAGTCTGAAGACCTCCCAAAACCATGGCAGGAAGAACAGTTGGAGAGATTTTCTTGCTGTTTGCAGCACTCCTGCATTAGTTACTGCGGGATGCACCTTGTCCCCTTTTCTGTAGGATGTAAATGTGGTGCTTGTGGCAAAGGAAGGATTTCTTAACATGCTCAGCAGACAGCAGAACAGAACAGAGGGTAGGACTGACTCCTCACTTTGACTACACATCACACCAGTCTGTAATGAAACACAAAAATCCAAAGGATTTTGCTCTTTCCCAACCTCTGTCATTATACAAGAAGACCTGGGTTTTTTTGTTTTGTTTTTTTCTCTAAATGGCAGTAATGCTCCTCAACAGCCACAGACAAGCAGGTGCCCAGGGTCCCCTCCTCACAACCTGCCTGATGTGCCACAGCAGGGCCAACTGTGCCTCACAGGGGAATGCTGCTGCCTGCTCTTGTCACTGACATCCCAGACTGCCATCCCCCAGCCTACCAGGAGCTGGAGTCAGGCCCTGTGCTGCTTGGCAGCCACTTGTCAAACTCTGCCACACATTTTTCCTACAGCTCCTGAGCCGTGGGCTGTGAACTGGCACGTCCTTCACACACTGACTTAGATCCTGTCATTCCTGGTTGTGCTGGCAGTGGTGGAAGTGACAAGGGTTTTTCAGGTTCCATTTCAGCATCAAGTGGTGAGTTCCCCACCAGATCTTTCTGGTTTGTGCATCTTCCTAGGGCTACAGAACTGATGTGACTTCCCTGTGACTTACAGCTGCTAATGAGGCATTTCATTTTACACACACCCTGTGAAAAATACAATTGCTGTGCTAGAACTCTGATTTCTGGATGATGTTCAGAACTGCTTTTTACCTGTGACAGGATTTTTAATAACTGATTTTATTTACATTAAATCCTTTCACTTAAAAAGAGAGTTGGAACATGATGTCTACTCCATGCTGAAGGCTCAAATGCAATGCTTTCAAAGTAGGGTGTTTGCACTGACCAAGATAAGCAGTCAGGGACTTGTAAAACTGTCAAACTCTCCAAGAGCTGAGATGGATCATAAATAAGTGGAAATGTTTATTCTGTTTTCCCTTGTGCAATGCAAAATATCAAAGCTTAATTGTACTTTACTAAACCACTTGAGGAAGAGGGGCGAAAAGAGAGATTATAGCTTGGAATTTAGCCAGGATAATTTAGGCTCCATGCAGATAGTGAACATAAATGTCTGGAAAATGAAAAGGCCAAGATATTTGTCCTTTCATTCCTACTTTACTATCATGCTGGTGCTTTGGAACTGCAGCCAACTCTTCAGTTATCACAGCTGGGAACTGCAATGTATCCCAGAACTTTGTGGCAGCCTTAACTGCATCTTTATCCAGCTCCTTGGCATCAGCTCCCAAGCTGAGTACCAGGACTCCCAAGCTGATAGTAAGATCTTTACACGGGCCCTTGTCATTTGCCTCTCCTGTTGGTTCCTGGGACCCAGACAAGTTTAATGGCATTTTCTTTGCTGACCACATTAACAGGCTTGTCAGTGCTGGCTGATCTTTTAATTGCTTCTAAGTATGTTAGAGAAAGTAGTGTTTGTGAACACTACATGAAATTCTACGGGAATTTCAAAGGGCTCCAGGAAAGTAGGTACCTAATTCACACCAACTTTAGGAAAAATGAGAGTGTAACTCTCTAATTTCCAATCCACACTGGAAAATCCTTATCCAAATAAGTGGGGTGGAAGAGGGGCTTTATCTCCCTGCAATCTAATCCCAGATATGTTGCTTCACTGTGCTTCAGCCCTGCTGGCTGCAGAGTGGGAACAGATCCCACATTTCTCTGACGCAGAAGCTCCTTATGGATGTTTTTTTCACAAGACCCTTGTACACGATTGAGAAACACTTGATGCAAGATTCCTGGGAGGAATTGCAGCAGGGAGAGTACTGCTTGCTGCCACTAGAGCCAATATCAATAAACCTATAGCACAGAAGTGACAAACCCCAAAACCAGTGAACTGTCTGTGCTTGTTCATTGCGTAGCACTAAGTTTTCTTTAATTATACAAAATGCCAATAACACCACAGTGTGTGATACAGATTCAACCTACATGCAAGGAACTATTTAACCCAACAGAGATTGACCAGTAAGTGGCTGTAACTAAAAACAAGCTGGATTACTGGACCTGCTAATGTTGTCCTGTGCTGAGTCTGCTGAGCCCAGGGCAGTTCACCGGGTCCCTCTACCCTGATGGAGCTTATTGATATTCGAAGATGTGCAACAAAGTCAGACAATCTACCTGGAACTTTCCAAGTGCATCCAACAAGTCAGCAAACACAGCAGCTACTAGAAGAGCATGATCCAAAACGTGTTGACAGCTGGAGAGGTGCTGTCACACTAACAAGGCAGTGGTAGGAAACAGCAGCACCCACCTAGATCCTCACCTGGGGATGTCATCTGCCCCAGCACCCACTGGATCCTCACACAGGAGTGTCATCACCCACTGCACCCACTGGATCCTCACCTGGGGATGTCATCTGCCCCAGCACCGCTCCAGGCCGCTGCAGCCGCTCCTCTCGGCTCCTCTCCGGCGGGGCCGCCCCTCCCCGGCCCGTTCCCGCTCCGCCCCGGCCCGGAGAGCCCCGCCCGGCCCCCGGCAGGAGCGGTGTCCCCGGTCCCTGGCTGTCCCTGCCGGCTGTCCCTGCGTGTCCCTGGCTGTTCCGAGCCGCTATCTCGCACCAGTGCCCCGCACTCGTTCAGATGAAGGCAAATCGACACCCCCCGGTTCCCTCGCTGGCTTACCTCCATGTTTTAAAAAGTTTTGCCAACGTCATTGCTCAAAGTTTTACAAAATCAGCTACTTCTCTTTTTTTTTTCCTTTTTTTTTTCTTTTTTTTCCCCAAATACACAGAACTGTGCTACCTCTACCCTGCAGAATACAAATGGACCGACGCTGCATCCCGCTGTGCCCAGCAGCACGGGAGGAACAGAGCAGAGCTGAGATTCATCCCGAAAACCGACCTCTCATCGCCGCTACCGAGTGTGACCCAGCCTCACGATGTTTTGCAGTCTTGTGTTGCAGTGAGGTCCCTCACCACTGTGGTTTTCATGCATCAGACAGAACCTGGGCTTTTATTTTGCTTCTAGGGACTTAGTCTAGATTAAAAAGTGTTTGTGGTCTGAAAAGCTCACATGCAGTTGAGCAATGAATCTAGGTGCTAAAATCATATTAGCATATTTTTCAACCTCTGCAACAGACTCGACTTCTTTGTGTTTGCTGTAGTTCGTTGCTGTTATGATTTGACTTTCTGCTTTTAATGATGTGGTACAAAATGTAATAAAAAACCATGACCAGTCTTTGCAGCCTGAAAAATCACCAGCAAGTACAGAGTGGCATGTAGGCTGCTCTCAGAAGAACATATCAAAAGTCTGAAATTATTTCACTAGAAGTTAACTTTAAATCCCTAATATTTTTATATCTGCTGGACTGTCAGGCATTACAGTTCAATGGGGCAGATGGAAGGGTGGGATGCTGTGTTAATTTTGAGGCTGAAAGATAATTCAGACTCTGTGAACCACTCCAGGAAGTTAGACCAGGCTCTAAATTTCTGTAGAAAAACTTCTTGCAGTGTTTAGGCTCTTAGAGTTCGGAGCCTAAAACACAGCAGGAAAAATAAGAACTTGAATGAAGTGGATAAGCAAAAAAATTTTAATTAAAATTAGAATTCTTATAGAGGAAGAAATCTTCTTTTTCCCAATCTCATTTAGGAACATTATACCCTAATGAAGTTATAATTTATGGGTGCATTTCATTATCACTAGTTTTCTGTATAACAACCAAATGCAAAATTTGCACAGACCTATGATTTATTTCTGTGCAATTGCTTCCTAAATGGACCATTTGTGTGGCACGATGAAAAAGATGTTTCATATTGGCACTGGGTGACACAATACAAAATAAATTAGGGTAGTGTGATATATGGCATTAGCTATGATTACCTAAGAAAATGCTTTTTGTCAGACCCACCCAAAGCCATATAAAAAGTACACACCCTGCTCTGATTAAATTTGCAGCTATGTGCTTGGATTAGGGAGACAGAATGTATCATTTAAATCCGGGGATAACATCAGTAGACTGCTCCCATCCCATAGAAATGCTCCAACCAGAGCATGCAGTTTCTTTCCCACCCATTTTCCTTTGGGCATTTCCTAGGAGATGACAGTGCAGAACCCTAAAATACTCATTTTCTTTCTCTTTAGCAGCAAACTACCATCAAACTCCCTAGTGTTGTGTGGGTTACCAGTCATGGAAAGACTCACATAAAATCTTAGGGGTGAACTCCTTCAGTACAGCACAGCATTCAGTGAAGAATTTCTGCAGGTTTTCCAGGGAGGAATCACATTCCTTCATTTTGATAATTTTATGCATCCTACAGAACAATGAACCCAGGGAATCCTGGCATCTGCCTCTCACTAGAGGAGGTCCAACTCACACACAGGAGGTTCACATACTGGAGTGAAGGGTGTCTGCAATAAGGATATCTCAGCCTCAGAAGGGGCATTTGGGTATTTTCACAGTGTCAAACCCTCCACATTCTAACTGATGACTTGTGGGGCTGCTGGTGGAGGTTCCCAAGCCAGAGGGAAAGACAACAAGAAAACATTTCCTGCTCACCTGGGCTTTTCAGTTCCAAGCTCTGCAGCTCACCAAGGATCACACAATAACATCACTAGAGCCTCAAAGCATATGCCACTGTTTGGGACTGACACCTGGAAAAGGAGATCATTTTCCCCAAAAGGTCATTATTGCTTGATTTCCAGTTTTCTGGAACCACTTGCCCTCGCTGAAGCCTCTCCAGAACCTTTCTAACAGGCTTCCTTCCAAGCTTTGGCTAAACCCCTGACTGTAGTCAGCACATGCAGGGATTCTGCCCACAGCAGCTCCAAACCAGTCACATTCCACATCACTCAAATGTGGTGAAAACAATCCCAGAGTGAGTAATTTTAAACAACTTCACAAAGTACTGCGTGACCAAAATTAATTGTTTTTAGAAATGAGCCTGCTGCTGCTAAATCCCTCACTCCTGCTTAACCCAAACTCTGCAGAACCCCCAAATCACCAAAGTTGTTTCAGACAGTCACTGTGCCAAGCAATGGACTCACTTCCCAGTAAAGCCAAGCCTCCTGCATATTTTAATTCCTGTCACTGGAGTATTTCCATATGTTTACAAAGGATCACCTCATTTCTTTCTTCCCCTCTCTCCTTTTTACCACCTCCCTCAACACTTTTCATGAATTAAAGCTGAGTGATATTTCATTTCTAACTTTCTCTTGGTAAGATCCCAAGTAATTGTTTTCTGTTTTCTTCTCTGATGATTTTGAGTTAACATAGGAGACCAAGGAACCAAACTTCAGCTGTGACTATACTAGGAGGCATCAAGAAAGATATTTCTATGGAAATAAATTGTTCGGAGAGAAGCCAAGTGATTAATTAACAAGTTAGACCAACTGGGAGGAAAAATGCAGAACAAAATATAGGCAATACATTGAGACAATTAAAAGAGGGGAATGCTAAAGGTGGTGGGGAATAACTGTCAGTTAGAAAGAAGAAAATTAATATGCTCACAAGAAAAAGATTTAAAATTGAAAATAATTAGATGAAATGAAGGAAAAAAGAGACAGGTTAACAAAACCAAAAATTCCTGAGAGGGAAATCCATTGGTTGAAAAGTATTTTTCCAGGGACAAAAACTGAAACTTTATCATCTATGATGCAAGAGAGGTTAGACAAAACTGCACATACATGTACTGCATGGAGAAAGATGTACAAGCAGAAACACAGACTGTGTCACTCTTTTTCCTCTCTTGTGACAAGAGTAAGCTGAATAAAGTCTTTAATCTTTTTTAAAAGAGGAAATAATATTGTTAAATATAGACTCTTGGATATGCTGAAGTGCTGTTGAGGTGAAGTCAAAACATAAACCCATCATATTATGGGTTACCATCTTGTTACCACTCTGGTTTTCCTGTCAGAAAGCAGGTGTGTGAACACAGAAATATGAGAAAATAAGCACATTCAGTGACCCCCTGAAATTAACAGCAGTTTATTTCCCCCTGAAAGTCAAGATAAAATGGTTTGGGTCCAAGTCATTCAAAAAGCTCTTGGATTACAGGAAACCATTCTCTTGGTTTGTCCCTGTGTAGTCATTCAAAACCATTTAGATATGATTTTCCAGGCTTCACCATCAAAATCTTAAAACATGATTAAAAACTTTCAAATGGTTTTCATGTTATTTTCTCCACCTCCCAATGAACTTTGCTTGGCTGCTTTCACTGGGACATTCCAGAGAAACCTGCAGCAGATAAAGCATTATTCCATTTCCAAGCTTACTTTCACAGAGCTGAACTCTAGAAAATGCTTCTATGGGTTTTGGTCCCTAACAGGATCAGGTCATCATTAATTCTAATTTTTATATCTTCTTTTCTAAACTCAGCCTTCAAGTAAAAGGTCACAACAACACAAAATGGTAGGGAATTACCCCTACCCTACCCTCCCTTATCTCTTCTGGAAATCCCAGCAAAATAAAACCCAGAGAGAATTTCCCTTCTAATACCAGATAACAGAACTGAGATTCAAAGACAAACCCTTTTTTAAAATGGAAATGTAAAAGTCGTTGTTATTCCTGTATCCCTGAGAAGTCAGTGTTTTTATATGGCTGTTTACCTGCTCCTATGGTAATCACAACTACTCCTGTTGTTATGAAAGGAAATATTGTGGAATTGTTGCTCCTGGAAAACAACACAATGTTGCCTCAGCCAGCAGGTGTCAATTGATTTGATCTTCCCTTCTTTAAAATCCAGTGCTCCCATTTCCATTAAAATTGTGTAATCTGTTTCTCATTAGAGCAGGTCAAATCTCAAGCTGGAATTTAGCTTTTGCCTTCTGTTGTTAAAAGTTAAGCATTTTTTAGAGAGGATACAGATACTATGCTATCATGATGAATTCCAGGGATTTTCTCAGGAACTTTTAGGGTTAGACTAAACAAATTGAAGAATTCTTTGAGAACTCTTGATGTTCCTAAAACGTGGGTGAGAGAATGTCGCAACAAAAACCGTAACTTCTTGTTTCATAGATTCACAGAGACTGTTTAACATGAAAAATCTCAGGAGAAATGTAGTGGGTGCATGGAGCTGGAAATCTATGTCCAATATTCATGTCTAGGAACAGAGTATGGAGGAGTTTAGTGCAGGGAACAGAATACCCACAGCAAAGTCACAGCTCTAACCCCCTGCCAGCCAAGAAAAACGAGCAGAGTAAGCACTTTGATTTTTCTCAATCACTTAACTTCTTCTCCTATCTCGAGAGGCACTTAAAAGCAAAGGTGACATTGAAGGCAGAGCCACTGACACTTCTGAAGTCTCTACATGAAAGCTTTAACCTGCAGAGCCTTGGCCAGGGTTCTTGAGGAACAGAGCAAAATCTGTGCTCACAACCAGACCTTCCCAAGGAGGGAAAGCTCTTGATGGATAACGCAGCCTTGGAGGCTCTGTTTCAGTTCTTTCTTCCAAAGTGTAGTCAATGCTTTGGATAAATATAACTGGATGGAAAACATACTGCAAAAAAAAGTTCAAATTGAAGTCAGCATCTAACTACTGAAGGTTTAAAAAACAGTTCTGCATAGGTTGCAGGAGAAAAAAATTATTGCTTGTAATCTTTTATGTTTCCTACTCCCAGTATTGTCTCTCAAAGGCTTTGTCATGTCTGTTATTAAAATGCATTTCTAGAATCATAACAGAATTTGGGCTTGGTTTATTTACACTCCAGCAAGAGCAGGCCCTTCATAGTGGAATGAATAAGCTGTTTGAATGGTCCTGAGGACGCTTTTAGATTGCACCTGCTTATATTTGGACCTGAGATATTTGGGAATAGATGATTCTTACACACAGAAACACTGTCAGTAATGCTTGTTTTTTAACCAAAGTAGCATCATTTCAGAAATGACAAAATGTTCTTTTAAGCAAAGCAGTCTGGCTAGAACCTGCTACTCTCCAGAGCAAATTTTTTGAGACTAATGTTCCTTAGAAGGGAACCCTTGAGGGTTTTCATGTGAGGAACAAATCCAAAAGAGTAAATCACTGCATAACCAGCATGTGTCCCAGGCATTAGTGAACACAGTGTCCTGCCTTGGACAGTGGTGGTCATTGCCAAAGACATTACATGATGTGGGAGAGCCAGATAAACATATGGGAGCAGACAGGACATCACAAAATATATGAAGTTCCTCTATGTAATATATGTGGAACTGTATGGAAAAGAAAAGCATCTTCTTTGATCTGCTCCCACATAAGAAGCCACAGATTTTATCTGGCTTTGGTTCACAGAGCCTTGTTTCCCAGCCCTCTGCCCACTGCCTGCCTGTGGTGACCTGGGTGGGAGTTCCACACTCCCTCATTGCTGCTGTTCAACACGGGTATTTTACATGAAGGGACAGAAGCAGCTCCCCTCTGTCTCTACACTGAGACACAATCTGCAGTCAGTGATGTCCTTGGTCTTCCAAAGGGGGTCTGCAGGCCAGGCACCCCCAGGGGAGCTCATTCCTGCTCAGGGTTGACTGTCAGTTCAGCAGCACAGAAAGAGAACAAACTCACCAGGACACTTTCAGCTGTTTAAATAAATAAACCCAGACTGCCCACTCTATGTCTCACCAGTGGCATGGATGGGTGATCCATTCTAGAAACAACACTTTGACACTTGAGAAGTAAAACTCCTTGCATAAAATAACCAACAGGAATCACTTCTGTGCTGCTGTGTCCCTCTGACACGTGAGCAGCCGTGAAGTTGTTCACAAACTCACACTGAGCTGCTCCCTTCTCCAGCCAGTGCAGTGTGAGCCAAGTGCCTTGGCACAAATTTGAATCCTTCCCCGATGTAGCCCCACCATTTCACCAGGGTTTGAGTTTGGTTTTAGGGAAACTGAGGAAAATTCCTCAAGGGACCTCAGTGTGCCACCATCCCTGGCTAAGGAGGTGATGTGACAGAGACTGACAGACAGCTCAGCCCTTCCCTCTGGAGATCAGACATTGCTGTGACACTGCTGTGAGCCAAGACTGAGTGAAATGGGATCTGCATCCAAACTCTGCATCCTCTTTCAGTCATGGTTCTTGAAAAACAGCAGTTTCTTGTCTGACCAGAAAAGCAGAACTCTACCTTGTGCTTACCATTCTTCCTGTCTTCGTTATATCTCAGCTGTTGAACAAAGTGGTTGGACAGAGGATTCTTCAAAGGCCCAGTGGGTGCTCATTCAACAAAGCAAAGCAGCTGGACAGGTCAATGTTTTGCCAATCAGCCAAAGCCAGTACCTTCTAATTTTAGCAGATTGATTTTGTGCATGAAAAGACAGTTTCTGTTTCTAACAATATGTGTTAACAGCTCAGGAACAGCAACAGGCAAATGCCATATCAGAGCAAAGACTGTCCTGACTTTATCTGTGCCTGCAGTCAGATCTGGAAATCCCCTGAGAACAGGTTTGCTTGTGGGTGTTTTCAAGGACTCCTTGCTTTTGAGCTAAATAGATGCCAGAGAAATAAAGACATCTAAATGTCAGAGCTTGGGAACTGGTGGTCCTGAGTTTTGACCAGTGGTGTGGTATTGCCATCAGTGTGAGCAGTGGGGTGCAAAGGAACACGGAGTGTTTTAGTATAAAAGAGCAAGGTATGGTGACTCACATATATAAGAAACAATAGAATGTATAAAGTTTGGAAATTTTGGCAATTTTATTGGTAAAATTGAATATTAAAAGTAAAATCTGAAAGGTAATTAGGTTTTGATGGAATAATGATTAAATGGATTTAACAAATACTGGCTTGAATTCTCCACAGTCTGGCCATGGTCACATCCTTGCTTCATTATCTTCAAGCATTTGTGAAGCCATAATTCTGTCCAGATGAATAACTGGGAACCAGTAGATCTCACCTACAGTTCTGTTTGGTATGAGCAACTAATACCACAGTGACCTTGACCAGTTTGCATCCCCCATAAGCTGAAACTATTTCCAAAGGTATTTGTCAGGTATTAACCAATCTGTTTCCAGGAATGTTACAATAATAGAGAAAGAAAAAGTAATGGTGGTGAATTTAAGCCAAATCAATCATTATAGATTATGGACTGATTTTATCATATAGTTGAGGCCCCTTGCTCTTTTCCTGGCTCAAATTTGTCATCATCAAATAATTCCTTGAAATCTTTGAGACCGTCCCAGAAAACACCCCTGTTTTATTTCTGTGCGTTTTTTTATATGTGCTCATTTCTATGACAGATGCTTAAGCTTTTCATTTGAATCATTAATGTTAGGCCCGTGGTAAACTTCTGAAAATGCAATTGTTGTTTGGGAGAAATAACAGCCAAAAGATTTTGATAAATATCCTCAATAGATTCCTCAAGTATATGTAGCATTTTCATCTGAAAAGCAGCACAGCTCGTATCTGGACCTCAGAGAAACTGAGACTCATTTTGGCTTTTCACTCTGGCACTTTAAATGAGAAGAAGATGTCAAAGGGAACAAGAATAAAGAAACCAATGAAGAGGAAAAAAAGAAGGAAACTGCAGATCAGAATCTGTAAGGCAAAGTGTAAAATTGCAGTAGCAACTTTCAAATCCACTTTCCAAACGTACAAGACGTGCTGTCTAGTCAGGGAACTACAGAGGAGCTCCCCTTGCAGCCAGTCCATGGATTGTGACAAGAGCCAAGAAACAGGTCAATATTCTGAATGCTTCAAAAATAATTTCCTTTGCAGCAACTGAAAAAGTGGAAATACCTTGGGAAGACGACAGTGTTGCTTTAATCATGTGTGTCATTTTTACAATAGGCCTGGAATTGATGTCAAATCAATTTAAAGGCAACATAAAAGCAGATTCATGTCCTATAGTAGGCTTAGCCTCCTTAGTACACTACAATGTATCTCAGCAATGCCTGGGAGTTTTCTCTGCATGGTAATTGTTTACTGGAAGAAGAGAATAGGGTTGACATATAAAATCAGCTTTTAAAATATTTTAAAATATATTAGAGCTCTGGAAATAAATATTTAACCAAATAAATAGATAGTGTCCAGCTATCTTGTGTATCAGAGAAATCAATTTCCCCTCTGTCCAGCACCCACTGTACTGACCTAAAATGCTCTGTCTGATAATACTGAGAAGAAATTACTGAAAGAGTTCAATCGCAGTTTGATGGAAAAATTAATTCCCCCTTCCTAAAATCTAGTTCTCTAAATGTGCAGATGGGCACCAAGCAGGGGAACGAACTATCAAGAGAGCCTAGCTCAGAACGGGATGGGTATAGTGGCACAGTTTTCCTGTCCTCCAGGTCCCAGAAAGTATTTCTGCTTCCCATTTCTGACACCCAAGTCTTTGGGAGCCAGGGCATGGCCAAAGCCCAGGCAGCCCCTCCTGCCCCAGCCATGCAGCTGCTAGAGGCCAGAGCATGGGGACCCACTGCAGCCACTGAGCACCACTGCAGTCCCTGCTCAGGAGCCCATGCACGGGGGCTTTCCAGCAGGCTCTGTGTTGTGTGGAGGCAGTGTGTCTCTCATCAGAGCCTGAGTTGTGTACATAACTCGTGCTGACCTCCTCCTTCTCCACAGAGGCCTCGTCCCAGCCGCAGCTCTGCCGGGCGTCACCAGGCCGCTCATCTGACGCACTATTTTTAAATAACTCACAAATATTTAAACAACATTTCTATCAGCGTTACATGTTTAGAAGACATCCAGGAATGTCAAGAGTACCCGAGCTGGCTGGCCCACATTGAGCACAGCCCTGCAGCAGTGTTGAGTGGCCTGCAGCTCACACCAGCTCATGCACAGCCCCTGGCAAGCGGCGCTGAGCTTTCAGCACCCCGGCGAGAGAGACAAGGCTGGGTATGCACAGTGTGACTGTCTGAGACACCCAGCCTTGGTTATGGTTTACTTGTGATTTGATTTGAGGGGATAACAAAGAGTCCAAAGTCATTGCTGAAGACATCAATATCCAATTTTTGATCCTTTCATCTCTGTGACATCCCTCAGGCACTCACAGATCCTGTCTTGCAGGAGCTGACAGCACCATTCTGGCTGACAAAGCTTTCCTGGTTCTGAGAAAGGCTGTGAGCCCAAGTCTCGAGACTAACTCAGCCAGTGCTCCTGCCACACAGCAGTGTGAATAAAAAAGCCAGTTGGATTTTAGTTCTAATTTAATGCTAATTTAGGATACATGGCTGTATCTTCCATAACATCTCCACAAGATCTCCACTATCAGGTGATGGGTGTAAAGGCATCCACTATCCAGGCAGTACTACAAACCAATTTAATAATCAATTTCTGCTTTGAAAAAGAAGCAAGGCCAGTAAAGCTGGGGTTTAAGACCTGAAAGCCTTCGCATCAGTTATTTTACCACTTGGCTGTAACAGACTTTCAGAGCTCAACAGAAGAGTATTTCACACATTCTGAATTTGAAGAAGATTGCTGCAAACATGTTCAAAATAGAAATACTGACACTGAAGCACCCAAACCAATACAACCTGTTCATAAAAGCACTTCACATCAAAAGACATTGATGTGCTTTAGCTCACTTCAGATTTCAGCAGCACTCAGTCCTTGCCTGAGACTGGAGCAAAGCTTGGTGCCAGTCTGTGATGGGAGGTTGCATCCATTTTTACGTGTGCCCAGGCATAACACAACCCCTTCATTGAGCCAAACCATTTTTCTTTGGACAGCTTGACTGTACAGGTTATTAGAGGACATGGAGCTGACAGGTCACCACAGCATTGTTTTGAGAGGGGGCTGGCAAGGAGTATGAAGCACATTGCAAATCTTCACCTTCTTCTTTAAGCAGTGGTGACTAAGTCAGACTAGTAGCAAACACACATGCATTTCTTTTGTTTGCCAGGTGTTCCCAACATTAACTTGGAAGGAGTGTCATAGGCTGGAGCAGAGTTAGGTTTGGAAGGAACAAGGTACATATTAGCTACATGGGCAAGGTGACATGTCAAGTGTGCATTCCCTGTGTAAAAGGCTGGAGAAGGACCAAGAAAAAAGCACATTTTCCTGTCAATATTAGGATGCCAGCACACATAAACACCTGTAAGTTGTGCCCTGCAGAAAAGCAATTTCTCACTTTCTGTAAAACATCTTGACCTAATATTTTGCATACTACAAGGCTATCTCAGTAAGATCTGAATCTCTTTGGCAGAGAAGATACCATCCCTCTGTCTGTCAGTGGCAGGGAAGTGAAAGGATTCCAAACATCCTTTCCAACATGCTGCCACTACATACAGAGTAGGAACCCAGCTGCCAGCCAAGGCCAGAGGTTGGATATGCCCTTTTCTGTGGGTGCAAACCCTCTTAGAATGGATGGGTAGGTGTGTGCTGCAGTTCATGTGTTGCTAAGTTTAGGGACCTCTACCTTTGCCTA
Source organism: Trochalopteron elliotii (assembly GCA_024734555.1). Classification (NCBI taxonomy): domain Eukaryota; kingdom Metazoa; phylum Chordata; class Aves; order Passeriformes; family Leiothrichidae; genus Trochalopteron; species Trochalopteron elliotii. Next base: position 2,425,562 of record JANPWX010000029.1, read on the forward strand.
CAAAGCACTGCCACATATTTCTGTGACAGGAGGCTTTGCCTTGTCTCCCCACATTTAAGAATAACTATTGTTGTCAGGTTCCAGCTGGACACAGGAATGCTGTGCAGTTTCTGCTGTGGCATTCACACAGTCCTTACCTCTGATAATAGAGAGTGAGGGAGTGCCTGGGCTGACAGGACCTGATGGGTTGGTTTATATCAATATCACTTACTCAACTTCACTGTAACTTTTTGCAATTCTTCTAAAGGAGGCAGTATAGAAAAACAAATATTCATACATGGCCTCTTTGCTCCTCTCCACAAATGTTCCACTTCATCTTTAAGAAGTAAAAACGGCAAAAGGGAAAGAAAAAAAAAAAAAAGGGAAGGACACTGCTCTGTTGCAACATCAGGCCAGCATAAGCAGTGACAGCATCCACATGAAATATTTTACCATTAATGGCTCCAATAGAAATCTTTGTGGATGATCTATGGAAGTCCTGCAATCAGAAACAGTCTAAGCTTTGCTCAGCCCCATTTCAAAATCGTGGTTCTCTGATGAGAAGGGAGTTGCCCTCACTTGTACCATCAAATTTAGAAATCCATTTAAGTCCTTTTGATGTTATTTGAATGATCACTTCTGAAAGGTTATAAAACAAAATGCAGCTAAGCTGTATTTGTTTTTTCTGCAAGGTTTGGAAAGTGTAAACACTTAAATCATCAACCAAGTGCATATCATTCATATTCACCATACCTTTTAAAAGCATACTTAGCATACCGCTGAGAAAGATTACTCTGCTGACAAAAATCAAGTGTCTGGATTAATTTAAAGGAGTGCATTTCACAATCCATCATTCCAGAATAAGAGAACAAGGAACTGCTCAGTTAAATTAAATTGTGAGTTACTCTGGAACAAATTAAAGGAAATTAATCTCTGCACTGTGTCTAGTCCAGACGTGTAATTCGGGGTTGATGTTATTAAAAGCCAAACGGTCTAGCTGGGTTTCATAAAGACTGAATCATTTTACAACTAATATTTGTTTGCACTCTTGCACAACATGAGAAAGCAGCAGGGTAAGGCAAGCTGGCACTTTCAGGCCAGTGCTCTTCAAGGACTTTTTGAAGGAGAACAGGTGTGAGAAAGCAGCCTGGGAATGGTGGGTCAGAAGCAGAGAGGTCAGCAAAGAGAGAGGATGCTCAGTGCTCCCACCATGGTGTGTTTGAACAGCAGGGCATTCCCCAGGACACTTGGGTGGCCAGCAGGGCTGGATTTGGTCCATGTGGGTCAGCTCAAGGGCTCTGTGTCACACCCTGCCCAGCCCCAGCTGCTCCACTGGGGCCCTTCTGGGCTGGAAGGGGTTTGCTTTCTGAGAAATGGATTTTATTTGATAACTCCAGAGCCCACATGCAGACACAGTCCAGCTTAGCAGAACAGGTGATCTCCTGAGGAGGCTCTAAAAACAACAGAGTGAGTGAAGAAGCTTAATGGAAGAGTGTAATGAGTGGTACCAATCAGTTTTAGCTTTACATGTGTTACCCAAAGCCCACTTCTCTAAGCATACTTTTACTCTTTTCCTTTTCTCCTTTTTTCCCCCCACAATCTTTAAATAACCATGTACTATCCACTGCCTCGTTAATTTTCACTTTAAATTTTCAATCTCTTTTCTCCCTATTTTGTATAGATATATTTAATCTAAACTTTTCATAGCAGAAGAAAGAGTAGTTTGAAAAACAATGTTCCAATGGGATGAAAACCCCTTTATAACCAGTTACCCTTAAAAAAGTAAATCAGAATATTATCTTCATATGCCTGACAGCATTCCAGGGAAAACATGAGCATATTTAATTTACATTAATTGCCCTAACTAGGTCATTTAGGCAGTGGTGGCTGTGGCCAGTGGAGGAGCCAGGTGAGCACTGAGAACCTGAAAGGTTTAGTGACATGGAAAGTTTAATGGCAGAGCAGCACTTCAGTCAGTGTGAAGCATTACAGAAATCTCAAGGCACAGAGCTCCATTTCTCCAGGTGGGGCAGACACTGGAGGGAGAGTGAAGCTGTGTCCTTGTGCTGGAGCTGAAAGGAAACCTGCAGGAGAGGCAGCAGTGCTGCTCAGGCTTCTCTGCCTGCAGACTGAGGTTGTGTAACTCTCCTGGGAAATGCCTGCCTGCAGGCTGCTGTGCTGGGACAGGCTGTGGCTCTGGGCTGGGGAGGCAGCTGTGACTCAGAGCTCTGCAGCCTCACAGCCATGGAGTGGCAGCCACAAGCTGTCACCTGAAGCTGGTTCTGGTGCTGCCACCAGCAAGCAGGACAAGTGGGTTTCATCTCTGGCAACTACAGCTTATTCCTCTCTCATGTCCAGCCTGATGTGGTTATCCCAAGTTTGTAAATCCACACACTAATCAGCTTGAGAGTTAATATTTCCATAAACTCTGATTTCCAACGTCCTGTACTTCTCCATAGATGTCAAAAGAGGCATTTTGGTGCCCCAGGTTCTACCTGCACACTCCAGAAAGGACCAAAACACAGGGCAAAAAGTTCTTCTGAAGAGCTCTGCTGAATGGGAGAAGGCAAGGTAACAAGTCAAGTATGCATTCCCCATGTAAAAAGCTTTAGAAGGACCAAGAAAAAAGCACGTTTTCCTGTCAATATTAGGATGCCAGCACACATAAACACCTGTAAGTTGTGCCCTGCAGAAAAGCAATTTCTCACTTTCTGTAAAACATCTTGACCTAATATTTTGCATACTACAAGGCTATCTCAGTAAGATCTGAATCTCCTTGGCAGAGAAGATACCATCCCTCTGTCAGTGGCAGAGAAGTGAAAGGATTCCAAACATCCTTTCCAACATGCTGCCACTACATACAGAGTAGGAACCCAGCTGCCAGCCAAGGCCAGAGGTTGGATGTGCCCTTTTCTGTAGGTGCAAACCTACAGAAGGCAAAGCCAGAGAGGAGATATGCACAAGGTCATACAGCAGGTGAATGAATGGGAAAATCCAAATACAAAAGCCCTTACAGGACCTCCCCCTTCAGGCCAGTCACACATTGTCTCTTCTGAAATCAGGAAAAATGAGCATGGGAGATCATTCCCATCATCTTACTGTGATTAATCCTACTCTGCTGTAACTGCTGAGATACCAACCATTTGTTTTTCTACATTTGGCAAAACACCTTCCCCTTTTATTGCCTCGGCCAAATCAGCCCAATTTTTCAGGCTGATGGGGTGCTTGGCAGTAATGCACCCAAATGTCTCTGCTGCTGCAGGATGGCCCAGCACTGGCACAGGGAGATGGATAGCACTGAGCCCCAGGTGAGGATGCTCCATTTTCCTGCAGACTGATTAGTACTGTCTATTCCAGCCATTTAAGTGTTTTTTCAAAGAACACATTTGAAGGGCTGAAATGGATACACACTGTCAGCTCCTGGCAGTTTAAGTGCAAACAGCTGCCCTGAAAGCTCTGTGCAGCACCACAAAGAGATGAGCCTCTATGAAAGCTAGTCAATCAAAGAAGATAAATCTTTGTGTCAGTTCCAATTATTGAGATACTCCAGTTAACTCAGGGAATCATAGACATTAGACTGGCTTTAAATGGCCACGTGGTTGAGACTATACCATTGCTCCTGGGAGGCAATTTCACTGTCTGACAGATCAAGAGGCTTTTCTCAGCTAGTTAATTCCAATTAAGTTTTTCCTCTCAATTTCATCCTACTATCCATTATCCTCAGTCAGCTACCCATCACAATTCCTCTCCTGCCGTGCTGCTCATGCCAAGACTTCTGGAAATAGTGACATTATTACAAGTACCTGGTGATGACACCCATGAGGCCAGCCAGTGCCTCCCAGGCCTCGGAGAAAAGATGGTTTCTGTTTTAAAGAGCTTTTTTTCCAGCTTCTACAGCCTTTAAATAAAGCTCTACCCTTTAATTTAGGTATGTCAGTAACCTCCCCTCCTCGTGCTTTGACTCTTGCCTTCTGGTAAACTTTGTGTCTCCTGACTGCCCTGACTTCAGGCAGCAATGGAAGTGTAGAGGACATGTGTTTAGATGGTGTAACACTGGAAAAGAGCTGCTGCTGCAGAATTACCTGCTGATATTTTTCTAGAAGTCCACAAGCACCAGTGTCCTGGAAGATGTCATGAGAATAGATAACAAAACACAAAAGATTACCCTGTTCCTTCATGAACTTTATATAAAGCAAAATTACAGGGAATTCCAGTAAATAATTCCTTTCCTTCCCCCTCCAAAAAGTAATGGGAATGGCTGTACCCTTCAAAGTGGATGGGCTTCATCAGTGTCTTGTCTCTGATGTCAAAAGAGGCCAGTCCCACAGCACAGCTCCCCTTCCCTTAACCACACTGCTGTCCCTCTCACAAGCTCAGGAGGACAAATGGAATTAAACAATCTGTAAACATATTCTTCCAGCTCAGGAAGGTCAAAGGGTTTGCAAGTTTATTTCAAGGAACAAGAGGAATTTAGCCCTTTATTCAACACAGCAGCGAGCATCAAAGAAAGGCGAGCTCCTCTGAGGAAGCAGGTCTCTTACCCTGGGCAGGGCTGCCAGGGATAAAGTGTGTGCTTGGCCAGGTCAGGCTTGGAGCTCCAGCCCAGATTTACACCAGTGTAAAGGAAAGCACTTCCCAACCCAGTATTTACATTATTCAGGCCAAGGAAAAAATGTAGTGGCAGCTGTGAACAGCCCTGATAGAAGGACCTTCATGCAGGGGTTTAGTTTGTTGTTGCAGCTGACTCTCTGCATCTCCTTTATCTTCTTTTTTTCCCCCCTCCTTTCAGGGATGGTTGACCTTAAATGCAAAAGGATAACGTGGGTCAGGAGGAGTGTTTATTATGTATGAGTTATTTTCTTTCATGTTAGCAAAATCCTTTTGTAAAAGTTGGCAGAAGTCCCTGTTACAGCTAAATTTTGGATCCATGGGTGATCTGGAATTTAAGATTATTTATGTCTCTGTATAAAAAAAGCAGTGGAAAGGAAGCAAATTCAAAGAAAATAATCAGAGCACAGCTGAGGTCTGCAGCTTTACTTGTTTAAAGCATTCAAGTCTATCACTGCCCTCATCTTCACTGATGTGGGGTGACTGTTTCAGTGGTTTGAGGCTCGTGTGTAGAAGCTGGAGCCTTTGTAGAAATTACACTTCACACCATTTCAGTGTTGTTTCACAAAACAAGGAGCATGAAGCACTTTACAGATTCCAAGAACTGTCTTGCACAGCAGAGCTGCTGTGTTCAGGTGTGCTGACATTACCTGCACCCCGTGGTGCAGTTTAACTTCTCTGCACTGCAGGTACAGAGAGGAGCAGCAGGTGGGGAGCAAACCCTGCTGCTGCTGTCACCCCAGTGTCCTGTCCCCAGCCCATGGCTGTCACTGGGCTGGGTGACAGGCAGCCAGACCCTGCAGTCCTCACTCACTCTGGTGCGTGTTGGTTCCTCAACAAATCCCCTCTGGCTCCAGGGTGCTGTTTGCACTGTGAAAAGGAACTGCTGAGTGTGAACCAGAGCTGAGGTTCAGCCCTGGTCTGCCAGTGCTGTCCAGGCTGGGGTCATTGCAGGGAACATCATTCCTGAAGGGTGGGGCTGTAAAGAACATTTTTAGGAAAGGGTTATTTTTGTGTGCTTATTCCCAGAATGGTCCCAGGGTAAAATCCATACTAGCTGTTTTTCCAAGACTCATTTACTCTCAATCAACATTCACAGAAAACTGAGGCAAAAGTTCTTAAAATATTCAGAAAGCAGCTTTGCTTCTTGACCATGTTATTTCACAGCCATCTTCCAGCAAAGGTAAAGGGAAAACCACAGTTGTTCCTTACACAGACGTGGCAAAAGAGAAAACTCTCACAATCTTGTACCATCAGAGTCAAGGGTCAACCCCAGTGACAGGATCAGCTCTGCCCACACTTCTCCTTTGGCTGCTCATTTTCCCAGCAGAGGTCTCTGCAAACAGACCCCATTCCTTGATCCCACAGCCCACCCCTCCCGTGCACAGACCGAGGAAGAAAGCAGCACCCCACAGCCCCTCCAAACTGTGCCCCAGCAGCCAGGGGTAGCTGTTAGTGCTCAGGTGGAGGTTGAGGAGACCTGTCTCAGCTTTGAAGAACACATTTGAATGCAGGGCAGCTTTCACTTTGAGGCGTCCTCCCCCTCCAGCACAGCAGACATTAAATATGTGCATATTCAATGCTCTGCCAGCTCTGCAGCCATCAGGTTGGATCAGCAAGGGGAGCTGCCTGAGTGATTCAGGTGTCTGTGGAATGTCAGAGCCTGCAGGTACAGCTAGGGTGACATTTTCAGAAGTATCTACATTTCTTAGGCTCTTCAAGCTCCATTGAAACTTGCTTGAGGTGAATTTGAATGGAACATAGGCCCCCAGATCTCTTTTGTATTTTAGGTTAGCTCCTGCCCTTAAATTTTGCAATAAATAACAAGCAGATGCTGCTTGGAAAGTTGGGAGCAGAGTAGGAGTTTGGATAGCATGACCAAGGGCATAAATGAGCAAAACTCCTTTGGATATTGAAAGTATATTTGATGTGGTGCTCAAGGTCACACAGCAAATCAATGGGCAAAACTGAAGCAAAGCCCTGAGGGCATATTACTTGCCATCAGATGCAGGAGCAATTGAGGAATTGCACAGACTTCCAAGCAGCATTACATCAACTTAACATATGGCTAGAAAGGGGCTTGGGGAGCTTCAGTGATTTGCTGAAGGGGAGAGAGAGTCAAGAACAGGGCTGACATTAGATGTGAGGAGCTAATATCACACAGGTAACCTGGCACGGGGAAGCCTGCTGCTATTTATACTCCAAAAAAATTCTGATTTTAGTGCCTTAGTGTTCAGTATATCCACTGTTGGAAACATGAGGAGTCCTCCACTTGAAGGACACATCTTGCTGACTGCTGGCACTGTGTTGGGAGATCCTGAGGTGAGAGACACCCAGTGACTTGGCCCTGGCATGGCCCTGCTGGGTAGGTGTGTCCCAGTGAGAACCTGCCCTGTGGCTGCTGAGCTTCCCTATGAGCTGCTGGCCCAGCAGCATCTTTACCAGCCCCACCTGGCAACCACTTTGCCTCTCATTTCAGCTGTCAAAATTATATTTATGCTAGTGCAGTATTTCCTGTTTCCTAATTTGGATGGTTCCCTCAGTCATTTTTCCACTAAAAAGCTTAAGCATTTTTTTGAAAACATCTAAACAGGAAGAGACCTGACCTCTCCTCCCTGAACATCGTGTGCTCCCTGCTCCTGGCAGCAGCACATCCCTCCTGTGCCAGCTGCTGCAGTGACTCCAGGACAAGCTGGGGGTGGATCCCACACCTTGGGATGCTCGTGGGCTCTGCTTGTGTGCACTCATGTGTTGCCTTGAAAGGCCCAGCAGTCTTGGGATCCCAGACAAAATCCTTCCAATTCACACCCTGCTGGCCCCCAAGGCCAGCTCACTGACTGTGCAGATGGATCCCAGGCTCTGGTCTGCTGGTCAGCCCCCAAAAGGGGAAAATGCCCATTGATTCAAATAGTTTGATGTTGAGCCAGATATTTACTTCAGGCAGATACTGGGCTGCTCCTCTCCTGTGCACTTTCCTTGGGAACAGAATGGCTTGAGGGGTTTTCCCACTTGGAGACCTGCAGGGTGTGGGACATCCATCATCACAGCACCTCACAGCACCTCACAGCCCCTGGGCAGAGCCATCCCAATCCCTGCCTTCAGCTGCTTCCAGCAAAAGCCCCAGGGAGGAATTTCTCTTCCCCTGAGCTGGACAAGCTCTACACCCCAGGATTTGGCTCTGTGCTTGCACTCCCCTGCCCTTGGGATGCAGCAGGTGCATCCAGCCCAGCCCCACTGCAGGGCCCACAGACACTTTTTGGGGTGCTGGATGGGGGCCTGATAGCTCTGCCCACTGCCAGCCTCCAGCTCCTCTCCTTGGGAGGGCTGTGCTGCCCTCAACAGACATCACACTCTGAGGGTTTGGACAGACAAACCCCCTGCACATGACTGATGTTGAGTTGGGCAGCTCTGAAGCAGAGCCCAGAAGCAATGAGGGGGTGATTTCCTTCCTGCTGGCAGAGCAGAGTTCCCTGGCACTGGCACATCCCAGCTCTGGGGCACTGCACTCAACCATGGGGAATGCAGCAGGAGCCTGTGCTGCATTCCCAGCCAACAGGGGAGTGGGAGAAATGGGAAAAAGTTGGCTCTGCCTTCAGGAGGTGGAGGAGCTAATGCACTTCGTTTCCAGGAGTATCCACGTTGCCCCAGGGAAGGGGAGAAGTGGTGCCAAAGCCTCTGTCAAGCCCTCTGACTGTGGGACAGTGAGGGAACTACCCTGTAGCCCCACTTCCCCAGAGCTGGGCTAAATCCATGCTGCCCTGGGCTCTCCTTGCAGAGCTTTAATGGCCAGGCTCCAGATCCAGCTCTTTGGCTGCTGCAAATCAAAAGCTGACACACCTGAGGGTGACAGGGCAGAAAAAGAGTGAAAAAACCCAACAAGTGAAAGGAAACTTGGGGCCCTGCATGTGTCTGTGCCCACAGATTGCTCCTGCAGAGCTCTTGGGCAGCTGCCTCGAGCACGCCCTTATCTGCACTCTCCTCCAGCAGCCCTCAGCCTGGAAATCACATTCAATACATGCAGTGGGACATATTTAACATACCAGTGTGGGGCCTTGCAGCAGTTTGGTCATGCTGCAGAATTAATCTGAGATTGGTGATAACTGCAGAAAATTAGATTTATGTTAATTTTTTTTTTTAACGTTGGGGGTTTTTTCTCAAAGAGTTGCTGTTCCAAGTCCCAGCTCTATCCTACAGCAGTGAATCTGTAATGCCACCCTCCTGTGCCACAGGAAGGAGCACTCTGGGGTGTTTTTGGAGCTTGGGCAGGTGGCCTCACCTGGCAGTGGCTGCTTGGAGCAGGAGCCAGGTCGTGGCCGTGTTTTTATGGAATGCTGTGAGGCTACACCTCTTCCCCAGAGCTGGAATCAGGCTCCAGCCCCCCAGCACAGCAAATCCTTCTTCTCCCAGATCTGCTCAAGCACCTTCTGCTGTGCTGACTGCTGCAGGGGGGTGGGAATGACAGTGTGCTCAGCTCTCCTTCTCTAAGGGAAGAGCAGCACATGGAGTATTTCGGGAGACTCCTGATATTAAGGCACAGTCACTAACTGTGGCTAAGTAAGATCTGTAGATGTTCTGGACTGGTGCCAAGGAAGGGGGGAAAGGCAATCCCAGACAAAGGAGAGCAATAATGTGTTGTTGGTCAGGAAGATTTATGTGGTGAAAATTAATAGCAGCGAGTGGCTTGCAGCGACAGCCCATCCATCCTGTCTGTGGCAGGGAGCACACACTGCTGGGTGCCTGGGCACCACAGTGTGACAGCCAGGTCACTCCCTGGCTGCTGTTTACATCCCTCCAGGTTCAGGGGTGCAGGCAGTGGCTCCCATGTGCACACTCAGAGCACAGCCCTGCTTCCCCTCACTCACTGCCTGTCTCTATCCACCCAACATCCCTGCACACAAGGAGCTGCTCTCCAGGCTGGACCAGCATCCAGAGCACAATATCCCTGCTCAGGCTGGGCAGAGCCTGCTGTCAGGATCAGAGAGAACACAAGGAAAGCATCCCACTGCACATCCCTGGCAGAGCTGTTTGTTTAGTCTTAGACTGGGAAAGCTATGTTTGATTTTGGTGGCAAATGAAAGGCACAGAGTGATGCCATCATTAATTCAACAGCTACACTTCACCCAAGAGCTGTCTGGGTGGGGTGGCCTCCCCAGCCTGGGTCTGTACATAAACCACTTCAAACAGGAGGCTTTAAATGTTGTCATTGCTTTAGTTACTCAGTAAAGACTTCACACTCATATACTCCTAGTCTTTTAATAATACACCAAGTTTTTTACAGAGCTGTAACAAGTTCAGGAGATGACTTGCCTATCCCATCACCAGCCTGCCCAAAGCTGACCATGTACAAATTCTACCCCTGCTCAGCACAATGCTCAGTGGGAAAAGACACACAATTAATGCTCCCTGTGCTACTGAGATGATTAAAGATTCAGCTTGGATGGGAGAGGAAGTGCAGGGTCCAGCATGGTTTCCTGTGTGCCTATAAATATCCACGGGGATGGTTTAGGCAGAGGTCAGCCCCAGGCAGCTGCACCAGTGCCTGTTCCTTTGCCTTGTGCTGGTGGAGTGGCAAAACTTGTCCCCCCTTTGAGCAAGGGCTTTGGGACACAGACAGTGAGCCCCTGCTGATTATCTGACATTAATCAGAGTTTGACATTTGCTGCAGTGGGAGCAGGACCACTGGATACCTGCCAGGACAGGGCTCCCACCAGGGTCACCCCCGTGGGCTGGCACCAGGTGAACCTCTTCAGTCACCTGTTGGTCTCTCAGACTTTGCTAAGTGCCACATGAAAGCCAGAAATGTTTCCAAAATGCTCAAGAAGACAAGAACAGACAGAAAGATGCTATCTGTGTGCTTTGGTCCAGCAAAGGGACTTTAGGGAGCAGTTTTGCCCTGCCCAGAGTGGGTTGGTTGGGGATCCCCAGCACAGGTGGCCCTCCTCATCCCCACAAACCCAAGCACACTGTGACATCTAGTGGCAAGTTACCCCAGAGCCCAGGGAAAGCTGTTTCTGACAGGCCTTTCCCACAGCTCCAGAGAGCCAGCCCAGACAGGTTTGCTTTGTTCCACACTCTTGAGGTGCCTCTGTCCACCTGAACCTGTATTTACATGTAACAGTGAGTGCTGCATGTATGTGTGAGCAGGTATGAGAATGTGTGTGACAGCTCATAGCTCAGGACAAGGTGTGCAGGTGACAGGGACCATGTCTGGTGTGCAGCTTGGGCCATATGTGACATGGCTTTCAACCAGTGTCCCCCAGCAGTGACCAGTGCTGCTGTTTGACCAGCCCAGGTGGCCTTGCCAACATTTCCCAGAAGCCAGGGACACACAGATCAGAGAGGTGGAGCAGCAGACAGGGCACCCTGTGCCCTTCCTGCACATTCACCTCTACCTCCTCCCCACTCTTTAGCAAGGTTTATTTAATATTTCACATTTTTCTGTAAACTCTGTTTGATTTCATGCACCACCATCAGTGACATATTCCATATTAGCTGAATAATGATACAGAGATTAAATCAATAGGCTTTTTCTAACAAGTAGAAAGGCCCCATCATGGGCAGCATGAATCAGGGATGTCATCTGATTACTGGGCTGCTTTGTGAAAGAAGGGACAAACAAATACCAAATATGGGGAGTAAAACTGAAAAAAAAAGGTCACATTTCAAGAAGATCCTCATTCCTGTGTGAGAGTTCAGAACTGGGCAGGAAAGGGGGAAGCTGCTGTGCAGCACATGAGCACCAGCCTCTTCACACAAGCACCCTCTGTGCACCCACCACAGACCTGCCCCCCACAAACTCCCTGTTCCTGGGAGAACAGCAAAGTCTGCAGTGTCAGAGCCCTGGGGAGCTGAAACCAGGGTGGGCAGCACCAATCCTGCTCCAGGTGCTTCAGGTCTCTGAGACCTATGAGTGGTGCCCAGGCTCCAGTGCCAGAGGCTGTCAGGCACCCAGGAAAACCTCCCAAGCCACCAGCAGGGCCCCTCCTTTGTGTCTGCCTTCCATAAAGCTTTGTTTAACGCACAAAATGGATCCTATATGATTTATTCACCAGAGAAGCCAAGCTCCCTTCCCACACAAACATTCCTTCCGACAGCTCCAGGTCCTGCCTTTTCCCAGGAGCACTGAGGGAAGCAGGATGAGGTGGAGGAGGGATGGGAACAGCAGGCAGTGTGTGTGCTCAGCCCCCTGCTGCACAAGGCTTGCTGGACCGGTTTTTGGCAGGTGTCAGATCTTTTGGAGAGCCAGATTTTTGGCATGTGTTAGATAACGTTAACCCTGGAGTGTGAACCCTGGAAATGATGAACTTCAGAAGCTGAAGCAGCAAGTTTATACCAAAAAGAGCAGCAATCCACACAAAAACACTCCCAGAAACACCTCCCCATTTCTTAACAGCCCTCAGTTCACAGGGTGAGTGCTGGGAACAGGGGGGACCTGTGCTGCCAGCCAGGAGTGCTGACCCCAGCAGCCCCCCAGCAGCCCCCCAGGAGCTTCCTCACCTCTACACAGCCGCTGTGGGTACTGCTGGGACCTGCTGCCCACCTCAGGCTGGGCTTTATGCCTGCTGTTCCTACTGGCTCTGCCAGCAGCTGTCAGCAGGGAATGAGCCCACAGAGAGCAGGTGGATGGTGGCTTCTCCCTGCCCAGCACCCCCACGGCACAGCAGGCATGGCTAAAGGAGGGTTGTTCCCTGTGGCTTGGCCCTTCCTGACCTCCAGCCAGCCCCACTCTGGTCACTTCCCACAGTGGTCATTGCATCAGCACTCCAGGGCAAAATGCTCTTACAGGGAATACCTGGCAACACAACCCATTCCTGTCTCATGACTCTCAGCTTATGTCAACAATTTGTTCATTTCCAAAATACAACTAATTTTCTACCTTAAAGAGTACACCTCTACTACTGCCTGGGAGACCTGTGTGTGCCAACAGATGGATGCTCAGCCCTGGCCTGAAGTGCAGCAAACTAATTGTGTTTCTCCCCATTTCTGGTGCTCGGCATATTGCCAGGGTGACGCAGAGCAATGAGAAATAAATTGACTCGAAACTTGGCCAGAAAGCATCAGCAAACAGAGGGTTGAAAACTCAGCTTGATTTATTTTATAGAGAGGCAAAGGACAAGAAATGCAGTGCTATTCCCAGTTGTGGTCCTGGCAAACAGGCCTCCAAGATCCATGTGAGAGCAGAGCTGGTGGTGAGGCTGGGCAGCCCCAGGGGCTGTCTGACAGGGGAGTGTCACTGGGAAGGGACATGGCACTAATTCCCTTTATGAAAGCATTCACTGCCACCCTTGCCTCTCCTGCCCAGAGAATACAAAGTGGTTTACATGAAGCAATAAAATAAAGGCCACCTTCTGACATGCAGATGCTTAATACCCTCCTACAGAGCTGTCAGAGTTGCTCTAGGATTTTTTGGCATTACAAAGCAAGCCTTTGGCAAAGGCAGGAGCTGAGGCTGGCCCAGCTGATGGTCAGAGAAATGACAGGACTGCCCCAGCATGGGGCACCAGGTCCTGTTGTTGGGGAGCTCCAGCCCTGGCAGAGGGACCTGGGCACAGCAGGAATGAGGCAAGAGAGGAAGAGAGGGGTTGAGCCAGCTAAGATAGAAACCACCCTGGGGGACATGGGAAGGATGTGGGAGCAGAGCTGAGCATGGAGGCCTGGAGCAGCAGCACTGTCCCTCTCCAGTCCGTGCTCATGCTGGGTGACAGCCACTGCTGCAGGCTCAGGCACCCACCCCAAAGGTCCCCTCTTGCCTTCTTTCCTCCCAGAAAAAAGATCACTCTTGCTACTGCTTTTTAGAAAAAATGCATCAATGATCAGGGTGACCTCCTCTGATGCTGGAGGCCTGACATGCTGTCCCCACAGAGAGTGTCCCTGCTGCTGCTGTTTTCCCAGCTCTGCCACCCCACTGGGTCCCTATGGGAAAACCATTCCCTGCCCTGGCTGTGCTCACACTGCAGGGATGAGGCTCCCGTGGGAGCACTGAGGTGATCCCTGGGGAGCAGCAGGGCTGGAGCCGGTCGGGTGGTGGCAGGATGGGTGGCTGCTTCCCTCGAGAGGATAAACCTTTGCCCAACAAACCTTCTGTCACATTGTCTCCCTCCAGGGACAGCTGTGCTGTACCACTCAATGCCCACCGTGGGACTTGCAGATGCTGAACTGTTAGATCTCAAAATTCCCAGCAACTAAATTTTTTCTTCTAAATTCTGAACAAAATATATCACAGAAAAACTTTCCGTTTGCTGTTAAGTGAGCCCAAATAGAAGCAGCACATCCCAGGACGGAGCAGCCAGCCCCACACCTCTGCTGTTCCCTCCCGAGTTCGTGCCTTGTTTTCTGCCTAATTGCACTATAGTTTGATTGCTGGTTTGAAAACCTTAAAGAAACAGAGTAACCAAGGAAAGAAAACAAACCTCCTCCTACCTTCCATGGAGAGAGGCAACTGCAGCGGGTCACTGTGCTGGGCAGAAGTTACTCCTGTATCCCTGCGAGTGAGCAAGTCCTGCCGGGGGCAGCTGAACTCCCAACCCCATCTGCTCGGCTTTAAGCGGGACGGCCGAGATCCCACCCAGGACGGGGTGGAGAATCCTCCCTGGGAAAGAGCAGCCCGGTCACAGCTCCTCGCAGCCGCTCTGCGCATCCCGGCGGGGCTCTGACACGCCGCTTCCTCTCTCTCCCCCTCGGAATTCCGCAGCAGCCTCTCCGGCTGCCATCCCTCACCAGCATCTGCAGCCCAGCCCGCCCCAGGGACCGCGTTTGGCTGTGCCGGAGGGGTGGGCAGCATGGGTCCCACCAGGGAATACTGGCAGGATAAATACAGGATACACACGGTTCAAATCTGCTGCAGGATGGAGAGGAATGGAGCGCACAAAGGTGCTCGAAGCACTCCGGTTACATCAGTGAGAAATCCTCGAGGATCTGGAGCAGGGCCCAGCAGAGTGAGCGCAGTGCAGAGCACACTGCTGAGTGGTACAGTGTGGACACCGCCCTGACACTGCTCCAGCTCTGCCACAGGCGATGGGAAAAGCAGGTTAAATCCAGTGCTTTTGCACCGGAAGTCTTTCAGACTGAAACTCTTTTGCACAGCAAACGTTATTTTCTTGAAAACAAAGTCTCTATGGAATTCATTCTCTCTGGAGGAGAGGCAGCTGACCACGGTTTGAATTTCCCTGACAGTGAACAGTCCCTGGGGTGAGGTGGCCAGGCCCTGCCACACCACCAAGGTGCATGGAAGGCAGCACCCACCTTCATGTCAGCTCACCCCAGTGCTGTGTGGCTTGGAGTTCCCTTGGGCTGTGGCCAGGTAGAGGATGCCAGTGGTGTGCTTGGGCCTTGAGGTGTTTATTGCCCATCCACATGCATTTATTCAGCTCTGGATGGATTCCCTCTTTGTCTGTGACTGAACTGCCCAGCACCAGGCAGCTCCCAGAGCCCAGGCCTGGCTCCCACTGCCACAACTCACACAGGGACACTTACATTTACATTACACTAGAGAGATGGAAATGGAGAAACAGATTAGATACAACAGCAGAGACACAGCTGTCATTGCTACCAGACCAGTGCTGAGCCCTGGTCTGTGTTTTCAGCACTCACAGCACACAGAGGATACCTGACAGGGCACTAGTTCTCTTTGTTGATCCACTCTGTGCCACACAGCCCCATACCAGCTAACAAGGCTCAGCACTAATAAAGCAAAATACAAGAATATTCCAGGTCTCAATGCCTATGACACATATGACTCAAACTGAAATTTGCTACCACTGATGAGGTTTCTGGTTAGAACCAGCTTCTGTGTCATTGGAGGGGGACATTCACACTCAGGTCCTGGTCACTCTGACCAGGGTGTGGTTAGGACAGTCACATCCCTTAAGGAGGTACATGGGTGTGGTGAGAACAGAAATTAGCTTCTGATGCCTTCTGAAATAGGATGTCTGAAGGAATAGGCTTTTCTGACTTCCTTTCCCAGAGGATATGGAGACACAAGCCTCACACAGGGCACCCTCAGCAAAGGGACCCAGCAGAAGTGTCACCCCAGCTGAGTGGAGCAGCAGTGCCTGGAGAAGCCAGCACTCTGCAGGACACTCGTCCTTGCATCACAACACCTGGCACAGAAATTGAGTAGAAAAGACATCAGTTCCTCTTCAAAAGAGGAGCACAAAGCCCTGGAGGGTTCCAAGTCACATCTCGCACACTTGCACACCACGAGCACTAATGTGAGGAGAGCTGGCCCAGGCGGGCAGGACAGCAGGACAGCAGGACAGGAGGACAGCAGGACAGCAGGACAGCAGGACAGCAGGACAGGAGGATAGGAGGACAGCAGGAGAGCAGGAGAGCAGTGCTGTGGCTGATGTGCTGTGTCTCTCTCTGCAGCCAGGCTCCCTCTCCTGAGGAGCCATGCCGTGGCTCTGGGCCTGCTCCGTGTGACGCCGCTCCCCAGGGGCCGCCTGACCCCGGCTTCCTTCCCAGCCTCTCTGAACTCCCGGGCCCTCAGAGGAGCAGCACCACGGTATTTTTAGCCTGTTTACAAAGGCAGAGCAGTACATTTGTGTGCAGCTTGCAGCCAGGGAGCACAAGCCATGCAGGCAGCAGGGCAGCTGGCAGCCATCTGGGCAGCGTGGAGGGGGCTGGCCGGGGCAAAGGATGGCTTCAGAGGTGGAAAGAGAACCAGAAGGAGCACCAGGAAAACATCAACATTTTGCCTTTAATAAGCATTTGATAGATTTCCTTTAATAAAAATTTAGTAAATTTTAAAGCCCTTCTTCTGGGGCTCCTTCAAGTGCTGAGAGTTTCAGCACCCACCCAAGTGGCAACCCAGTGCAGAAGCACTACAGGCTCCTGCTGCTGCCCTCTATCATTGTTGGACACCACGGGGCCAGAGGAATCACAGGGATCCACCAGCTGGATCTATTATGCAGCCTCCAGTGGAAGTATTATCTACTGTACCAGTTTCTTTCCTGAACTGTGATGTTTGAGCTGAGGACAGCAGTCCAGGAGTCAGCTCCTCCAGGAAATCACCTGGAGTTGATGCACACAAATCACATCAGCCTTTGGGTGTCCTGTCACCTCACAGAACCTGTGGCAAACCAAGAAGCAGCTGTATTACAGCTCCTGCATCTAGTGCAGGGTGTCAAATACCACCCACAGCTCTGTCCCTTCAACTTACAAAAATATGTCCACACTGCTTTCTCACAGCCTCAAAAGGCTCAAAAGGCTCCATGATGGTGCTGAGCTTTCTTCACACCATGTGGAGTGAAGAGCTGCAGTTTGAGTTCTGGCTGCTGTTTTGCAGAAGGAAGAGACCATCCACCTGGCAGAACTTGTGTCACCCAGCTCCTCAGTAATGGCCATGCCTGACCCTCCTCCTGTAGCAACGTGTGATGAACCCCCCCTGTGCTTCCAGTGGATTTTAGTGCTGGTCTGGTGGGATGAGCTCCACAGATGCCAGCACTGACTGGGTTTGGTGCTGCTCTTCAGCCCAGCAAAAAAGCCCAGAGGCATGACCAGCACACTCAAATTAAATCTAGGATTTTCAAAGTGGTTTGAGAACCTTGGAGGCACAAAAATCATAGATCTTGTACACAAAAGCAATTCCCAATGTCCTGTTCCCCTGCTGAAAGTCCCCAGTTAATCTGACAGCCTCTTTGCTCCATGCCAGTTGTGAACTGAAAGACAACCTCAGCCCAAAGGGTAACTTGGCTCTTGCTTTGACAGAGGAACAAGGATGTTTACAATAACAATCCAGCCCCTTGGCACCTCTGAAAGGTCTGCTTATAACAAGTGAAGTGCATGTGGGCTCAGGGAAAAGAGAAATACCTTTACTCATTTTGAACTCTCTCCCAGGGATGTGGAGAGGGACACCCATCTGGCCAGAATCAAAATGCTACTACAAAACCTCCTGTCTCTGTGAGATGAACACAAGCCCCAGGAGGAAAGGTCTATGCACAGCCCACTAAGCTGCTTGAAAGAAAAATAATCTAGAAAGCCATTTTCAGTAACTGGAGCAGTTATTACTCTTGCTCTGGCAGGGATGCAGCCAGATCCCTGCTGGGCACCATGCACCTGAGAGGAGGAACAGCTCAGGCCCTGTGCCCAGTGCTCATCCTGGGGTCCCTGCACAGCCCCACACCTGCCACCCCCCCAGCCCATCACCATCCCCACACAGCCCCAGGGTGTGCTCTGCTCACCTCCTCACATGCTCATGCACAGCTGGAGAGCTCAGGGTGCAAGGCTTGGGGAAAGGTGGCTGGACACAGAGAAGGATTATTTCTGACACCCCGGAAAGGCTTCATGAAAAATCACGCAGGTTCAAGTTCACAAGTTTCTGTGAGCACCAACAATGAAGGTTTAAAAGTGACTCAGGTCACTTTTGGGCACTATGGTTGTTGGGCACTGTGTGGCTGACTGACACTGTCATGTCTTAAAGTGCCTACAAAACTCTAGCTAAACGAAAATTATAAAATTTAATTCTATGTAAATCTGAGTTTTTCCAGGTCTACATAAGAATCATCAGCTCAAAATACCCACATGGTCCCACCAGTGAAAAAGCAGCCTGGGTAAAGGCAGCTCTGTGATGTGACAGAAAACGCAGCAGCATTAAAGGGACACCAAAAAAGTAAAGGTATTTTCCCTCCTTGATCAAGGCCGTAGCCCTGATGCCTGAATCACCCCAGTGTGGGATTTCAGCTGCCCTTGGACTGACCTGCAAGGCGTTTTTCCCTGGCTGTTCTCCAGAAGCCGTCCCAGGCCCAGCTGGTGGAGCCCCCGGGGTGGTCGCTGAGGCATCTCCTGAGGTGGGGCCTCCCCCGTGCTGCCATCCTCATCCTCACCACACCCCAGCCCTGGCACAGGAGCCACAGGTCAGGACCAAAGCAAACCCATTCCCTCAGCTCCTGCCTTTTAAGCTGGGCTGGAACAGCTTCTGCCCAGGAGATGGCTGCAGGTCACTCCTGACCATGGCTCTGGCAGGAGCAGGAAGGGGAGCCCAGGGCAGCAGCCCCCAGCAGGGTCCCAGCACAGAGCACAGCCCAGGCAAGGCTTGGCTCCCACCTCCTGTAAACACAGCTGTTCCTCCCACAGGCAGGATAAATAAGGAGCTCTGCACCTCTGCATTCCCAACCCCTGCGTCAACTGTCTGCACACAGCACTTCATTGTGGGGTGGGTTTGCTTGGCTTTGGGATTTTTGATTCATTTTGAATGGAGCAGCTCGGTCTAGGAGCAGAATAGGAGGTTTCTCCTGTGTTAGGGGATTTACCTGAGTGATCATTTGATCCATTCCATTCTGTTTGAAAAGGACTTGGATTAAAACATTCTCCAAAGAGAAATTCCACTCCAAAGGCACTTCTTTCCTGTGCTGTCCATTCTCTAAGCAGCAACAGGGATATAAAAAAAATCCTCTGCCACTTACTCAGCCAGTTATATGCCTGGAAATAGTGCCCACACAACTATGGTCTTCCAAGCACATGCAACCATTAAATTTAGGTTTCCTCCCCATTTGGGATGTGAGAATGAAACATCTTTGCAGTGGAAGTGTGTATGTACAAAAAGCAAACTCCTGACTCCAAGCTCAGCACTGGTGAAGCTCCTTGGCAAAATCAGTCCTGGAAAAGGAAAGAAAACAGTGGGGAGGTGACTTGAAATGCAGGTGGCTGCAGGTGGCAGCTGGTGTTACCTGTCACACATCCCCCACATCTAGTGCTGGCAGCAGGATTGGGTCAGTATCTCACAGGAATGAGTTCCAGTGGTGTTTACTGAGGTGAGTTCAGCACACGGGACCCTTCCCAGGCTGCTGCAGCACACACATCACTGCCACACACATGTCCCTGCCACACAGCTGTCCCTGCCACACAGCTGTCCCTGCCACACAGCTGTCCCTGCCACACAGCTGTCCCTGCCACACAGCTGTCCCTGCCACACAGCTGTCCCTGCCACACAGCTGTCCCTGCCACACAGCTGTCCCTGCCACACAGCTGTCCCTGCCACACAGCTGTCACTGCCACACAGCTGTCCCTGCCACATACACATCACTGCCACACAGCTGTCCCTGTCACACACATGTCACTGCCACACAGCTGTCCCTGCCACACAGCTGTCCCTGCCACACACATGTCACTGCCACACACATGTCACTGCCACAAACATGTCACTGCCACACACATGTCACTGCCACAAACATGTCACTGCCACAGTCACCACTACCTCAGCTGGTACATCCCCAGCCCCCAGAGCTGCACGGATGCTCCTCAGCAAGCACATCCTACATCCAGGAGAGTTCTGAGAGCACCCTGGGAGTCCCTCAAGCTGATTCCTTATGTTAAAAACTGATGTTGCAAGCCTGCATCCTGATTAAGACAACTTAATTAATGTCCCCCAGAGGAAGGAAACCCAAGGCTGACAGGCACAATGGCTGCTCTGGGCTGTGAGCTGCAGCACTGAGCATTCCTTCCTCAGAGTCCTGGGGGACCAGGACTCCTCCTCAGATACCTGCAGAGCACACCTGGTAGCTCACACCTGGTAGCCACACATAATGCTTTTGATACAACAAACTGACATGCAGGACTGTTGTTTTTTTCTGTAACACCTGAAATTAGAATCAGGGTGAGGAGGAAGCATTAAGGATATGCTTCCATTACAAAAAGTTCTTGGGCTTTGGACAAATGCAATTCCCAGCTATCACTGCAGGAGTATCCAGGCCATGCAGCAGCCATTCCCTACTCCTCCTTGACTTGTCCCATGGGAAATGCTCAGGGCAGGAAGCTTGTCCTGCACAGGATGACACATTCAGGGTGCATCACAGGGAATTATACATTCACAAGGATGAGACTTGACATGACAAAGGCATTTATGTTAAAAAAAAATCCATAAATGGCCACCTGAACACCAATGGCAGACACACATGTGGAAGAGGCTGTTTTCCACCCCAGTGCCCAGTGAACCACATGGGGGGACATGGGGACAAGCTGAACCCTGTAAGGGCAGAGCAGAGCTCCTTGTCAGGGCCATGGCAGCTGGGGACATCACACAGCCTTTGGACATGGCTGCTGCTCAGGGGAAGGCAAAAGCACCATGAGCAGCTGGGACTGAGACAGCAAAGTAACAATATTATGCTCATTTCTGTTCATTTTGGGACACTAAATGCTTAATCCCTGTAGTGTCACCTCCCACTGTAGTTATGCTAACAAAACCCAGAGCATTTTGATTCTAAAAGTGATGAAATGCATTTTGTGCCTCCTGCAGAGCTCTGCTGCCAGCCTGATCCCAGGGAGGTGTAGCTACCTTTGTGCTGCTGAGAAAAGGGTGTATTAGCTTGAAGAGGGCAGAAAGGAGCCATCAGAGGCACAGTGGCCATGGCTGACCTGCCTCCTCCCAGGGCAGCTTTCCTCCATCCTGTGCTCTCCCTCCTCTGTGCTGGGCAGGGCTGGGCACTGGGCACATGCTGCTGCCTGTCTGTCCCACACACATCTGTTGAGGACAGCTGGCACCTTCCATGTGGGGACAGCAGGCACAGGATGAGCTTCAGGTCTGGTGCCTCTTGGAGCACAAATTTGTCCTGCATCATTTCACTTTTAACTTGGTGAGCCCAATGAGTCCGTGGCCATCACCTCCAATTTCACAGAGCTACTGCAGCTGTAAAGAAGAAAATCTGTTTCACAAAGCCAAAAAGTCAAGAATGAGCAGTCAGGCTGTTCATAGAAAGGAGTTAAAGTACCTCCTGTTGTTTCCCAGACATGGCCCTTAAACATGAGGCGTGCTAAAAATAAAGCTGTGCTAGGAAAAAGCAGCAAAGAGCTCCACATTCCTAGAAGCTTCTCACACTCACATCTCCGCCCTGGGACTCCTGTGAGGCCTGAAACATTTCCCAAAACATCAGGCCATTTTGAGATGAAGCAAACATCCTCCCTCAGCAGATCTGTTTCAGTAATGCTGGCATTTTTAATTATGCAGAATGGTAAAACAACATACTTTAAAAAAATAAATCAAAAGCTAGCCACTAGTCATTATGGTTCCTGCAAAAATAATCTGAATATGTCCATAGCATTAAAGGCCATGATACAACTGGTTTTTATGCACAATTTAGAATTTCCCTTGTGGAGAACTCTAGTGTTTGGGCATCTGGATTTCATCTGCACCTGAAGAGACTGTGGGTGTGATGTTTTAACTGCTGGCTGCAGCTGGTAACCATGTGTTTGGATACTGCCACTCTCTCTCAGGAAGATTTAAAGGACTGTATGATCATGTGCATACTGTTAAAAAAAGATAAAGAACAACCTTAACAGCTAAGGTTGAACTCGAGTTGTTCTTTTTTGCCCAAAAAGACAACTTTATTAGCCAGCACAGAGGAGTATTTATTCAGAGTAAAATAAAAAAGGGATGGTTTGAAGATAAGCAGCTTATCAGTGAGCCAAAGGCCTCTGGCTGCACTCATGGGTTGCTGTTTGAGCCAGCCCAGGGGTGTCCTGTGTCTCTGCCATGGCAGGGCTGGCCATCAGAACATGCTGAAAGTCTGGAGGAAAAGGCATTTCTGACTTTTCTTTACATGCAGAATTTGGCCATTTGAGCTCCTGGAAACCAACATGAGAGATTTCCTTCCCCTCTAGAATAGCAGTTAAAGCCAGCATTTCCCAGGAGGGGCCATGCCAAGGGAGAGGTTTCCCTGGTAGAGGGGGGCTGTGACTCAGTCAGATGTCCCCAGTTAATGCCCACTCTCAGAGCACAGAGCAGACCTGCTGTCTGCTGCCCAAAACACCAGATTTTACAGTGGTAAAAGCAGTCCACGTCTCTCTTAGCCCCAGTCACATTCCTCTGTTACAAATAGCAACATGGAGGTCACTTCTTCCCTGCTCCAAAGAAGTTTTCAACCAAGATTTTAAGATTATTTATAGGACAAGCAGCACTGTGTGACTGCAGACAGGTACACTGGCAGATGTTTTCTTGGGCAAGTCCTCTGTCCCTTGTGAGGGACCAGCCTCACATTGTGTCACAGGGACTGGCTCTGGGTGGTGGGACAGGGCTGCACCCACCTGAGTGCTCCAAGTGTCCTGTTTTGGATTCATTCCTCCCCAAAACCACAAGGCAGCCCACGGCCCCTCCTGTGAGCCAGAGCAGAGGGGTGGCAGGGAGCAGCAGCAGGGAGGCTGTGGGACCTTACAGGGAGTCCTGGCAGGGCAGACAAGGGCAGTGCTCACACACAGGTCACATTCCCCGTGCCTCCCAAGCAAACACAGGCTTTTGTTGGCAAGGGGGAGAGACCTGCAGGGGCCAGGGAGTGAGATCTGAGGTACTGAGGGTGGAGTCACAACCCTCCCAGTCTGGGATCTGTGCAGGGAAGAGCTCCCAGCAGGGACCTGCTGTAGCTTTGCCCTAAGGAACACAGCCTGGAGCATTGACTGCTGGAAAAATGGAGCCCTAAACAGGGCTGACAAAATGAGGGGTGGGCTCAGCCTGTCCATGTGAGAAAACCTTGCCAAGGCTCACCTCCCTGCCCCAGGACGAGCTCCCAGAGTTGAGCTGCCAGGAGCAAACACTCAGCTGCTCCTGTAACCCTTCTCCCCACTTCCTCCTTCCTTCACTCAGGAGAGTTTACATTACACATGACATTCCAGGAACATGCAGAACCTGGAAACAGTGCAGCTATTTGTAGTTTATACAAAAAAAGGAGTGTCATTTAATACCTTTGAAAATTGTGGAAATCGACAGTGATCCTAAATGGAATACTCTGCAGCCAAGGTACTCATTTATGGACACCTGGTTGCTCATCAATTCTGATTTTTAAATCAGCTTGTTATTCTGACACCCTTAAGCTATAGATTTCCTTTTAAATGATCACTGCCACATAGCCTTGGTTATTTAAAGTTTTGCTCTTCCATAATTGTTCTCTGGAACATATGAAACTTCCACACCAGGAGAACAGCAGACAGCCTTCCAGTCAGGCTGAGAGCCTGTGCCAGCACAGGGATTTTCATGCTATTTTAAGCATTTACAAGTTGTCTCAAGCCTTAAACGATAAAAACATCAAGTAGTGAGAGTGCACTGAACTCAATATTTTGCTGTTGAGGCAGCCTAGTGGGAACATGCTAGTGCAAACATTTGAATGTAAGCACCACCTGGAGGCACTTCCTGCAGCTCTGCCACGAGGAGTTAGTGGTGAGAACAGAAGCCCAGGCTGTGAGCAGGAGCTGCTGCCCTAGAAGGAAAGGTATTAGCCCTGGGAGGTGCTGAGGGAACACAGAGCCACATCAGTAACAGCAACGGGGCTGAAGGTGGCAATAGACGACTTAAAAGGACCAGGGTTTGTGGGAACAATTTAGAGGCTCAAGGAAGATTCTATTAAGCCTCAGTCATTAATGAAAACTTGTTTGAGCAGGTTGACTTCATCATCCTGCCAAGGGCAGGGTTTGTGAGGAAGGAAGGTGCCCAGGCTTCCCAAAGCCCAGCACATCTCTCTGTGCTCTGTTTACACACATCCTGGCAGGCTCACGAGTGCTTTAGTGGCACCATGGCACAAATAATTCCTCGTGTGTGACAGAAGCACAGCCAGAGCAGGCACAGGGGGCATCCAGGGGTGTTCAGCCCAGCAGGACCAGCTGGCCACCTACACACCTCAGCCCTGCTCTGAAGGCACCTGGAGGGTGCTGAGAGTGCTCTGGGCTCCAGTGGGGCCAGATCCGAGTTCAGCAGCCCTGGTGAGCCCTGGGATGTGTGTCCTGCCAAGCCCCAAAATGTGGTGCTGCAGGCACTCAGGCTTTGCTGGCTTTCAGGGGCAGAGATGATAAACTGGGACAGATGTAGTGCTCAGCAGCCCCTCAGCAGCAGTTCTGCCCTTCAGGAATGGCTGGTGACACACTGGGGAGAGGCTGTGCCCTGCAGAGCTGCTCCATGAAGGCATGAGGGAGTCACCTGACAAAAAAACCTCAGCACCTTTTTAATAAAAAGGGATTGCAAAGTAATATTTTAAGAATGAAGGCATGTTTTCCACTTATCTACACAAATATAATCAATAGCCAATAGCAGGGAAGAGTCCAGAGCTGAAGGAGTGATTTTATTTTCTAAAACAAGATGCTCTCAGTTTCCCATGAAATCCTCTGAAAGGAAAATATTGTGCAAAGAAAACCCAACACACTTCAGTGTTCAGAGTCCCAGAATGATACATTTATAAGCATATACCAGGCTAAAAATTGGCAGCTCAAGAGGATCACGTCTCTGAAGACAGGGGATGAAGAGCCAAGCAGCACATTGTTAGAGTCTGAAAGAGATACTCCCTCTGAATCAAATACTGTTGTTGTAGGCGTGGGAGCTGGAGAGGGTAGGACAGCAGTCTCGTATTTCTTCAGGGAACACAGGCATTTGAATGAAATCATGAATGATACTCTAAATGAGAATCATATTTCAAACAAACATGTAAGTGACAAGTGTTATTTCAACATGTCTAGTTTCATATCTGTTGAAAGGGCTGTTAGGAAATCTCTCTAAAAATGCTGGAAATTTTTTTCCTACTCCAGCAACACTTGCCATCAGTGTGAGTGAGCTGCAGCAGCTGAGAACAAGTGTGATGTTTATATTACTATTTTCTTGACACACTCTGATTCGGAAAAATATGTCCCAATAGTTACAGTGACTAGAGACCAGTGATGTGTTAATTAAATATTGTGAGGAGTGACCAAAAGCCTTACTGTGCCATCAAATGGCACTGTAGCATGTTTCTTAGGTTAAACAGCATGTCCTAGGCACAAGAGCCCACCAAGTGTGAAACCCAACTCTGCCTCTCACAAGCAGATGTGGTGTTGAAGGTGATCTCTGAGCCACATCCACCTTCCAGAAGCAAAGGCTGTACCTTTGCTCTGGAGCTGTTTCCATGGAGGTTGTGCAGGGCTTGCTGCCAGCAGGAACACGAGCAGCAGCAGCACAGGTCACCCGTGCTCACACTACCTGCAGGGCTGCCCCAGCCTGCCCCAAAAAGAAATCCAGTGTGCTGATGGATCATTAATGAGCAGGGATGTCTGCACCACACCTGTGGAGGTGGAAAAGGTTCCTCAGGGCCAGCACAAGGTGCAGCCCCCTGTGCCCTCAGCTGCTCTGGGCTGCAGGCCAGGGGCACACCCCAGTGATGCCCCAACCCCCAGTGTCCCTGGAAATGCTCCCAGATCAAGCAGCTGGCCCAGAGTACTGTCTAGGTTGGATAAAACTTAGCAAATATATTTGAAAATAACCTTAGGATGGTTCTGAGATAGGTTCAGTTCTTCAGTGGTTTCTGCCTTTCAGAGGTGCAGAATTCAGCAATGGGTGACCTCCTAGGTGGTGATCAAGGCAAATTGGGGTTTCCTTGCTGCAGAAGAGCCACAACAACCACTGCAAGCACAGACAAGGCACATGCCAGTTTTCAGGCAGAACTCTAGAACTGGGGCTACAGCTGTCACTCCTTTTGCAAACACATTGCTTGGATTAACACAATCAAACTCCTGCTTATCAAGAAACTTTGAGTATTTTTTTCTGCACAAGATATTTAATAGTTCTCCCTGAAAGTTACAGGGACATTTGTGGAGGAGCTGGTGCCTCAAAGGGACCTGGTGTGCTGCAGGGACTCCCACAAGCAGGACCTGCAGCTGACTCAGCCTGGATTCAGTTTCACCCAGAATCACACATTTGCAGGCCCATGTACTCAGTATTGGTCACTACCTGCAAAGGGGGTGAAAAGTCTAGAAGCAAAAGCAAGAAAACTGTAAGAGAGGTGGGGGGATTATTAGGAGTCATGTATGTTCACTGGGCTGGTTAAACAACCCCCCAGTTTTGATGGGAGAGTTTGCTTTCAAAAATGTGTTTTGGTCAAAGTTGAAATGCCTCTGATGGTCGGCACATAAAATTAATAATGGAGATGATGGTAAGGAGATGCAGACTTGAAAAAGGGTACCAAAGTGTAACAGTAAGGGTAATTTCACACAAAAATCTCATACAAACCATCCTGGGTTGTAGTGGATCACTGTGTAGTTTTAACACCTATGGTTAGGTTTCTTCTAGCAGATGTGCTAATTGGAAAGAGGCAGCTAAATTAGAAATACATGTGCCTCTGGATTATAGAGTCCCACCCCTCACCCAGCACTGCCAAGCCCATCACTAAACCATGTCCCCAAGTGCCACATCTGTGTGATACAGAACCATAGGGGGGAGCATCCAGTGTCACTGTCCTGAGCTACAGGCATGAGGGGACTCCCACCCACCCAAATAGATCCTATGGGGGAAATCATGGCTCTGAGGCAGAGCCTATAGTGCCTACAGGGCCTGGGGGGGAAATGAGCAGTTATTTTCGTGTCAAGATTAATCTTGGGTTTGTTAGTTCTTACAGAGGAAATGGACGTGAAGCTGAAGTGCAACCACAGCCAGTGAACTGTCACCAATCAGCCTAAAATAAATACCACATTAATGTCTGAGGCTGGAACATGCTGTGGAGTGTTTTGTAACCATATCTGTGAGCTCAGGGAGCCTCCTGCATACTGCAGTGTTTGCCTAAAGCTCCTCTCTTGGTCTGGCAGCAGAGCTGTTTGCATTGGCATCTCTGCCCCTCTTCAAGGTCCCAGTGTGAGGGAGAAAAGCAGCTGAAAATGGAGAACTTGAAATCACACCCCTCTTATGAGATCCCCAGAGGTCCTATTCTCACCCTTCAGAGCAAAGAGCAGCAGTATTTGGTGTGAAAGATGCTTATAACATCTCTAACACATTCCTGATGGGAGCTGGAACACATTTTTTACAACTGCCCTGTAGCAGGACTGAATATCTGTTTGTCTGAAGGTTTTTTCTCAGTCTGTCCTTTTCTATGTTGTCTGTTTTCCTGTAGTAGCAGAATCAAACCCTAATCCTCAAAGGAACTTCAGGACCAACATATTTTCCTGTCTCCTGCAGGTCTCAGTTTGAGCTGACAAATACCCCAAAATACCAGAAAGAGCTGGGTGTTTACCCAGAGGCAAAGGGATTAATTGGGAAAAGCTGAGAGAGCAGCCCCCAGCTGTCAGCAACACACCTCATGGAAACGATGGCTACAGAGCCTGGAAAGGATCAGTTCCTTTTATAAGCAACATGTCTCAGGCTCTTGGAATTCCTCACTTTTCCTGATGTTGCCTCAGCCTAAAACTGCACCTCTGGCCCTGCCTGTGGGTCACCCCCACCAACAGCTCTGGGACGATGGACTTGGGAAAGGCAGTGGTGGAAAGAGCTCTGGTTTCCAGAGGATGGTGAATGTCTCAAAAACTGGATGCCATTAAATACCCCAGAAATAGCCAGAAAA
The DNA here is from genome assembly GCA_024734555.1 of Trochalopteron elliotii. Taxonomy (NCBI): domain Eukaryota; kingdom Metazoa; phylum Chordata; class Aves; order Passeriformes; family Leiothrichidae; genus Trochalopteron; species Trochalopteron elliotii. The sequence goes on from JANPWX010000029.1 coordinate 2,453,416, forward strand.
CAGATCAGTTTATCAGGTGCTGCACACTTCCAATTCCCCTTGTATCAAAATTATGTGGGGGCTTCAGTGTTGGTCTGGGCTGTGTGTTCCCCCCTTACCCTTCTGTGCTCTGCTCCCAGGGGTTTGTGCACACCAGCAGCTCAGCAATGTGCCTCTCATGAAGGGTAAACCCTTCACTGAAGTCTCTGCTTAACCAGGGGACAGAGGAGAATCAGCAGCTGGGTGGAAAGCAGGGAGGAAGGCACCCAGGGGAGGGTCCAAGGCAGCAGCTCAGCACTGCCCACACCCTGTCAGCAGCTCCCCAAGACAGACCTGAAAAGCAATGCCTTTTCCTCAAACTACTGCTGTGAACCCTCGTGGACCCTGCAAGGGAATTTTCCCTGGCAAGTTTTACTGTCTGGTATCAAATGGTATCTGTAACTCCCCACAAACCAGACCAAAGCCTGGGATATAAAAAGTGCATGAACAGATTTTGTTAGAGGCAGCTCAGTGATTTACATATCTGGACACATCTGGGTTATGAAAGACTCAACCTTTGATCCAGTTAACACAGCCCCTCCAGGAAAGTGAGGAGAACCTGCATCAGTCAGGGATTGCACGAGGCTCTCCAAGGCTCTCACAAATCTGTAGGTTTTGGTTGAGATCTGCCTGCTCCCTCCAGCCTGGGAACAGAACAGGGCCCACCCTGGTACTTCCTGACACTTCTGCACTGTACCCCAAAATGGGAAAGTGGATATCCTTATTGAACACCTGTAGACAGACAGACAGGCCTTTAGAGCAGGGGGTTCTACTCCAGGATTTAAGGGCAAACTTTATTTTTAATCTGTATTTCTAAAAATAGGGAAGTTACAAGTATTATTAAATTAGAGGTTTGCATTTCTTGAGTGCAACAAAAATTCAAATACAGCTGGCTTGAATAGTCTTACAGTAAGAGGAAGTCACTTGTTTCATACAAACTCCTTAAAAAAAATAAAAATCAGATCACCAGCTAAAACAGAAGTAAATGAAGCTTAAAGTTTATCCTGTCCCCTCAGCTTGCACATGGGCTGCACCAGCAGCAGTTAAGGACCCCAGCTGAAATGCAACCAGCTCCCACAAAAGGCTAGTGCAATTCTCTCCACGAGGTATTTCTGCATTAAAACCAGCAGACTGAACAAATCAGAGCTCCCTGAACTTGTGAAGAATTTGTGTTCCTCAGCAGCTCACTTCCTCTAAAACACATCACTGTGGTGCAGAGCTCATTGGAGATACAACACAGAAGGGAAATTTCATTTCTGGCAGTTTAAAGCAAAGCTTTGTGGTTTGGATGGCTAAAATGTTTGCAGAGAACCCTGAAGGACCATCTCTGACACAGCAAGCTTGTCACAAGCTGCACTGCCAGGACACTGCTGTGCCACATGCTCCCCTCCTCCCAACTTCTGCCCAGGAGGATCCAATTAGGACAACTTCAGGGTTACAAAATTTGGCATTTCAAAGCATAAGCAAAGGACAGTTCCAAGAGAGGAGTAGTTAGTTTATATATGTGGTCTGCACTTTGCACAAGAAGTGTTTTATTCAGTAAAACATGACACTGAGTTCTCATCCACGTGCAGGGAAAGCAGCAGGTGAATTTGGAAGGGAAAGTTTACAATGCTTCCAGTGCACACTTCATTGTTCAACACTGCAAACCAGTGCTGTTAAACATCCAGAGTTTCTGAAAACAGGACCTGAACCCAAGAGCTGTGAATTATCAGCTCATTAGAGGAAGAAAAGAGCATGAAACCACAGCAGTCACGTTGCCTTAGTGAAAGATATTCTGCAACAACCCCCAGTATCAAATGTTGCAGAAATTTACGATGTCAAAGGAAAGGAACACACCCAGAAATCCCTCACACAAAACCCACAAATGCAGGCCAACAATGAACAATCTCAAATTATTTATTAGGAAAAGACAAAGTACTGTTTCAACATTCGTACAGAACAAATGGTAATAAAACCAGGAAAATAAACTGTAAAAAGTAGGCCCATGACAAAGGAGTTGGTTTATGACAAAGCAAATGAAATCCAAACTTCACCCATGCAAACAAGCAGTAAAGAATTATTTACAATTTTGAAGGGAAGAATTACAGCATTGTCCATATTTGGGCCCAAACCAAATTTACTCAGTGACATATTAAAGGGACCTAATCTGTACATTCAATAATGAGAATCTATAAAAAAAAATAATTTAAACAATTTACAAGAGCTGTATTACAGATGGCATAAAGGCATCATTTACAAGAGCTGTTTAACAGGTGACACCAAGGTATTCATGAGTAATTGATGATGAAAAATTTGTAGCACGTATTTTTACATCACATCTTCAGTGTCTGAACAGTAAACAAGAAAGCAGAGACATACCATGAGTGCAATGTAATAGAATAAGGCAACTTAACCAAATGGCTCTTCGGAGAACTTCCATCCTACCAGGGTTTACAAGTTACAGATTTGCCTCTCTGCTTTGCTAACTAAAACAAATACTTGAAGACAGCATCTGGTGATCACAAGGCCTGCAGATGACGAGACAGTAAATGGAAAATTAAATGTTTATTTGTTAAAATGCCAAAACTCAAGAATGTAAAAGTGCAGGTTATCTAAAGCCCTCTATACCCTAACACAAGCACATTAATTTTCATGTTCTAGATGTTGTAATTTAATATGTCTCAAAATACTAATTCACTAGTCTTTCATAATGCACAATCTGAAGCTAATATACCTCCTCCCAAAGCTTGTATTTACAATTTCTTAAACTGATGCCAGAAATGTGAATTGTGAAATGCCAGCAATTTATAGCAAAGATTAGCAACCAGCACACTATATTCCAGTTCATTTTATAGGCAACACTAATTAGCACATTTAGATTTTAAAATTACTTTAAATGGGCATTTCTGACTTTTCAACAGCTTTCCTCAACACTTTCACTAGTGGCTGACTTCCCTGGAAGTTTTAGCAGAGAACAAATGCCAATTGTGTTCTACTTGACACGATTTCTGCCAACAGCTACAGTGACAAAACAAGATGAGGGATAACATGGAAATCCAGCTATGAAAACTCATCTGTCTCCTGATGTGCCACGGGCCTTACAGAAAGCAGCACAGGAAGCCACACCTGCCAATGACTTGCCACATTAACAAACACAGTCAAAAAAAAAACCAAACCCAAAAGGGAAACTTAAAATAAGGCCAAAAAGTATTGGCAAATGATAGAATTTAAGTCTGTCGAAAGGACCAGGCCATAAATATCTTATTTACAATTTCTGTTTAGAATCTTTATTTTCAACCAATGATTTAGCACCAGCAGGAATATGCAAAGTAGCATTACTGTGTTCTCCTGGCAGAAGACCTCGAGGCCAAATCTTGCTCATTAGTTTAAAAGAATGATCTACTCAAGTAACTACAGAGTGAGCAGGATTTGACACTCAGTTATGCAAACTGAGATTGCTCAAACATATTCCATTAGCACATGAATAATTACAGACAATATTACAGCATCATCTGAGATGTTTTCAAAAGTGTGTTTTTAAGAATACTTTATATGCTTTCCATGTGTGAAGTAAATGAAACTAATAAAACAGGCTTATTTGCAGACTTTTGTTAAGAGAATTACTAATTTTACCACAGTTGACAAAATACTGGTGATGTATTTTGGAATACATCAGTAAAACGTTAAAGACCTTTAAGCAGGAATTATCCTTCTACATTGTGAAAAAGCATTTTTTTAATTTCTCATGCTCATGTCTGAGGACTAAATTCTCCCATTTTAATCACAATGATTGTGAAGCCAACCCCCTCTGACTGTGCATTAATGGGAAGTGAAAAAATTACCACATCCAAACAGAAACTGTGCCAAGTGTGTCCCCAGCTCTGCACTGGGACCTCCAGGCCTTGCTCAAACACTTCCAACCTGACCCACTGATGCTGGTTCACTTTTTAACCTCAGCAAAGCTCTGTTACATATTATATGGGTTTTAAGGCTACATAAAAAGATGTAGATAAGAAAAGAAGGACAAGTGACAAGGGGAAGAATTAGTCTTGTTATAACTAGAACTGACCAGAACTAGCTCAACAGAACCACACTGACCTGCATCTCTGCTCTGAACTCACTGCTCCCTCAGGATAGCCAGAATGTCAACAGTGAGAGGGATTTATTAATTTATTCATTAATGAAAATTACTGACTGGATGTGAAAGACACCACCTAGTCTTTATCTAGCAGAGATCTACTCTAGATAAAAGACCCTTTAATTAGTTCCAAATGTTAAAACCCCATTGTGGTTTTGAAATAGTCAGAAATGAGAAGTTATTTCAACCGATCTGGAAGCAGATGTTTCCTGAAGACCTAAATTGGGTGGAGACAAAGAGTATTTCAGCCCTTAAAGGCACCTTGCATCTACACTACCAACTGAAGCACAAATAGGAATGTCACAGAACCACTGAAGGAGCAGAAGATCCATCAGGAGAAGCCAGAGCTTTTGAAGACACAGCTGAGGCTAAGTGGGACAATGTGGTTGGTCTCTCCTCTTTCCACCCTGTAACTCCTGATTATGAGCTGTTGGTAGAATCACACAGGTGCCTGAGAGAGGGAAACATCTTCAAAAGGCAGGGCAGACACCTGAACACACTCTGGAAATCTTGAGCAAACTAAGACACAGGGTGTATTGTTGCAGCTTCTCTCTGAACTCCTATATGTATCGAGATTTTACTAAAAAGAATGAAAAATTGTTTGTATTGAAACCTCAGTTCAGTAAAGAACACTGAGGATGTTTTAATTCCAGCCTGTTAAATATTCAAGATGTATTGTAGGAGTTCCCCTTTCATTCAAACTGCAATTACCCAAGTAGACTCAGAAAGGTCAAAGTGGTTATATTTAATAGCTCGGAATAACTTCACCTAAGATTGAACTTCTCTATCCAGAAATAAACAGTACTTATCTCACTATAAACTTGCATGATTTTTAGGGAGATGCTGCTACAATAAAAACTGTGCATAATACTTGAAAAGATCACAATATGCAAAATCATAACCCCAAGATTAAGGGCTACAGGGATAGGAAGCCAGAAAGCTGATGATGTTTTCCTTGGTATCTCTTGCTACACTGGATTAAAGGGATCATCTCCACGGCCAATAAAATTACCTGCCATTTCTCTGGTAAGTAGTATTGGTTAGGAAACCTCATAGATAAAGTCCCAGTACCGTAAAATTGGCATTATAGGAAAAAAATTAAAAGGCACTAGCATGGCTGACTGAGCTGCAAATGATTACACATTCAATTTTACTTTCAAGAACTATCACAGAACTTTCCTCTAGAAAGTGGTTCCACTTGAGAAGACAACAGCAGTCCTGAGAAAACCCCAAATTTTCTCTACTGTAGTACATCACACTGAATCAATTCACCCTAAAGCTTCTTCAACCATTTAGCTCTGAGGAAAAGAAATGGCAAAGGTGAAAGTAAAAGACAGAGTGTATCAGGAAAAAGCAACTTACTTCAGTGATTCATAGAAAAGAAACAAGCCTTTTCAACCTGTTTACAAGAGAATTTAGAAGAAAAGACATTAAGGCTTATCTTGCAACTATTTGTGATGCCTATCATTTCTCCTGCTGGTAGAGTCAATCTTTGGAGACTAATAACAAGTTCTAAGCTGACAGAAAATGAGATGAAACCCAAAGATGTGGCTTAAATACAGGACCCCTGGGTTTACAGTAGGGCTTGACAACTGCTGTGGTTGCTCTTGTAATGAAGTAACAATTGTGCTGATGAAATTAGCAACAGGAAGCCAATTTTTTTCGAAGCTCAAGGGAAATAAACAGAGGTAGGGCATACTTTTTGATTCTCACAGTAGTTTCTATACAGTACAGCTATTCAAGAATTACTCCATTTGCTTATTTTGTAACTCTGTACAGTTTACTTAAAAAAAAGTATGTTAGGTCACATCAACTTCAATTGGTTTAATTAACTATGGGTATTAGGTAATCATCTTCTATATGTGCTTTTGGTTAAATATACAAGTAGCTTCTAACTACTGCTTCAAGAGGATCCTCAGTATCACAAATGGAGTGAAGTAGCAATAAACATGTTCTAAAGGAACTGTTTCTAATGGAGCTGTAGTATGTCTCCTAAAGCACCCTTTGCAAGTAAAATATGCAGTTAGTTTGCAAAGTTTTCAGCAGGCTGCCAGAACATTCAGAAAATTAAGTTTTCTACACAGTTTTATAACCAAATAAAGGTTACTTTTGATAGTCAATCCTAACTCAAAAGGAACAGTTTACAGCATTTATAAAGACATTCTATAAAAACTGTATTCACTTACTTTCTGAAGTGCTCTGATTTAGCTTTAGATCAGCTGAACTGTGAGTGTAATTTTTAGTTGTTTATGTCTATAGTGAAACATCAAAGCAAGCACAATGGAAATGTAGTACAAGTACCAGGAAAAGCAACAATAAATGGAACTGCATTTGTGATTAGCACTGCACTTAATGAGTTGCCTACTCTAAGGTACTGTACTCTTAAAGGACCACAGAAAATTTTAAAAGCAAAAACCTATGATGTTAGTTTGGGGCTTTTGAGAAAGAGAAGACTGAAAACAGCACAAGGGTTTCTAACACAAGGGGGGTGTATCTGTAAATACAACACAGCCACGCTGTGGAATACTCGAGCAATCAGTTTTAAAAACCTTAAACCCCGAGATATGAATGTCTTTGAGTCTGGTTGCTCCTCATGCACTTACAGGAAACAAATTTAACATGAAAATATCACAAAATTGGGTAGCTCTTTAATCCACAAAAAGTCATACAGCTACTGACTGCAGAGTAGTCCTGTAAGTTTAAGATCTCATGCCCTGACTTCAGGACTGAAGTTACTGTAATAATCACAACTGTAAATTTTAAAAGTCTACATAAAACCCCAAAAATCAGTTCCAGAGTATGGATTTTATCCCAAGGCCACAATTTGATTAATGGTTCCATATTGCAAGTGCATTAAATATTGGTCCATTTGCTGCTGCAATACAAACTCTGATGCTGTCCTCACCTTCCAAAAACAAACTTCCAAATCCAAAAGTAACCTTTCAGCTTCAACATCTACTTGAGCTATGATCAACTCTTACAAAATTACAGGGAAATCACAATTTCAAATGAGTAGGATGGGACAAAAATTTTTCCAAACCTCCACAGAAATAAGCCAAAGCATCAGAATTATGAGGTCCCATAATTAGTCTATTTTATAAGGATTTCTTCAATTCTCTCAGGCTTTATGATTCATGATAGCAGAACTTATGGGGGGGGAAAAAAAAAAGTAATCCACAAGGCATTTTGGAAGTCATGTCCTCCAAAAATAAAAAAAAATTAAAAATCTTCCCCCCAATAGCTGCCTTCATTAATCATTGAGCTCTTTTCCAAATACAATCAAAGACTGAGGAATCTTCCCAAAATACCAACTGAATCTTCCAATAAATTAAGGTATCTTCATGAAACCTTCAAAATATCAACTGCCTTATCTGCTGCTTTGGCTGATTCTTTGTGTTTCTATTCTTCCCACTGGAAACTAAAGCATTAATATTATTTCCATTACACATAAAAAAACCCCCCTGTGTTTATTGTGGGAAGCAATTGTCTACAGTTTCCTCATCTTGTCAATAGTGCCTTGCTGTTTTTTTTTTCCTGTAAGTACACATAAAACTTGTGCTCATAGTAACAGTATAACTAATGAAAATAACTTTTCAGTCATTGATCATATATAAAACTGATGGGCCTAAAAGCCTTGGGAATAAACCTGCAATATTTGCATCCTGAGCACTTAAGGGTTTGGCATTCTTTTTTTTCTGGAATTTCTGGAAAGTTGTTTTCAGAGGATGTATTGCATATGAGAAGTTCACTGCTGGCCACACGTACCAAAGAACATAAATAAACAAAACCAGTTCACTTGCCAATGCCCAGCAGAGTGAAACCCCGTTCCTTACAACAGCAATACTCAGTAGCTTCATCACTTCTTAAAAAGAAACACAGAAAATCAGCTTTTTTCTCCTCCCCTCCCCAGATTTAATTCCCATTGACATAAACAAGTGTTGTTCAGGTGGAAAATAGTTCAGTGTAGTGACATCTGGTATCTCAACTGAAATTTGGCAGCCCGAGCAGAGCGCCAACAGCTCCAAAGTATCCCTGTTAAAAAAACAAATCAAGTTTAAACAGGGTATTAAATTCTGCACTAATCACATTTTAGTGACAACAATCATCTGATGGATAAATGCCACAGAAAGAACACGATACACTTTTAATATATAATATCTCACAGTAGTTATTTAAGGCTTTGTGTAACAAACATTTTATCCCTCTTATCTAGCTTGATTTTAGGAGGGCTCCTGCCAAGCCTCACCATACACTGCAGGACCTCTGAGACAGGTATCAGTGACTCCTAAAGCATGGAAATCAGCTTTGGTTTCTTCTTCCTAAAGGAGCTGCTAAAAAATCTTCAATACCCATAGCAACATTATTCCTAAAGTACAAGTGAAAAATTCCTTGAACTATCCACACATCAGACTTTTGGACTGTTTTCCTACCTGCATGCAAAGAACCACATTCTCCTGTCAAATTATTTTTCCCCTGTGGAGTGAATTCTTCCCCCTCTCTATAACTAAGAAGTATTCAAGTGTTTGGAATATACACTTGAGCAAATGTAAGAGTTTAAAATTTCCCCAAGAAAAATCTGAAGAGGGTAGAACTAACAAGGAACCATTCCACTGTTACTGTGGACATCAGGGCAGACTGTCAGTCTTGGGATAAGCAATAAAGGAAATCAGCTGTGAGAAACAACTGAAGGGAACAGATGGAATGCTGTCATATTTTCAGACCAAGAAACTGAGGACAGAAATTCCCAACCCACTGCCCAGAACCTACAAGTCAGCAACAGTTGCACCTGTAATTAATACTGATTGCCTGACCAAAACAGGTCAAAGCTCTCAGCACTGCATACTGATCTAGATGGCAGAAGCTGCACAAAAGCAGGTTATTCTCAAAGCATAAACTCACTGCAACAGCTCTGAGGGGTCTGTGGTGGGATGAAAACAGGCCTTGTCAAAGCAGTCTGGACTTTCAAGACATTGCTCAAGCTCAGCAGAGAACAATGGAAGTATTTCAAAGGGCCAAGCTTTACATTTCTGCACTCTTTGAAACACAATACTTACTGTTGTTTCCACCCAGAGCCAAGGAAGACTGGTGACCCTTAGCACAGAGTTTAACTTTTTCTTGTCCCTCTCCTAAGACCCACAGCATGAACTGAGACACCCCAAAGTGACTGAAGTACTTCTATGGCAGAGAACTGTTCCCAGAGAACCAATTCAGCAAGACAAACCTCCTCTTATTTCTAATATTTACTGAGCACTTGGTGCCCCAGGATATCACACATGAGAGCTACTCAATGGAGGCAATTCTGATTTATGGTGAAACAACACACAGATAAATGAGCCACAGCATACCTCATGTTCTAGGAACAAGGCCTTCAGCTGGCCTTTTGACCAGTAGTCCAGTGCATATGCAAGAAGCTTCATTGACAAAGTATTCACACGCAAAAAGTTGCCAACAAACACAACTCTGTTTATTTTCTAAAAAAAAAAAAAAGAGAAACAGCAAAGGATTAAGTCTTTTCATTGTTTAACACAGCTTTGAAAAATAAAGCCATGAAAGGGAAGACTGTCTCAAGCAAGGAGAAAAACCACAAAAAACAAACAACCCACAATTCAAAACATGGTTTCAAAATTTAAAACACAGCATACCTGGGGAAAAGGAAAAAAGGTGCAACCCTCAAGAATTAAAGGACTTAATTTACAGACAAGTAGTATTTGTGTTTCAAATTAAGTGAGCATTTTCAGCAATTACACCAAAGAAAGAGCCCAGCTAAAAGTGAAATTAAATAAAGATCCTTCTGTTTGGTGGAGAAGACTCAATGCCTTCATAGCCCTGTACAATGCTGCTTGATCCATATGCAACAAGGCAGCACTGTAAAGAAGCCAAAGGCAGTAAGACATGACAGATGTTCCTTTCATCTTCAGACCTCAGCATACCTCAGCCTGACACCCCACTAAGAGCTGAACACTACCAGTGAGCTGTGAATTTTAATCAAGTCAAATGTAAAACAGTGAAAATCATTTAATATTCCCCATTTACTCAAGTAAATCCAGCATTAAGTGAAAATATTAAACACTAGTTTAATGACACGAGGGGAAGGACCAAAGAAAATGTGATTGTGTTAGTCCTTAGCACAGTGCTTAAAAAACCACTTAATTGCATTAAATGATCATAGCCAAGTTGTTACAATAACTAACATGACAATTCAACCTGTAGTCAAATGTCTAATATGCAAGTGTTTTCTAACCATCTTGATTAATTCCCAGTGAAGACAAAGTAGACACATAGTTAAGGCACAAAAACATGATCCTGCTCTACTGCAGGAAGTCAAAATAATTACATTTACTTCATCTTTATACATCAATTCAAGGTACTACCTTGTGTATCCCTATTAGCTATTTCTTATGGTTTATAGTTCTGTGACACAGCTGGAATTAGACCAAAAACCCCTTGGAGTAAAGCTAGTTTGTCCAGTTTACAAGTTCTGATTTGTCCTCATTTACTTCCACCCTTCAATATAAATTGCATACATTTGTCTAAGACAAGTAGAATGTACTTTCAACTTCACCTTCATTTTAATACTTGTTATTAAGCTTTGCCATAAAGCAAAAAGCCAAAATTAACTTAGCACACACAAAATTATCTTTCTTCTCCAAGACAGACATGAGAGAAAGACAATGAAACCGAGGGAGAAGTTGCAGTATTAAAACCAGAAAATATAATTAATCTGGCTCCTAAGCAAAAGGAGGGCTATTGCAGTTAACAGGGCTGTTGGTACTTCTGAGACAATCACATCCAAAGATTTTAAGCAGAGCTCTAAACTCAGTTACCCACAGTCATCTCCAAGAAAGCTGTTACTAAAGCTCATTTTATCCCAAGTTTGTTAATAATAAAGGAATAAATCCATGCTCTCAGACACTCATATCTTCTATGCCTAAATTCAGTATTCTTCCACAGCTTCTTGGCTGTCCACATTAATACTGAACACATACTGGTTCTTTTTTAAACTTTGAGAAACACAAGATGGCAGGAAACCTTCTCTGTATCAACCAGTAAGATGAGAGGTGCCAAAGCAATTTTTAAGCCTCAAGAGCTGGAAAAAATTAAAAATAATGTTTAACTAGTAACAAGGCTTTGATCAGAGAATAATTTCAGCCTGGAGAAACTGCTGGAGGCCAACATTATGCACTACTCAAAGCAGGACTTTCAGCAACTTAAATGCTGCAGGTGCTGGAGTCATGTATTTTGACACCTCCAAGCACAGAGCCCACAGTTTGTCTCTGAGTCCATGTTTCAGGGCTGGGTGCATTCCCCAGGTGACCCTGCCTTGGCAGGGGAGTTGGACTACATCATCTCCAGGAGTCCTTTGCAACCCCAGCTGTTCTGTGGTTGAGTACTAGGAATTGCTTCAGAATATTTTGACTGTCTCTGGAGAAGTGGGGCAAGGATATCTCTGCCAGTGGGGAGGGTACCTGATGAGGAGCTTTGTTAAAGAATGGAGCCCAAAGGCTGCAGGTAAGCACAGGGTGTTGTGATGAAGGAGTTGAAGTCCCCTTGCTAAAACAGCGTGACTGTAAGCCCAACTCAAAGCTACTACATGAATTTCCTCATTTCATTTGAGAATGTATGAAAAGGTTTAACATTACACAGCATTTTAGCAGTCACTTCATGTGAAGACAAATAACAGAGCTGCAGATGGATCATTTCCTTGTCAGAAGTTTTTACCTCATTTACTGCACACATCCGGGCAATAGAGCCAATGTTATTGGTGATGGTAACCAATATGGCTCTTGCAAGATCTTCTTTACTGACAGACTCCCTCTTCTCTTTGTAGATCATATTCCCAAAACTAGAACAGAAGTGGCCATGAGTTACAAAATTATTCACGTGCATTTGAAATAATTTCAGAATGGATTTTTTTTATGCATGACACAGGTAACAGAACCTATGTCTCATGTTTTTGCTTTTTCAAGTGTGTATTAAATACAGCAATTTGACACTACATCTGTATTTATTCCTTCACAGTCAATTGTGTTACAGTAACAGTCTCCCAGCAAAATATTTTTGTTCAGATTGTTGACTTCCGTGAAGAACCACCTACAGTGTAGTTCTTCCTATTATAAACAGTCTTATTTTTCACAGAAGACTACTCTGCAAATCTAGTCACTGTAAATTAAGTCACTGCTTGATTGGTAAATCCTCCACTTCTCATGCTTGCTTCCTCACAAATACCTATCCATTCTTCTATTCTCGAAGTAAAAGAAAACCAGAGATGGACTGAATGGTTTTATGATGGAACACAACCCTCTGAAATAAAATAAAACAGCTGACAGAATGCAATTTAGGTTGCATGAATGATGAGTTCTGAATCAGAACTGAATCAGAACTTCCCTTACCATGCACAGCATAAAAGAAAAGAATCCATAGCTACATGTGATATTTTACCACCAAGGATTCTGTGCCAGATGTAAGTCAGTTCGGAGAGCAAGAATCCTGATTATTCTAAAACTCAAAAAGCCATTAAAGCTCTTAAGGATCTTAAAAAGCAAATGAGAAGAGAAAGCACCAACATAAAGCAAGTTAAAATGTATTGACTGAAATGTGAAGTTTGCACATATTACAACCTCTCAGCACATGGGCTCTCAAGAGCCTTGGACTCAGGTGGCAGGAGAGGGAGAACAATTAAGTTGCCATGAATTATGACTCACTATGAAGTAACAGCAAAGATTTAATGAACACTTTTATGTACACATTAGTTTCACTTGCAGAGTTTATTTTTCTTATCTTTTGTAAGGGTAGTGAAGCTGTAATATCACCAATAATATTCCCCAATGGAAATAACATGTGCAGCTATGACAAAAGTCCTCTGTCATTGACAATGCCACTCATTCTCATGGTGCAAACTGCTTGTGTTAAACATGTGTCTGTAGTGACAGCCACATTTCCAAAAAAAAATTAGGAATTGCTCCACTGTAAGAGCAACACCAAAGCCATCTCCCACTGACCTTCCCTCTAGACAATGGCACTACTAAAAGACTGAAGCAAATCAAAAAGAAATTGGTACTTTTTCCCCTCTCTTGTACTGTTTTGACTGGGACAAAATTAATTTCCTTCCTGGTACTGTATGCTGGTTTTAGCTGGCATAGTTGCTTCTCTTCATTGTAACTACTATGGAGCTGTGTTTCAGATTTGTGCTGGAAACTGTTGATAACACAGGGATGTTTTTGTGACTGCTGAGCAAGGCCTGCACACAGTCAAGGCCTTTTCTGCTCCTCACCCCACCAGTCAGCCCAATGGGGGTGCACAGGGAGTTGGGAGGGGACCATTCTGTTCTGCTCCATTTCTGTCCTGTTAAACACTCTTTATCTCAACCCACCAATTTCACTTCTTTCCTCACAATTCTCTCCCCCATCTCACTGGAGGGAGTGTCTGAGTGCCTATGTGGATTTCAGCTCCCTGCTGGGTTGTACCACACCACCTCTGCATTCTGTTTCTGCTGCTCCTGAGATCACCTTGTGCTCCCTCTGACTCACACAAAGCTGTGCATGAAATACCTCAGGAAGTTTCTTCAATATCGACCTAGCAGGCACCTGCACTTGCAGGTGGCTTTAGGCCTCCAGGAATACTGAGGAGACATACTTTTAGGATAAAAATGTAACTTGACTACAATAAAACCTTGCAAAAAAGCAGCTCTCTCTGCATGAATAGCTTTAAGTCTTGTTTTTGAAGCTCCCCAAACCCACAAAAGAACCCACAAAGAGACTCCTGCTTACCTGGATGCTACAGCCCATCCTGGTAAACCAAATCTTTCATAGTCTCCTCCATAAATATCCCGAACCAGCTTGTCAGCATGTGTGCTGTCTCCTTTGGATGCCATTTCCAGAGCTTCTTCAAAACTTTCACAGCCTGTCAGCAAACTGCATAACCCAAGAAAGGTCCCTCCACCTAGACTAAAACACAAAAAAAAGTTGCTTTTAAACAGCATTTCCTCACGTGAAAGGTTCTTACATCATCGCCCCATAGAGTAACAACCCCAACGTAGATTTTTAAATTACCTTGTTCCAGTTACTCTTTTGTAGTTGTCTTTGGAATGGACTGATAAAATACTGACTCCTGAACCAATGTTAACAACCAGCAATGGGTATGGATCATCCAGGTTAAAAGGCATCTTTTGGCATCTCTCGGGATCTGAGGCATTTTCAAAATAATAGCACTCTGCCTGGCCATTGAAGCTGACAGAGTCTATGTACAATAAGCCTTTGACAAGGCAGTCAAGCTCATCCAGTTTGTGCAGCTGGAGGTTTCCAATCTGTGTTAAGAAAGAAAAAAAGACTGTGGCAACATGTTCTAACATTGCACAAATGTGCTACAAATTTATGACTATACTTGTACTGCCCAACTTTTAAGAAGCTATCTCACGTGACTAATTCAGGAATGTCAATGCCACTATAAAGCCAACAAAGAATTTAGAGCTAAATTCTGAATACATCAACTACCAAGTTAATCTGAGTGCAAATCCAGACCTCAGACCTGAATCAAGAAGAGAGATGCAGTATAAGTTGCTGCTTTGGTAAGCTGAAAGATCACTTTTGAGATACTAAGACATTACTCCATTGAAAAATTAATAACATTTTTCATCAATTTAAATCAAGAAAAGGGTCATCAAATACCCTAGAGGCCCCACTGAGTTGTCATCTTGGTGGAACTCTCATCTGCAAATCTGTTCAAGGTTTGTGGGGTTGCTCCCCAATCTTACAAGTCAAAACAGTAATTTCTAAGGTATCAGCATATAAAAAGCTCAGTGGCATTGTACTATCCTTGCAACTTCATTAACACTCCAAGGATCATAGGAAAACCATAGGTCAGAAATTCTGTGGGGCTTAAGGCACACTACAGCTCTTCCATAGCTCTGCACATGATATTTAAGCTGCTGTTCTCTCATAAAGCAAAAGGACAATTAACAGGTACTGTGGATTCCAGGAAAACTCTAAATTCCCACCATACTTAATACAATTCATACTGAAAAACATCAGAGCTTTCCAGAGTTTTTTCAAAATGCAGGTTATTTTCAGGCATCAGCAGCAATGCTTTTAGCAGCAGCTCCAGGCAGAGGCCAGCCAGGCTACCTACTGTGCGAAAATCTTCCTCGAACTTGTAGGCGCCACCGCCGGTGGCACAGAGCACCGTGTGTAGTGTGGAGAAGTTCTTATTTCTTCCCATCTGGATAAAGGTAGGCAAATCATGAGTTGGGAAGCGAATAAAGTGCAAGTTTCCTCTCCGAGCAAAGATGGTTAAGTCTTTCAGCTCCAGGTGGACGTCCCGAATGCCGGTGGATCCATAGGCCACGTTGGAAGTCAGGTATTTGCGGATGCTCTTCAGGCTTTCCACCTCCTCCTGCTCCTCCTCTGCTGTGATGTCAATAGGTTCAAAATAGGCAAGTTTGACCAACGTTCCCCCAATGTCCATGCCAAACCATGGGAAAGCTGTGAAGGTACAAGAAGGAGCCATCAGGTTTGTGGAAGAACTAAAGCCATACGTGGAGCTGAAGACTGAAGCCTGGCTGTACTTTTCAACAAACATCACAGGAAAAAAGGAACTAGTGCTCATTTCAATTACATGACCTTAAATGTCTCTCTGGCCTCAGGTAAAAACGGAGAAATGAGCAACTCTACACATTTAAATGCTGTAAGGTGCTTGGAAAGCTGAACTAAAAACTCCCCAAACTATACCCTATCTTTCAGACCAACTCATGAACAAAAATTCAACCTTTTTTTTTTTATGGAGAATGAAGGATTAAAATAACCTTCACTTCTAAAATAACAGCTCTGACGTAGTTCAGCACTAACACTGCAGTGTACACTTGAAGAAAGCAGGTTACACATTACAGCTGACAACAGGGGCAGGCCAGGTGCTCCTCCTCCTCCTCTAACAGTCCCTCACATAATGTGGTTGTTGAGAGGAAAGCTTTAATATATTTGCATGCACTTTAAAAACTGACCCAGTTAAGATGCCCAATTTTGATCTCTTGAAGTGAAAGGTGTAACAAAACGTCCTATTAAAAAGTGCAAGCCAAAGAAAAAATTAATATTACTGACTTTAGGTTCCATTTTTTGTTTCTTTTTTTGGTAGCTTGGCTAGGAAGAGGGAATTCCTGCACTACAAAATAACAATACTAAACCACAAGTGCTTTGCCTTTGTCCCTTATGTGGGTCGACTGCAGTTCCTAAAAGGAATTTTATCCATGATGTGCAGGACCAAAATTTGAATATGCCTGTATCAATAAATATTCCTAACTAAGTGCAGTGAAACAGATACTCAAAAACCCTACAGCAAAGACAACAACTTCTACTGAGAGCTTTCCCACTGTCATTTCCCAGAAACAGTATTTAAAACTTAATTTTTATGTTTAAAAAAGATCCTGGATACCCAGCTGGGAAACTCATATTCTATTTCCTAATTGACACTATAACTTGCTGGGTTTAGCCTCCTCTGTTTTTTTTTTTTCCTTTTCTTTTTAGAGTGTTCCAATTTACTTCTTCAGATGTAATTTATATCTTACACAAGCATGAAACTCAGGAACAAAACCAGAAAGATGTTAATATGCTTATCATGAGCAAGATGCAATTACACTGTATTTACATCACCAGTGGGATCTATCCTTGAGAAGAATGACCTACCAAAATATTTTAATATATTTAGGCAAGGCTGGCTGTATGTCAGCTCATTTCTTGATTGAAAGAAATCAGATTGAAAGAAAGCTGCTAAAGTTAAGAAAAGAAACTCTGATGATGCCTCAACTTTCAGAAATGGGTGTCAAGAGAATACTGTCAGATAGTAACAAAAAAAATTCAGTTGGTTACCTCAGCTTGAAAAACAGAATTTAAATACTAAGGTAAATTCTGTGAGCAAAATCTAGCTTGGAAATGAAGAAGTCCTGTAAGCCTGGTCTCTTTTCCATAAAACTGAGGGCTAAGCATAATACTAGGCATAAAGACAGGCATGAACTGAGTTTGTGACTGCATGCCAGCCTTCTTCACCCTGAGACTCTGGACAGAAGAAAATTTGTCATCTTACTGTTTGGCCACAATTAGCTGAGGATTTATTAAGTGACCTCACCAAGTTTCAACCTCTTGCCACGAATGATGTCACAAGAACAAAACTGAAGGAGGGCAGCTGATGCCTGCAGGAGTCAACCCAACCCATGCATATTTTAACCAGGACACACCAACCCAAGCACTACCTGGATTCTTCCCCTTCAGCAGGCCTAGGGAATAACTGGGATCTTGTCCTCCAAAACAGGAAAGGGGGGGAACAGCTGAAAGTTCATGTGATGAGTTTGATTTGGTGCAAGTCATGCCTGTTTGTCAGAAGATTCACTTCATCCCATGTTAAATGATCCAAAAAGCTTTTGCAAATACAGCATTAGTCACGCCTCTGTAAGTCTTAAGGTTTATGGATCTTGCACACCAAGTAAAAAACAAGAACAGCTGAGCTGTACATTTATTCCAGAATTTAAATCAGAACACATTTTATGCTGAAAAATGGGATCATGCTGTACACAATCAGTTTTCTGGGTTAACTGAGTGATCTGAACAGCCATTTACAGATTTTGAAACTGCAGAAATAGGCCAGTTTTCACCTCTGTGACAAACCCCAGGAAGTTTTACATTTTTCTATTGAAAATTTGTCAAGATTTGGCTGGCGAGTACATTGCTCAAGTTTCATTTGCAAGGTGGAGGAGTTCTGACAAGCAACTGGGCCCACATACTGTTAACTTAGTCCTTGTACCAGCAAGAAGGTGTTACACAAGGGTCTTTGTGAATGCAAGCCACTCTTGATTGATTTATATGGATTTTATTACAGGTGCAGCCAGGAAAACGAAAGCCATTTTGTCTTCCAAACACAGAAGGGGATCATCATGCACACAAATGACAAGGGCACAATCAGTTGGGACTGCAAGGATACAAGATTTATCTATATCTGAGCCGTCTTTAAATAACTGAAATACACTGATTCTACCAAATTTGAATGTAACTGTACATGGACACAACACAGAAACCTTGTGAACCTTCCTCTTACTGCTGCAGGTTTGCTTAGGGTAGATCTTGGGTCAGGATCCATCATATCTGGATGCAGGGATACATAAACGACTATATAAAAGTTATTTTAATATTTGTATTTGTGGGTCATGTTTCTCTGAGAGATTTAGGAGCAGAATGCCAGGAGCAAAACCTTTAGGAAAAAATATCCCCAGATATCAGCTTGATCCTTTCAGCAGTCACAGTTACAGAAAGATGTCTGGATGAGGCCAGTGTCAATTACACAACTTTTTTGTTAAGCTTACAGGTCTGCAGATAGCAGGTTTGAAGGTTTGCACAACTGCAACCATCATTCCACAGCTTCAGTCCATAAGGAGAGTCAATTCCCCTGCACTAAACCTGGACTTTTTCCACAGCTCTGTGGGGATTAGCTCATTAAAAGATTTTTTCAGCTCTTCCTCTTGATTTTTATTCCCAGGAATATGCCACAAAAAGTGATGCACAGCTCAGAAATATTCCTTGCTGAGAATTTAACTGCTATTCACAAAACAAATCCAGGCCCCAACTTTTCAAAGTTCAGCTCCTCTCCGCAGCAGTCAGCAACAAATTGAAAAAGGAAAAGTAAGAATCCAGCTTTTTTATTTAACAGGCCCAACTGCCTTGCATCAACTACATAAAACTGTTTCAAAAACACACATTCTGCTTTTAGGAAGGCAGGCTCTGTTTAAGAATACACAAAATACAGATCTTTACTACCCAAGAAGAACAGATATGTGAAGTAGAACACTAACTGGGAAGTCAAAACCCATATGGTGTTTAATGTGATACTTCACACCAGATTTAACTATCTTCAGGACACCAAGTGGAATACCATAATACACATCCTCCTTAATTACAAATCCAGATTTTCTTTCACTCCCCAGCTCTGCCAGGAGCCACTGTGGTCCCCACCTAGACACAGCAACCAGGAACCCTTGCAATAAAGCAACAGATTGCTCAGTTCATGCTGTGAAGACAGCTCTGAGGGGCAACCTGCTCAGAATTCAGAAAAAATATGATCTTTAAAAGGATTCCCTAGAACTCCTTCCTGCAATTAGAAAAGCACTTCCCACCAGGGAATCCTGCTGTGGTCACGTAATGATGGAGCAGTTCTGCTGAGCAGGAAAACCCATGCTGGTGTGGCTGTTGCTTGTTATTTAAACCTTAATACTCTTCAGAGATCCAGGGTACCTGTAGATATGACAGGGAAGAGGCAGAGGTACCAGGAAGCCTCATTCTCTTGTGTCTGCACTTCTCAAGTTCCTGCTGTGCACAGTCACTGGCAGCAGTCTTAAGGTTACTTATATCTTATCATATAAGGTCTTTCCATGCCAAATGAAATAATTACAGGATATGTCTGGCTTGTCAATGCAAGCACAAAGGTTGAAGTGTTTGCCTTTTCCATGGGTTCTTCAGGGGACCTTTGAAGCTTCTCACCCAGACCATACACTCATATTCTGATTTTGTACACCCATTCTGGATCCAAAGCTGCAGGAAGTATACACACTCAAAGACTTAACTACTCTCCCCTTATTCAGGCAAGCCTAAGATTCCTCAGTTTAATGTTCTATTTGTATTTCACCTTTAAAAACTGAGAAACAGATTCCTATCAACCTCTTTCCTATGAATGTAATGACATATTTGTAACACAAACACTTTTGAAATACTTCATTTTCTCTGTAAAATAAAGCAACACTCTGGGTCAATCCTGTATAAATTAACAAGAATCAACCTTCAAACAAGAGTAGCTAACTCCTAGTTCAAGCTAGGAGCTTGGCACCATGGAGAAAAAAATAAATTCACAGCTGTCAGTGACAGCAAAGAACAGCCTACCACATTTTGTGTCATCTCTGTAAGAAAGCTTATGCATTATTAAGAAATAAGACTGTTGCACTCCAAGTACCAACACAGCTTGGGGAACGACTGCCAAAGGGTGCCAAAGTTCATGATGCTATACAGCCTTAAAATACAAGAAAGGAAGATGATTATGAAATCTACAAAAACTTAAACTTCTGCCAGCACTGCAACAGTTCTTTATCAAAGTATGCAGTGTCATCAGTTCTGATGCCCAAGACTTATCTAATTCAGCTCAGCATGTAGCCTTTGATAACAAAACTAACCTTGATTCCATTCTTATCTCAATACTGACAAGGCAAACAGCCATTTAAAAGTTATACTGAACTATTACACAGTGTTTATAAACACATAAACTAAATGCATCATGCAGTTTCTCCAAATGCATTTTCCTCTGTGCGTGTGCATCCATTCTTACACTTCCAGCATTTCCCTAAAACATCAGCATGCAGCAAAGTAAAACCTGATGGCAAATTTTAACAGCTAAATCAGCTGAGGGGCTAAGGCAGCTAATGGGAGCAATGGGACAGGTTAAGAGAAAACACACCAAAGCTTGCTGAACTGCTAAATTAAATGGGATTAACCTGAGGGCTGGGCAGCAAAATGCCTTTGCTGTGCCCATGAACACCAATCTAAATGGCCTACGAGCCTCTACAGAGCAAAACTGCACTTAAGTGTCCTCAGTCCTCGAGACACTGGAGACTTTCTCTCCTTAACAAGTTGTGTAACAGGTTTTTGGTTCAAATATCCCAAATCCAGCTCAAAGTACATTTGGGCTGGACAGAATTAACATGCAAATTAAATGTATCTGACACACCCTGGCACATCCTCCCATTCTCCTTGTGGGAAAACTCCATCACGCTCTGCAAACTCCCACTCAGCCACCTTTAATCACGCTCCACAACAGCCCCGTTCACAGTGGGAGGACAGGTGGTAATGGGCAATTACTGTAACTGCTCTTCACGGGCTTGATCACTTCTACAGGTGGGTACCACATAAAGCTTAATACAAGAAAATATCACTGCTTTCAGCTGCTGCCTCCTTGCTCATTCTGGTAATTTTGTTGACATTTCAGCAGCGGTTTCTTCGGGGATAGGTGTTATTATGGTGAGACACAGAATGCAGAGGCATAATTTAACACCTAAAGATGCACTGTGTATGACTCTTTTTGTATACACTGCTCCTGGCAGTATTAATCCATTATTAGAAATGTATTTTTCGACTGCAATCAAGTGAGAGCCTGTAACATCTGCTATGGGCTAATAATCAGCTTTCAAGGACTAGTAAGAAAATGCTAGGATACCAAAAAAACTATGCAGCAAATTCCATGGGGAAAAAAAATCCATCTATTTATAAGGGATTCTCCATCAATCCAAATAAATTATTCATCAATTTTACTACACTATTCCTCCATGTGTCCCCAGTGATTACATACGTCCATAGAACCACACTGGAGAAAATAAACTTGAAATTTTTATCTTCCCTTTATACTGATGCAGGATTTTTCAAATCTCAGCTATGTACATTCATACATTAGTGTGCCTCAACTCGCCCCAAGGGAAATGCAGGCATTTGTTCTCAGGCTAGTTTCAATAAACAATCAAAAGGAACAAACTGCAAACAGTAAGATACACAGTGTATCAAATGCTCGAAGTCTCTGCCTTCCCTCCAGCACTGGGTTACCCTCCAGAGCCAAGAGGAAGGGCTCCAGCTCCCCCGGAGAGCACAGCGGGCTGGCACAGTGCTCTGGCCTTCCCCCGCCAACATGCACAGCTCTCTCTGAATCAATTCCTGCTCTCCTCTTCCCCTTGGGCAGATCCCACATAGCAGCACGTCTGTAACACTTGCTGCTCTCAAATTCATCATCTCAACCCACAAACAACCTTTGCGAATTTTCTTGGAAATTACCAGCCATTTTTCCCCATGGGCATTTCCTCACAAGAGCCATCACGCAAGTGCTGCCTGGAAGGTTCCTCTGGAGGTCATCTGCTCTGACCTCTCCCTTCACCAGCAGGAAAACTGCCAACACCACATGAGGTCAGCTACAGCTTTGTCCACTCAACACTCTGAGCCTCACAAGTTTTTCAAGAATCCTTAAGAAGGGAGACTCCACAACCTCTGGAGCTTCCACTGCTACTCAGTACAAAGTTTTCCTGATTTGAATTTCTCTTATCTTTCTTTAAAATGTTTGACTCCTCTCATGACCAGATGAGATCTAAATGGCCCTTTACTAGCCTCTCTCAAGACACCAATCTCAGAAGCCATGTTCCATAAATTCTGCTATGTTTCTCACAGTGTCTACTCCATCAAATTAGTGACAGCACTAGTCAGGTGAAGACCTGGAAGGGAGGACCACACCAACATGTCTAGGGAGTGTACCCACATCAGGAACTCTGAACTGGTTTGGTGTCCCTATTTTACCCTCACCTCTCTCATGTCAGTCACTGCAATCAAGCCTTCCTTCCTGATGCTAAACATCACAGATAAAAGGTAGACTAAAGCAATCTACTCAATTCTACTTCACAGGTTCTTGAGTTAAGTAACAATTATCCATTTTTCCCCAGAAGCACATTTGGCTCCATCATAGATGATTAGGTGCTCACTTGGTCTAAGGAATGTACACTCAGCAATTGTGTTGAAGTGTCTACAAGTGTCTTAGCCAAATGAGTTGCAAACAATCTAAAAGTAGCATTATTTGGGTACCAGAGATCCTGAACAACAATTTCAGTCTTCAGGGCTTCTGTGGATCTGGTCCTCTTCAAACATTCAGCTCAGTGTGATTGACCATGAGCAGAAATCTGCAGATTGAGTCTAAAGTTCACTGCCTAAGAAACTCTGTGCTATTATCTTTTAAAAAGCCACCAGCTCCAAAGTGTGTTCAAGAGTCAAGAAGAAATAAACAACGTAGCTTGACGCTGTATCCTTCCCATCCTGCTTATGCAGTTCCAACTGTTTCTAATTTCCATCATGAAACCAATGTCAAAGTTCAAATTCAAGAACTGGAAGAGCGTTACTACAACTGCAGCATATTGGAGCAGTTAAAACTTCTTGGTAACATTTACACTGTTATTTAACCATGAGGCTTAAATCCTCCACTACAGAAAACAAGGCTTTGAGGTCCAGCAGAAACAGTCCTGAAATTAGCAGGTTTCTACCACAGGAGCAGCCATAGTCTCCCCATTTCAATTATCAAACCACTATAACGTTTTACAGCCAACTACAGTCTTGATGAGATTTCTTAATATTATACCAAGGGAAAAGAATGCTGCCTGAACTCTGCTCTTCATAAACACCATTAGAGTCATTTCAGCAATTTCCACACACTGGCACTAACAAGAGGTGATGGTTAATTGTGTGCTACAAGATATATATTTAGGGTTTCTCCAACAGACCACAGGAAACAACGTACTTTCAAAGCCTTTATAGCTATTTCTAGAGTTATGCTAATATTTCCTGTGTCAAACGTTTGGTGATTTTCTTCTTTTTGGGCTACTCAAAAAATCAATTTAAAACATCGACTTCCAATATCCTATCTTAGCTGCATGCTGTTCATTAGCCAGTCACGCTGTATGAACAACACGAGGCCTAGAAATCTGGGACCAGCCATCTTCTCTATAAAGTAACTCACCCCGAAAGTAAGTCTTTAAGTATGATGACAAAGAAAAAGATGCAAAACTCAGTGGAACAATACCTGCATCCCTTTCAGCTAAGGCACACCTGTATGAGCTTGACAGGTGTGTTGCCTTGCACAGCTGTGCATCTGTTGCACTCAAAGCACATCAACTGCATGTAGATTAACCATACTCAACCCAAATATCTCTTCCCAAGAAGTAGCTGTAATCTTCAGACATTTTGTTTATATTCACCTGAGTCTAAACCATGTTTGCGCCCTCTGAAACAAACATGGCACTCCGGAATAACACACAGCAAGAAATATTATTACAGCTGTGATCATTAAAGGGGCGCATTCAGCGTATTTTAATGAAAGAGCTCTATCCAAATCTTAGTAATTATTCTAAAAAGATCTAGAAGTTGATTAGCTCTTAAAAAACAAAACTGTAGCAACTGCAGCCACCTGCGCAGATGTTCAGCACAGTGGTTAAGTGCCATCTTCATCAAACACAGCACCCATCCCCAAGAAACTGATCCTATCATTTCCTATTCTAGTCCGTCCGGCGCCAGCACTGAGGATCACCTGAACCCCGACACCTCCCTCAGAGGGACGCACAGGAGCGAGACGCGTCTCTGCGGGCATCTCCGGGATCCATGGATGGCCACCGCCCGCCGCGCAGCCCCGCGCCCCCTCCCCCGGCCCGGCCTTACACGGCTTCTTGGCATCCTTGATCTTCATGGCGCTGCAGCGGCGGCCCGGCTCGCTGCCGGCCGGGGCGGGTCTCCTGCTGCTCGCCTGATGGGGCGGGCAG